>SJXQ01001219.1:0-97797 GCA_006408695.1 Aepyceros melampus
CGTGCGGCAGTTTGAGCATTTTTTGGCATTGCCTTTTTTAGGGATTGGAATGAAAACTGACTTTTTCCAGTCCAGTGGTCACTGCTGAGTTTTCCAAATTTGCTGGCATATTGACTGCAGCACTTTCACAGCATTATCTGTCAGGATTTGAAATAGCTCAATAGAAATTCCATCACCTCCACTAGCTTTGTTCGTAATGATGCTTTCTAAGGCCCACTTACTTCACATTCCAGGATGTCTGGCTCTAGATGAGTGATCACACCATCATGATTATCTTGGTCATGAAGATCTTTTTTGTACAGTTCTTCTGTGTATTCTTGCCACCTCTTCTTAATATCTTCTGCTTCTGTTAGGTTCATACTGTTTCTGTCCTTTATCGAGCCCATCTTTGCATGAAATGTTCCCTTGGTATCTCTAATTTTCTTGAAGAGATCTCTAGTCTTTCCCATTCTGTTCTTTTCCTCTAATTCTTTGCATTGATCGCTGAATATATATGTTATATATATTCTTTTTTGGATTCTTTTCCATTTCAAATGATAGGTCCTTCTTGTTTATTCATTTTCTAACAGTAGTTTATATCTGCTAATCCCAAACTCCTAATTTATCCTTCCTCACTCCCTTTCCCCTTTTGTAACCATAAATTCATTTTCTAAGTTTGTGAGTCTATTTCTTTTTTGTAAATTAATTCATCTGTATCATTGTTTTTAGATTCCACATACAGTATAGTATATATTTTCTTTGATTAGTTCACATAATATGATAATCTCTAGGGTCATCTATGCTGCTGCAATGGCGTCATTCACTCTTGTTAATGGCTGAGTAATAGTTCATCATGTGTACACGTACGTACACACACACACACACACACACACACACACAACACCCTGATAGCACATCTTTATCCATTCATCTTCAGTGGACATTTAAGTTATCTCCATGCCTTGGCTATTAGAAAGAGTGCTGCTATGAACATTGGGGTACCTGTCTCTTCAAATTAGAATTTTCGTCTTTTCCATATATACTCAGGAATGGGATTCCTGGGTCATACACTAACTGCTACTTTTAGTTTTTTTAATGAAAGTCCATACTGTTTTCCATAGTGGCTGCACCAATTCACTTTACCATCAACAGAATATAAGGATTCCATTTCAGTGAAGGATTTTTAAGGAGCTTTATAACTATGTTCAATATTATAAAGTAAAATACGCTCACAAAGAACAGGAGAAGGGAAATCTCAGCAGAGAAAAAAATTTTTTAATTTTAAATTTTTGACCAGGTAAAAAACAGATTCTCAAATCTAAAAATTCACAGGATGAGTTTAACAGTAGAATGAGATTACAGAGGAAAGGAAACATGAAGATAGAGCAATAGAAATTATCTATTCTGAAGAGTATGGGGGAAACAATAAAAAATTAGAGCTGAGGAAAATATCAGCACATCTAATGTATAATTGGACATAACTGGATTGCCAGAGTAAGAAGGGTAAGAAAATGTGGCAAAAGATGATGTTTGAAGAAATACTGACCAAATTTTCCCCAGGTTTGATGACAAACAGATTTAAGAATCTCAAGACCCTAAGTAAAATAATTATAAAGAAAACCATGTCTATGTATATCAAAATCACATTGTAAAAACCGATGCAAAACCTTGCAAGCAGAGAGAAATATTATATAAAGAACAAAAAATAAGAATTACATAGCCTTCCTATTGAAAATAGGAAGTCAAAAGATAATGAAGGAAGTCAAATTTAAAGTCAAAAGATAATGAAACAATATTTTTAAAGTGCCAAAAGAAAGCCTGTTAACCCAGACTTCCATGATGAGCAAAATTATACTTCAAGAATGTGGCAAGTTAAGGCATTTTCTGAATTTTTTTTTTAATGAGGACTCATCACCAGCAGTTTTACACTATAACATATTATAAAGGAAACTCTTTGGTCTAGAATAACAACAGATAGATCCTTAGGAAGGAATAAACAACATTGAAAATAGCAAATATATATGTATATATATAATACTATTTTCCTTTTAATTAAAAAAACAATTACAGACTTATATAACACAGCCTTTTAGGGTTTATATAGATTTAATACATACGAGCAACCATAGCATAAAGGCATGGTAGTGGGAGGTAAATGCACCCATACTGTTGCAAATTTTCCTCTCTTTACCTGAATTGGTACAATAATAATTCTTACTTAATTGTGAAAAGTTAAGAATTTACATGATAGTTCCTAGAACCACCACAAAAAATGTTTTTAAAATGGAGTTTAAAAAAATAAAATGGAGTTTAGTAGATAAGTTAATGTGGAATTCTAAAATTTATTTAATTCAAAAGAAAGAATGAAAGGAGAAACAAAGGAACAAAAAACAGTGTAGAAAAGGAAAAATAATAAAAGGCAGCCCCAAATCCAAACAATATTAATAATTACATTAAATTTAATGGACTAAATCTTTCAATATAAGTCAGAAATTGAAAGAATAATTAAAATAATCAACACTCAACTACATACTGTCTATAAGAGATTCCACTTGAAATAGAAATAAATATTATAGATAGGTTGAAAGTAAATGGATGGAAAAAATATACAAGCAAATAGTAAAAAGAAGTCCAGAGTGGCTGTGTTGGTATCTGATAAAATAGATTTCAAGACAAAAATGTAACATTGAAGATAAAGGACATTTCAAAATAACAAATGGAGCAATTTGTCTGTATCATCAAAAAGATTTAACAATCATCAATGTGGCATGTGCCTAGTAGCAGAGCTACAAAACACAAAAACCAAAAATGTATAGAATTAAAGGAGAAATAGACAATCCCACTACATAGAGGAGATTTTAACACACATCTCTCAACAATTAATAAAACTCTTAGAAAAAAATCAGGAGAGACAGAGATGATGTAAAGCAGACATTAAACCCCCTTGACCTTACAGCAGCATAAGTGAAGCCACTCAGTCGTGTCCGACTCTTTGTGACCCCATGGACTATAGCCTACCATGCTCCTCCATCTGTGGGATTCTCCAGGCAAGCATCCTGGAGTGGGTTGCCATTTCCTTCTCCAGGAATCTTCCCAACCCAGGGATGGAACCCGGGTCTCCCACATTGCAGGCAGACGCTTTACCATCTGAGCCACCAGGGAAGCTCTACAGCTGCACAAGACATCACAATACAGTCTTTTCAACCATGGGGTAAGCTTATCAAAATAGACCACATGCTGAGTCATGCTGCTGCTGCTGCCAAGTCCCTTTAGTCGTGTTCAACTCTGTGCGACCCCATAGATGGCAGCCCACCAGGCTCCCCCGTCCCTGGGATTCTCCAGGCAAGAACACTGGAGTGGGTTGCCATTTCCTTCTCCAATGCAGGAAAGTGAAACGTGAAAGTGAAGTCGCTCAGTTACATCCGCCTCCTCGCGACCCCATGGACTGCAGCCTACCAGGCTCCTCCATCCATGCGATTTTCCAGGCAAGAGTACTGGAGTGGGTTGCAATTTCCTTCTCAATAAATGCTGAGTCATAAAGGAGTTTAAATAAATTTTAAACCCCTGAAAACATAACAGTCTTCTGTGGAACCCAATATTTAATCTTGATGAGATAAGAGACTTTGTTTCATTCTTTGTTCTATGTCTGGATCAAGTAGAGAGAGAGAGAGAAAGAGAGAGAGAGAGAGAGACAGAGAAAGAAAAGCAACTGAAGTGAACTGAACTGAGGGAACTGAAATATTTTTCCATTAAGAAAATTTTATAAATATTGAAATAAATGGAAATTTGAAGGTGCAGTGTCTGGTGAATACATAGGATGAATCAGAACTTTCCAGTCAAGTTGTAACAGGTTTTTTTTTGTTTGTTTTTTTTTAAACTGTAACAGTTTTTGCCTGGTCAGAGAAAAATGTGGTCTTGCAGTATTCTGATGCAAGATTATGCATTTTCTGTTGACTAATTCTGAATGTTTGTCAAGTGCTGCTTTTAGTTGGTCTAACTGGGAACAATACTTGTTGGAATTAATCATCTGGTTTTCCAAAAGGCGCTCCTAATAGAGGACTCCCTTCCAATCCAGTATATACACAATATCACTTTCTTTGGATGAATAAAGCCTTTGGCATGGTTGGTGGTGCTTTATGTTGCTTGCCCCACAATCTCTTCCATTCCACATTATTTTACAGCATCCGCTTTTCATTCACCATCATAATTTGTCTTAAATGGAACATTTTCACTATATTTAAGTAAATAATCATATGTAGAAATAAGGTCAAGAAGGTTTTTTTAGCTTATTTGGAACCCGGGAGTTGATGATGGACAGGGAGGCCTGGCGTGCTGCAGTCCATGGGGTCACAAAGAGTCAGACACAACTGAGCGACTGAACTGATGTGGAACCCAAACATCGAAGTGAGGAACATAACCAAGCTGGTGCAAATGATTTTCAATGCTTGACTTGGATATTTTGAGTATGCCAGCTATTTCCTGAGAGGTATAACGATTTATCGTTCTCACTTAATGTCTCAATTTGATCATTATCAACTTCAACTGGTCTACCCAAACATTGTAGCAACATCCAGCAAGAAATCTCCAGCACAAAACTTTGCAAACCACTTTTTGACACATTTTATCAGTCACAACACATTCTCCATATACTACACTTTTTTTTTTTGGCATTTCAGTTGCATTTTACCTTTCTTGAAGTAATAAAGCATAATATGCTAAAAATGTTACTTTTTTCTTCCATCTTCATTAAAATGCTACATAAAACTTCACCAATTTTGATAAGGTTTTTAAAATGCAAGCTGACAAAATGGTTTTGAATGAAGTTAAAGACAACTAAGCGCTACTAGAGCCATCTTACGGAACAAAACGAATAAACATTTTGGCCAAC
Source organism: Aepyceros melampus (assembly GCA_006408695.1). Taxonomy (NCBI): domain Eukaryota; kingdom Metazoa; phylum Chordata; class Mammalia; order Artiodactyla; family Bovidae; genus Aepyceros; species Aepyceros melampus. The sequence continues at coordinate 4,868 of SJXQ01001219.1, forward strand.
CCTACATATATTTGAGAGATTTATTTTAAGGTACTGGCCAATGCAGTTGTGAAGGCTGGCAAGTCCACAATCTGTAAGGCAGACCAGCAGACTGAATGCTCAAGCAAAGGTTTTGTCTTGACGTCTTTGGTCTCTTGTCTTTAGCCTTGAGGCAGAATTTCTTCTGCAAAAAGGCTATTTTGCAATTAAAGATTTTAACTTATTAGATGAGGCCCACTCACATTGTCTTTACTTAAACTGATTTAGATGTTAACCACATCTACAAAATACATCCACAGGAATATCTAGATAAGTATTTGAGCATCAAATACTTATCACAATATCTAGAGCCAAGAACCATGACTGACACTCAGAAGCTTTCCATCAACAGTTGTTGAATGGATGTTGAATAGATGAGATTACAAGGCCACAATCTGAAGATAGCCTTAGAGACTATCTAGGCCAGAATGTTCAAGCTTCAGCGATCTCTCCATGTTGCCTCCTCCAGAGCACCTGTGTCAAAGTTTGGGGTTGGGTTTAGAAAATTATTATTAACAAACATGCCAGGGCCACTGGGTGTGGATGTGCAGCTTGTCCCATACACTGCTAAACCCCACTGGCCTGCAACCACCCACAGATGATTCTGACATGCGTGGTCCACAGAGCAGAATCTGAAGTCTCTAAGATTATTGACTCATTAGATACAGTCATCCTTATTCCACAGTCCAGACAGTAGCCTGTCAGCACCTCAAAGGACTGAGTGCTCACTACCTACTCAATCAGCCAGCTTTTTAAGTTCTTCCTTATATTGGGTCCAAAGAGGACTTTCTGAAATTTCTGACCTTTGGCATCAGTTCTCCTTTGTGCAATTTGCAGTATTTTAAGGTCACAGATGATCAACAGGGCAGTTTAGATTCAGGTGATGGTTCAGAAGATTTGGTCACCTTGACTGCTCTTGCTCACCTGTGAGAGGACTTAATGTAAACCAGATATACAGATTACAAGGACCACAGGGGCACTTATTGGCTAGGAGAGCATCAGGAATACTCTCTAGGACCATGGTGGTGCAGTTAGCACTGGGAACCTGCTCCAAGAAGGGGCTGCTATGGCAAATTTCTGGTTCTGCTCATTCGAGAATGGACTACTGGAGCTAACAAAAATGCTACATTATAAATCCAAAGTAAGGAATTAGAATATAGAATATAGCTGCCTAGGAGGACTGGAAATAGCAAGAGAAATTTGGATGAAGACAATACCGGGGCTTCCCTACCTCAGCTGGTACAAGCTATGTACAGTGGTCCTTTGACACTCTAAGCTATTCATTTAGGATTTCACTAAATTCATTCATTCATAATATTGATTATGTGATTAATACAATTGGGCACTGTGCTAGATATAAGGAATGAGTACTAAGCAGAGCAAACATGGTATATGTTCTCATAGAATTAGTTTAGTAGGGATGACACAGTAAATTAGTAAGAAAGAAAAATATAAATATGTTATAAGGAGTTTAAAAAAAAAAAAAAAACAAGGTATATCTGCATGGAGAATAACAAGGCAGACCTTATGCTCAAGGAAGGTTTTTCTGCAAGGAGAGAGTTTGTATTTGACCTGAGGATGAACCAAAGTGTGCTGAGTGATCTGGGCACAGGCAGAGAAAGACATGGGCAGAGTCTCAGAGGCAGGAAAGAACCTGGCCACACAGCGTCTGAAAGGATGTCAGTGTGGTGGGAACATGAGTAAAGGGAGGCTGTGGTTTGAGATAAGACTGTAGAGGTAAGCTAGACTGCTGCCACAGTAGATAGGTGAGTAGGAAGTCATTAATGGATAAATGCAAACAGTGGCGTAACTCATGTTTGAAAGGATGACTCTGGTCATGCTGGGAGAAGGGATTGGAAGAGGCAAAACTGAAGGAGGTTACTTAATAAGTAATGGCCCAAATGAGAAATATCATGGTAAGAACTAGACTAGTTGAGGGAGGAAGTGGAGAAAAGCAGATGGGTTCAAAATACATATTTCAGAGTCAGAATGAATACCTTCCATGGAAGAGACCATGCGTGTTTTGGTCTTAGCAGTCTATCTTCAATAACATAGCATCTAGTACATAAATATTAATATTCTGGACTCCATTATTTATAGATTCCATATGTGAAAATTCATCTATTCTCTAAATGAAATCCCCAAATTGATACTTGTGGCACTATTGCCCTCATTCACAGACATTTGCAGACAGGTGAAAATTTTGATTTGCCTGACACATGTGTTCCTAGCTGATGGCCCATAAAGCAACATCCCACCCTCTTGTTTCGCTCTCATGCTGTATAGAGGTATCTTTTTCCTTGTCCACTGTGCCACTTTCTTGCATTTGTGTGCTTTTCGTTGGTACTTTTGAGCTTAATATGGTCCCCAAGTATACTGCTCAAGTGCTTTCTAGTGTTCCTCAGTACAAGAAGGCTGTCATATACCTTACGGAGAAAATACATGTGTTAGATAAACTTCATTCAGGCAAGAGTGATAGTGCTGTTGATAAATCAACAATGTACATAAAAGAAGTTGTCTTTGAACAGAAACACACATGGAATGTATTCAGCAGTTGGCAAGAATGTTTGACCAGGTGCTCAGAGGAACCTAAGCCTGTAATCTCTCTAGGAGCAATGGTTCAGTATTCACTATATTGGTATTCTCAGCAACTTCATACCATATTACTGCCTCAAATAATGGGAATCAACTGTAAATGCCAACTGAACAAATGAATGCAATAGATATGGCAGTACCTGTTCATAATTTGAGGGCTGTAGGCTTAAACAATTACACTGATGGTGGCATCATTTATGGGGAGAGGATATTCTGAAAGGGAACAAGTGTGCAAAGAAAATGCAAAATTCCATTTTCACATCTTTCTTTTGAGATGTCTGTGAAATATGGGGAAATAGTAGAAACAGTGACAGACTTTATTTTGGAGGGCTCCAAAATCACTGCAGATGATGACTGCAGCCGTGAAATTAAAGGACACTTGCTACTTGGAATAAAAGCTATGACCAACCTAGACAGCATATTAAAAAGCAGAGACATTACTTTGCCACAAACGTCCATCTAGTCAAAGCTATGGTTTTTCCAATAGTCATGTATGGATGTGAGAGTTGGCCAATAAAGAAAGGTGAATGCTGAAGAATTGATGCTTTTGAACTGTGGTGTTGGAGGAGACTCTTGCGAGTCCCTTGGACTGCAAGGAGATCCAACCAGTCCATCCTAAAAGACATCAGTCCTGACTATTCATTGGAAGGTCTGATGTTGAAGCTGAAACTCCAATACTTTGGCCACCTGATGCAAGAACTGACTCATTTGAAAAGACACTGATGCTGGGAAAGATTGAGGGCAGGAGGAGAAGGAGACAACAGAGGACGAGATGGTTGGATAGCATCACCGACTCAATGGACGTGAGTTTGAGTAAACTCTGGGAGTTGGTGATGGACAGGAAGGCCTGGTGTGCTGCAGTCCATGGGGTCGCAAAGAATTGCACACAACTGAGGGACTGAACTGAACTGAGATATCCAGGTAGAGATGTCAGCTAGCCAGGTACATATATGAGTCTGAGTCTCAGAAGAGATTTTTGGACTGGAGACATAAATATACATATCATTAGCATATAGAGGGAATTTAGGGCTATAAGGATAGAAGAGATCACATAGGAGATAAGTACGTGGAGACAAGAGGAGAAACCAATCCCTAGAGCATAGCCACACTCAGAGAGCCTATACTGAAGGGAGGAACTAGAAGGGGAAAGGACAACCAGGAAACATGTGATGTCATAGAAGGAAAGAGAGAACTATGCCAAGAAGAGTGTGACCAGCCCTGGAGAAGGTGGCCAGGAGACTGATGAAGATGAAGATTGAAAAGCTGACCCTTGGATGGCACAATGAGTACGTTGGCAGTGACCTTGAGCCACCTCAGGATAGAGAAGGGAACTGAAGAATGAATGGACATAATTGAAACACAATTTAACAACCTTTAGAAGAAATGTGACCTTAAAAGGTAGCAGATAATTGAGGCTTTGGTTAGAGAAAATAAGCAATCAGAAGAGGACTTCATTTTGATTTAACTTGGAAAATACGTATAAAGCAGTAAGAAAAGGAAAAACTGATGATGCTGGAGAGAGGAAAAAAAAAACAAAAACCTGAAGATGGAAGCAAGAAAGAAATGGGACCCAGGGCACACTTGGAGGAACCAGTGTTTGTTACGAGGAGGATTATCATCCTTTGCATGTATGTGCATAGGCATAGAAACACACACAACACTATACCTCTGTAACTGGCATCAGAAGTTCAAGACTCTTCATGCATCCGTATTATCTTTTGATTTAGACCAAAATCCAAACAGAATTCTAACAGGTACAGATATTTTGACTCTTTCTTCTAGTATCTCAAAGTCTGCATCCTTTTCCCCCCAGGTTTCAACCTTCAGACCTTGGCATCTGATTTTCTCTTAAGTTGCCCTGCTGGGGCTCTCCTAAGTCTCTTTCTGAATCTCAGTTCTTTCTAGAGACTTCTCTCCTGTTCCTTCTCTCCATTTCTAAAGATTTGAGTTGTATCTTTTTACCACCCAAGGCACTGCCTTAAGGCTGAGAACTGAGCTGGGACAGCTCAACATCTTCTGCCTCCCTGCCACCAAAGGGGCAATGTACCCCAAGCATCCCAGGAAGTGCAGGGCTCAGCTTGCAGTAAAGGCTATGCCTTCCTTAGGAACTTCATTTCTGACAGTGCTATGCTCATTTATTTTCAGTGTTCAGAATTCATTTGAAGAATGGCTGTGTTAATAATTTAAGTTTTACACTGCCCCCAGGGGCTTTCCCTGGTGGTTCAGACAGTAAAGAATCTGCCTGCAATGTGGGGGACCCAGGCTTGATCCCTGGGTTGGGAAGATCCCTTGGAGAAAGGAATGGCTATCCACTCCAATATTCTTGCCTGGAGAATTCCATGGACAGAAGAAATTGGTAGGCTACATTCATGGGGTCAAAAAGAGTTGGACATGACTGAGAGTGAAAGTAACACTTTCACTTCAAGGATATCACCTCTCTGATCATCTACTTTAGCCCATGACGTCTGTGGACCCACAGTGTGTTCTGTGATCTGCTTTAAATATATCATCTCATTTTTTCCCTAACAACCACCTGTGAGGTAGGTATCATCATTCCTAGTTTATGGGTTAGGAAACTGAGACTTAGAGGTCACATAGGTAAAATAACAGGAGTTGGAATTTGCATACATGTCACACTGAAAAGCCTAAAACCTTCCTACTTTTGCCATGCTGTGAAGTGGATAGCAGTGGTCACCTGGAATGACTTTTCAGCCACCATTTTATTCCAGCTCCCTAAAGCGCCGAGATTACTGTGAAGAAAAACACTGATTCAAATCAACTCATACCCCCTTTTAACTCGATGCCTAACCCAGTGAACCTGTAGCCCCTGGAGGCCATGATAGGGCTTCCTCTTCGTGAGAAAACACTACACACTGTGTTTGACCACACTGCTGCTAAGCTGCTGCTGTTGCTTCAGTCGTGTCCGACTCTACGCGACCCCATAGATGGCAGCCCACCAGGCTCCCCAGTCCCTGAGATTCTCCAGGCAAGAATACTGGAGTGGGTTGCCATTTCCTTCTCCAATGCATGAAAGTGAAAAGTGAAAGTGAAGTTGCTCAGTCGTGTCCGACTCTTCACGACCCCATGGACTGCAGCCCACCAGGCTCCTCCGTCCATGGGATTTTCCAGGCAAGAGTACTGGAGTGGGGTGCCATCGCCACACTGGTCAATCTAAATAATAGAAATAATAAGAAGAGGGGTGGAATTATTTTAAGTCCCTGGCAAAATCTTTGGTACACTGTGAAAAAATGACGTTAAAGAGGCCTAGTCTACGTAAAAGTGAGTAATAAATAATGAGCTTCAGAACAAAAAAGAAACAACACCGATTGGTAAGCAGGCCCTCACAGGTTAGAACACACCTACTCGTGTGTACATGCAGGTGATGGGGAGGGTTGACGTATGGCTTTAGATACTGGAAAGAGACCAGCAGTACCCACGCCAGATCAGGAGAAGGCAGCTAACTTCATGCAAAGGAGACAAGCAAGGACTTCCCTGGTGGTCCAGTGGTTGAGACTTCCTGCTTCCAATGCAGGCCTGATCCCTGGTCTGGGAACGAAGATCCCACACAGCGTGGCCAAGAATTAACAATTCAATTTTAAAAGAGAGAAGCGGAGGAGAGGTCTAGAGTAAGAAGCAGACATGCAGAGTAAACTGGGGTGTTCAGGAGGCCCCTTTGCCTGCTGATGGTAAATATGAGCCTGAATTGGAGCCAGAGTGAGGCAGCAGTAGAAGGAGCTGATGAGGCAGGCAGAGAAGGTGTGGCAGACTAAATCTCAGAGAGCCATGTGGGGACTTCCAAGGCTTTCTCTGAAATAAGATGAAGGAAGCACAGAGACAGACTAACGAGATTGATAACAAAGATTAGAGTAGGTACCGATCTCATTCCACTTGATATCCTTTTCTTAACTGGGAGTGCAGAGTCAAACTGCTATAGATCAATTTACACTTTATTCTATTTTAATAAAGACGGCTCTATTTTTTTAAGCAGATGTGATTTGATTATGTGCTAATCTGTGCCCAATTAATAGTGTGACTCAGACTGTCTCCACAGTGCATCAAAACAACTAGTTAAAAAGGAAGCATTAAGTCAAGTCCATAGTGGTATGTGTTGGAGGCGTACCTGAGACACCAATTTCACAGCTTCATTGTGACATTCAAACCACCTTGTGTTCAGAGGCACAGGCCCAAGATAAAGACAGCCAGATTCTCAGGTCCAGCTTCTCCCAGACCCTTCAGTCTCCTTAGGAGGATTTGGTGGGGAGGTTTGTCTAATTAATGACAAAAATTGGGGAGTGAAAACCCATAGCACAATCCAAATTTTTCATCACCCTTTCAAATAAGTTTTCTGAGCAAAGAGTTTTGTAATGTGCAGCTGCACAACAAGACGCAGGAGGTGGGGGCTACGGTATTTTCACAAAACCGTGGCATGTGTGTGTACACACTGCACATACGCATACAGTGTGACACACGCAGTGGACACACACGGGAGCACACAGCACACACCACACAGGGTACACCTACACTACCACAAGGTCTGGTGTGGAAGAGAACAAATCTCTACTCAGGAAAAGTTTTAAAATTAAGGTTCTTGATGCAATTTCACCTGCTCCACAGCAAGATCATTATCATGACTATTACTGTTAATATTAATAACAAAAAAGCTAGTATTTGCATAACACTTTACATAAATTATCTCATTGGGCTTTGAAAGCTATTTTGCTAATATTTCCCACAAATAGTCAAGCCACAAAGAACAAAAAGAAAAAATAACCTTCTTCGTATCAGGGCTTCTAGGCTTTCTGTCACCAAGGACCTTTTATTCTTCTCCTTATGAGGTTTATTTTTTAATATATTTTTTGTCTAATTGACAACCTTTATTAAAGAATATTCCCCTATCTTTATTCATCAAAGGACAATCACTATGCAGTAATCAGCATTACCTCACTGAGCAAATATAACTCCATGAACATGCTGTTTGACTTACACTAAGATGCCTTATGATCTGTAAATCAATTTTAGTTTGACTTTTTGATATACTGAAGATAAATTTAAGGTCCCTATACCCTCTTCTAGGACATCTAGGGAGGGGCCTTAGGGCCCTAAGAAGGGAAGCAGTGATTGAAATCTCAGATGTAAGATTCTTCAGTTCAGTTCAGTCACTCAGTCATGTCCAACTCTGCGACCCCATGGACTGCAGCATGCCATGTTCCCCTGTCCATCACCAACTCCCAGAGCTTCCTCAAACTCATGTCCGTTGAGTTGGTGATGCCATCCAAACATCTCATCCTTTGTCGTCCCCTTCTCCTTCCACATTTGATCTTTCCCAGCATCTGGGTCTTTTCAAATGAGTCAGCTCTTCAAATCAGGTGGCCAAAGTACTGGACTTTCAGCTTCAGCATCAGTCCTTCCAATAAATATTCAGGACTGATTTCCTTTAGAATGGACAAGTATTTTCTTCTTTGTCTTTTTTTTTTTTTTGTAACTTTTTTTTTAATCTTCCAGTTTTATTGACCCTTTCTTTTTAAACTAAATATGTGCTAATAGAGGAAGAGTTTTAATTGTTTGCAAGAAAACTCAGACTACTGGAGCAGGCAGCCATTCCCTTCTCCAGATGATCTTCCTGACCCAATGATCAAACCCTGGTCTCCCACATTGCAGGCAGATTCTTTACCATCTGAGCCACAAGGGAAGTCCCAAGAGTATTAATTGCTTGTGAGAAAACTTGGAAGTCTCTTAAATTAGACACCACAAAGTAATCATTTGAGGACACACATACACAAGAAGGAAGGTAATGAACAAACTATTTAATACTCTTGTCCCACCCAAAGATGTCCTGGCCCGGCCAAGCCATTACTAGCAATACTGGGCTCTGACACCATCTCGTTTCCTTGACTTCCTATCCTGGCTTCTTAGTTAAAAACATGGAAATTTTCTGAACTTCTGAACTTCTTGGCCCCTCCATTTCTTCATCTGAAGCTTGGGTTCATAACTGGCTCACTTTTTAGGACTATGGATACTGTGAGTAAGTAAGTATAAGGAGCTTAACATGGTGTCTGGCATATGACAAGTAAGCAATTTGTTGTTGTTCAGTTGCTAAGTCATGTTTGATTCTTTGCGACCCTATGGATTGTAGCCCACCAGGCCCCTCTGTCCATAAGGATTTCCAGGCAAGAATACTGGGATGGGTTGCCATTTCCTTCACCCTTGGGTTGGATTTTCCCAACCCAAGGATTGAACCCACATCCCCTGCATTGGCAGGCAGATTCTTTACCACTGATCTACCAGGGAAGCCCAGGTAAGTAACACATTTTAGCTATTACCATCATCATCTCACACTTTCAGGACCTGTGGCTGGTTCCCAAGTTTTTTCAGGGCAATGAAAAGGAAAATCCAATTATTAACTAAGTGTGTTTTCATAAAAGCTCTTGATCCCAACATTGTTAGTAAAACTGTGTATCTCTGCTGAGATCAACTCTGATGTAGCACACATAAAAGTTAGGGACGAGGGTTGTGGAGGCAGAATTGCCTCTGTGCAAAGAACTTTTTAGCTATTACCAGCTAGGAAGAGCCAGATACAACCTCAAATATAGGAGTCAACCTCTCTAAGCTTCCATTTCCCCTTCTGTAAAACAGAGATTGTAACCCTCTCCTGAGGCATTGGAGATTTAATAAGAAATCTGCTCCCTCTCAAGAAAAGTTAGCTATCATGATTACTATCCACTGACATATGAAAGTATATTTGCTGAATCTAGTCCCTGGTGCAAAATAGAAGATTTTTGAAATCCAAATACATTCTCATCTATGAAGGCAAAGCACTTTGATAAACCATAATTAGCCTTGAAAACAGAAAGCTAAAAAGAAATATGACTAGTGAATTTGTTCGTTTTTCTTTTCCCCTTGCACACATTAACTGTGGCTTGATTTTGAACTATGTCAATATACATCAACTGCTTCAACAGCTCCATCTCATCTACTTGGTTATTTTGCTGGTTGCTTCAGTTCAAGGACTAACATGGTCAATTAGAAGCTGGCTAATTTAGTTAAAAACATGAAGCTAGTTGTTTTCTAATAGTTCTAGTATATCCTAGGTCCTGTTGGAGACTCAGTGAGAGAAAAACTCTTTACAAAGATGACTCTCCACTTCTTTGTTTGTAAGATTGCTCAGAAACCCCTCATGTCCAGCTCCTCCCCAAATCCCCTTCCTCAGCTGTTGATACATTTTGCCAACTTCTCTCTCCAAATCAAATGTGACAGGGAGGGCCTTTTCCTTTCTTCCTGACTCTAAACTGAGGCCTTTATAGATTTGCTCCGTGTTTCTATGGGGCGAACCAAACCCTACCTAAATAATAAAAAGTGGAAAAGTTTCCCCAGGCAGACTGTCTCTTCCGCACCTTGATTAGCCGAGCAAAATGTAGACATAAAATGCAATTGCTTTTTTTTCCCAGATGCTAAAAATGTCAGCCTTGATTTACCCCGACACTCTGACTGACTCACGGCAGACATAAATCCTTCACACCCAACGCAATCATTTTTTGACCTGCTCAGCGGTGGAGAGAGGGAGGGCTTTGCATTTATCTTCCTGGTTGCCAGCACCTCAATCCCCATAACTCTTCCTTCTTCTACCCCTGAGAAGCAAGGACTCCAGGAGTAAAGGCAGAAAGGCACATGTCTATTGTAGTATTTCTGAAATATCATGCAACAAGGGGTTTCTCCTTAATTTATTAAGAAGGGAAGAGAAGAGGAAAAAGTATTTTTAGAGATCGATTTACTCTCACCTAACCCCCAACCTCACCTCATTGCAGCTTCATCCTTGATTAGGAAAATACCTTGCACTTTGGAAGCAGCTGTCATTTTAGTGCAGGGAAAACACACACACACACACACACACACACACACACACTCCTGATGCCTTTCTGTCAGATTCTTTCCCAGGCAGCCCATGTGATATTATTCCAGGGACTCACAACAGAGCTGTGAAAATTGCCACTGTTTGTAGTTTGCTCAAACCCAGTTGGGTGGCCTGTCAGCACAGCCTCCAGAAACCTGGCATCTGAAGCATAATCCATTAAGCAAATGGGCATGACTGGTTAATGGGGAAGACATGGGGTCTGCCTTCACACTAGCCCCTTACTAACAGCAGCTTTGAACAAATCATTTCCTTCTTCAGAATTAGGGCCCCAAATCATTAAGAAGCCTCCACGTACATCTGTCCTTCACTTCTCCCCCAACAAGGATCTTGTACTTTGAAGTGCTTTGAGCTCTTCTAAACCAAGAAGTGAAATGAAGTGAAAGTCACTTAGTTGTGTCCAACTCTATGCGACCCCATGGACTGTAGCCCTCCAGGCTCTTCTGTCCATGGGATTTTGCAGGCAAGAATACTGGAGTGGGCTGCCATTTCTTTCTCCAGGTGATCTTCTGACCCAGGGATGGAAACCAGGTCTCCTGCTTTGGAGGCAGATTCATTACAATCTGAGCCACCAAGGAAGTTCCCTAAATCAAGGAGAGGTGTAAACTGATGGCACTATTCTCCATGCTCTCTGTGGCTATGGGTCAGAAAAATGATGTCCGCTGCTCCCACAAGAGACAGTCTCTTCCCATCCAAATTCACGAAGGGGACCACCTATGTCATCCGCCTCTGTCTCCTGTGTAGCAGTATGGCTTTCTCTCTCCAGCCCCTCAGACACACAAGGCAATGATGACCAAGAGTCCCAAGGTCTCCATTTCTTCTTTTACTCATGCTTTTGCCCATGAGGTTTTCTTGATCATCTTCTCTCTTAGTTGAGTTTTTAACCTGGGAGTTTCTTAATGACAGAAACTATAGTCCCATGCCTGGCATATAATAGACATCCAGGGACTTCCCAGGTGGTAAAGACCCACTTGCCAATGGAGGAGACATAAGAGACACAGGTTCGATCCCTGGGTTGGGAAGATCCCCTGGAGGAGGACATGGCAACCCACTCCAGTATTCTTGCCTGGAGAATCCCCATGGACAGAGGAGCCTGGCGGGCTACAGTCCACAGGGGAGGCAAAGAATTGGACACAACTGAAGAGACAGCCTGCACACACAATGAGTTAAAAAAAAAAAAATGGGCTCTTGTCTCCCCATAGACCATCTTTCAACACTTGGCCAAGCAATTCTCTCATAAGAAAGATGCTCCTAAATTTTTCCTGAGTCAAATGCTTGAGAGTCCTCCTACTGCACACATATTCCTATATTTCTCGGTCTCTCTCCCCCAGCCCACAGAGGTAGGTGTGAAATTAATTTCAGAGCAACTGGAGGAAGGCAAAGGCATACCTCTCCCCTTTCTCTAAGACTTCCCTCAGCAGACCATCTCCTCCAGCTCACGCTCAGCCCCCAGTCAACCTCTACCTGCCCACAGCTACTTCAGGAGGGCTGTGCCTTGTTGACAGTCCCTCAGTTCTCCTCAGAGTTGAGAGGTATAGATGCTCTGGAGTACCACACACAGAACTGCCTCCAACGCCGCAGTCAAGAGAACCTCCAATTCGTTCTTCAGGAAAAGTGAGGCTTCAAGAAAGTTGTACCTCTTTATAGCACCACGAATAAGGACAACGAAGTGTTCAGGCACCGAGGAGGTATATATATTTCTCCACAGAACAGTCCAACACTAGAGATTTTTTCTAACATTATGAAAAGTAAAGTTGAAGGTCATCAGCTTCAGTTGTAGCTCTCTGGTAGCGAATCGCCTGAGTAATCCTTTCCCTGAACTTCCACAGAGCTTTCTCCAGGCTCCAGCTAGTCAAGGAGAGAAGCAAAGTCACCAAAGCTCCTTTTGCTCTTGTCCCAACTGGCCCATGAAGACCCATGCCCCACGCAGAAATGAAGGGGACCCTGTCACTGATATCTAGGCTGTAGTCCGAAGTACATTGCCATCTATCTCCATTCTGCACATCAAAGAGGAAAGGGGAAAAAATTAACACCAGCACTTAAGATGTTATGGAAAGTGTGCAACATGCTCTGTTAGCCAGCCCCTAGCCTTGGAAGCCATACATTATTTAATGGAAGCAAGACTTACCCTAAATGAGCCAGAACAATTGCTTAAGGGAGGGGGAGAGGATGGAAGAGGAAGGATTGCGTGTATACTTTTTTTTTTTTTAATTTCTCCGACCGTGCCCGTTAGTTTTGTTTCTTATTTAGGATACAGTATTAATCATGCTAATATTTTACAGCGGGGCTTTACTCTTTAGTCATTACTTTAATCAAACCCATCAGCGAACGAAGGAACACGTTACCAGGTGGGAATAACTGCTACCGCTCGCTGTTAATTACTTTGCATTTTACAGCAATCAGCAGCAGGAGCTGAGATCATAATAAATTCATGACTTATGGGCCCATAAAATCATTACCGTAGGAAAATATGTTTTATCGGGGATTCGATGGGCTGCTGCTCAGAGAGAGATTTCTTGAAGGAAATGACACCCATGAAATTAAACTGATCTTAGCAGTCAGCAGAAATGCAAATGCCCAAAGAGAGCAAAAAATTTTACAGTGGGAGAAAGAGACTGGCAGATGAAGGACTGGGTGCAGATTATGGGGAGAGGTGTGGCCACGAGAGGGGTGTGGCCACGAAAGGGGCGGGGCCCCAGGTGCTGCGTGTAAGGAGGGTGTTCAACAAAAGGGCTCCGGGCAGGGAGCAAGGGAGGGGTGAGACTTAGAGGCCCTGGGCTGATCTGGAAGTCTGGGAGAGTAGTCCGTTTACTACATCCTAGGCTCTAACCCTCTCCCATCCTTCTTTATTTCAGCCACTGTGTTCTCAGAGGCCTCGAAGGCAGTGAGCTTAAAGACCAAAGGACAGCTCAATAAATCATCCCCGAGACAGTCAAAAAAAGGGAAGGACCGGCACTCCTGTGCCTTCTCTCCGGTCCTAAGGCGACGCAAGTAAGCTGTTCACGGACCGGTCACTCCTTAACTGCAACAACCCTGCCCCGCCTTCTAACCCCCACAGCCACCCACACACTCCCAGCCTAGCGGGGTGAGACTCTGTGTTCCTAAAGGCCCTCTCTGGTCTGTGGGAAATGCTCTCCATGGAGGATAATTAAAGCCCTGGTGTTTGTTTCATTGAGGGGTTTCTCTCTCTTCCAATTTCTCGCAAGAAGCAGTCATGCCATTTGTTTGGAAGTAACTGTTTCCCCTTTCCTTTGCTTCTTCCAATTATGCTAGACAAATACAGGCCCTTATTTAGTGTTATTATAAGCATGAAATTATAACAGATCCTTTTAAATGCTAAAGCACTAAAAATAAGTCCTTTTATCAAGGCACACCAGGTCCAGATCTAGCAGCTCATTAATTTCTCTAACTCAGACAAGAGGAAATTCAAACAAATTCCAAGAGCTTTCAATGGAAGGTTTATTCATTCTTGCTGGGATGATCACCATCCTTGTTCATCATTATCATTATTGTTCACATTTCTAAAGGGCTAGGGAGGCGCTGTCCTCTCAATGGGGTGAACAGCACAGCTGAGAGAGATCCATGTCACCAGAGAGAAGACAAGGAGCCAAAGATGAGTTTGAATCCCGCTCTTACCACTTACTCATCCTGAGGAGTCTTAGGGAACTCACTTAACTTCCTAGACCTCAGTTCCTGTAAAATAGGGAAAATTATTTCTAACTTTCAGTGAAGAGTTATTGTGGAAATGAAATGAGTTTACTCTGTATGTGTATCACAAAATAAAACACTAGGCAGAGTCTCTGACACAGTTGATCCACTTCTCGAAACTTCACAACCCCACCCCAAGGTCGGTCAAGGTAAAACTGTCAGCTTCCTGAAGAAGGTGGGGATACTAAGGAACTGGCTGGGAGAGTTGGCCCACAGGAACCTTGCACAGCAGCAGCCCGTTACATGGAATGATAAATGGATGGTGTGGGGCATTTGGCTACATTCCCACCTGTCACTGTGACTTTCAGGAATATGTACTGCACTCTTGGTTCTTGGGAGATTCAGAGCCTCTTCAGAGAGAGATTGGCTTCGGGAGCAAGAGTCAGTGACAGCAGGCACCAGCCTCTCTGGGATAGATCGAGACACCCTGGGAAGCTGAGTCTGGGCTCCAGGCTGTGCTATCTCCTTTTCACCATTACAGTCTCTGTCTCTTGCCTTTACCTTTTTGGAATGATTCATAATAAACAGAAACAGAGAGGCCTCTTCTCATCATTTGCCCTAGCATCTTCTCCTCGCCCATCAAGGCTGTCCAAACCCAGGCCTCTCTGCATCCCACCCACCACCTCCCAAGAGGAAGTGCTGGTAATAAACTTTAGCAAGGAAGCCTGCTCCCCTTAAGCTCTTCATGGTCCTCACAGCCAATAAAAGTAAAGCCAGACCTGCCTCCCCTGCCTGGCTCCTACCCCCAGCCCCATCCTCCACCTTAGCACTAGGGAAAGAAAAACAAATAAGGAAATATAGGCCAAATTATTGTAATCAAGAAACCAAGAAATGCCATAAGCCTCAAGCATTCCCTCTCTCAGGAAATCAGTGTTTCAGTAGGATTTCAGATCACAAGTGAAATGATTTTGATGGGTGCTGACCCTTTTTAGCCATGTATGTGTGTCCTTGGTAAGATGTGTAAGTGAGCCCCTTACAATAGGTTGAACTAAAAGAAAGAGATTCAGAGGTGTGTAGGAGTTTTCCAGTTTGAAGTCATATTGGAGCAGCTATAGTACAGTGGAAGGAAGAAAAGCACCAGAGTCAGCACAGACAAGTTCAAACCCCAGCTCTGTCCTGTGCTAGTTACCTGACTTCGGTGAGTTATTGAAGATCCTCAGTTTCCCCAAGTGAATTATTGGGATTATGCATCGACCTTTCCAGTTATAAAGAATTAAATGGTTAATGCTTATGAAATATCTATAACAGGATATTCACAAATGCTCAGGGCTATTACTAAATTAGCACCTTGTTACTAAAAAATCTCCAGGGAGCTATTCCACTGAGTATGAGTGAGAGTTCCAACCGTGTTAGAAATCCCAGAAGAGTCTGAGCTATAAAACCCAATATGTAGTAGAGAATCACTGTATCTATCAGGATCCTGAGGCTATAAGAATAAACTTATCTTAGACATCTTTCACAGAAAATGCATTTATTAAAATAGATAACAGTCACTTGATTTTAAATCTCAAATATAATTAGATGTCATGATAGGGATTTTAAAGATTTCTATCTGACCGTTGTTGAGTAAGCAAAGGAAGACCCTGTGGACAAGAGAAAGAGGAATTAAATCTCGGTCTGTGTCTTCCATGTCTTCATACCCATGCTTTACATATGTCGAGACATCTGCATGCTAAGTCACTTAGTTGTGCCCGACTCTGAGACCCCATGGACTGTAGCCCACCAGTTTCCTCTGCCCATGAGATTTCCCAGGCAAGAATACTGGAGTGTGTTGCCATGCCCTCCTCTGGGGGATCTTCCCAACCCAGGGATCCAACCTGTGTCTCTTACCTCTGCTGCCTTGGCAGGTGGGTTCTTTAACCACTGTAACAACCCGGGAAGCCCCAGGCCAAGTCATATAGACTGCCACAAACTTCTTTATCTGTCACAGTTAAAGAACAGCATAGAGGTACCATTCTTCAGACGTACATGCGTCATTTTCCTTTTTATGTGCTATAATGCCTTATAAGAGTTCAATAAATGAATCAGTTGATACTGATTATTTTAGCAGAAAAACTTTCTGTTAATGACATTAGTTTCAGGATGACAGTAGACAAACTTTTTCTTTTAAAGAAAATAAACTTCCTTTAAAGAAGAAAAAGGAACAATGTCATCAGATACTTATTTTGTGTCCTGAATTGTGATGGATATTTACACATCACAGAAACCTGTTGTCGATCCTAATTAACAGCCAAAAAGATAGGGAGACAAAAATAAGAACATAAGTGCATGCTGATGTATTGTGCATTATTAGAGGGAAGAGTCAGGGATAGAAAAACTCTTGCCCAGGAAATCCCATGCACAGAGAAGCCTGGAGGGCTACAGCCTCGGGATCGCAAAGAGTCAGACACAACTTAGCAACTGAGCACACACACACTAAGTATATACAGAATACATATGGGAACAATAAATAAAGAATATAGCTTTTATCACACCCTAGTTACAAAAATAGGCCACATATTGGATCATTAAAGTAATCTCAATATATTACTGAAGAACAATATCAGACTTCAACAACAATGAAACGGAAATTATCTGCAAAAGGATAACTTACATTTTTATATAAATGAAATCACATTTTATCAAATAATTCTTGGGTTAAACAGGAAGTGGTAAAGGAAACTTAGAAATATTCAGGACTGAATGATAATTAAAATACCACTTGTCAAATTCTGCAAGACACTAGTAAGGTCATGCTTAGAGAAAAATTTATAGGTTTAAATAAATGATCAGGAAATAAGAAAAGTTAGAAGTAAATTAGCTAAGCATGTAACTAAATAAGGTGGGGAAAGAGCCTTAGAGCAAACCCAAGGAAATGAAAACTAAGGAAATAATAATAGGGCAAAAATCAAAGAAACAGAGAACACACACAATGACAGATTAACAAACTCAAAAGACAATTTGCTTGTCTCATAATAAAAATAAAATATAAATCTCTTGCAATACTGATCAAGGGAAAAAAAGAGGAAAGTTGCATGCCCTCCTCATGAAATTAGGATGGATGGATGGGATTAAGGAAGACATTAAGAAGCAGCTGTTAGTGAGTATATTTGAAAACACTGATGAAATGAATAGAAGACTAAAAATTTGTAACTGTCAAAATTATAGCAACAAGATTTGAGGACCTTAAAGAAACCAGTTAAGAGCTATAAAAGAAATTCAATGACTTTCCTATCCCAAAACCAGCATGATAGTTTATGGAAGAGTTCTATAAAATTCTCAAGGGATGATGAATTCCAGTGTTAAGCACTGCTTCTGAAAAATAGCAAAAAAAGGGAAACTTCACCTAGCTCATCTTATGAGATGATGTAATTTTGATTCTGAAACTAGATAAACATAAGCAAAGACAATCTAGAGTCTTATAAATTTCAATACAAAGATACATAATAAAATAGAAGCTAGCAGAATCAACAATGATATATGTGTATCAAGCTCAAGTGAAATTAACCAGGGATGCATCAAAAATCTAACAACATAATTTATCATGATCAGAATGAAGAAAAATACAAAGCAACAATAAGGAGGTTCCTTTTAAAACTAAACATAGAGTTACCATATGATCTTGCAATCTCACTCCAGGGCATATATCTGGAAATGCCAAAGCTCTATTTCAAAAAGATACATGCACCCCAATGTTCACAGAAGCACTATTTACAATAGCCAAGACATGGAAGATGTGGTGTTTGTGTGTGTGTGTGTGTGTGTGTACACACACACACACACACACACACAATAGAATACTACTCAGCCATAAAAAAGAATGAAATAATGACAGTTACTGCAACATGGATGGACCCAGAGATTATCATACTAAGCAAAGTAAGCCAGACTGAGAAACACAATTATCACATGGTATTACTTATTTGTGGAATCTTTAAAAATGTTGCAAATGAACTTATAAAATAGACTCACAGACAGAAAACAAACATGGTTATCAAAGGGGAAAGGGGGAAATAAATTAGGAGTTTGGGTTAACAGATGCACATTACTATATCAAAAATAGATAAATAACAAGAACCTACTGATTAGCACAGGAAACTATCTAACAATATCCTTATAATAACTTATAATGAAAAGAATCTGAATATACATAGATATGTATAACTGAATCACTCTGCTGTATACCTGAAACTAACATTGTAAATCCACTATATTGTAATTAGATGTATATAGCTATATATAAATTATAAAATATCAGTAAACAATAATTGTATAGTAATATCTATTGATTCAAAAAAAGCAGTTGATAAGGTGTTACTCCTATGGTGATGTATTCTATCATCTCTACTAATTTAACTTAGTATAAGAGGTCAATGTTGCAAAGAAAGTGAAAGAAAATAAGAGATATAAGGATTAGAAGATGATAAATTGTCTCTACATAAATGTGATAATCTAGAAAAATCAGCACAATCAACAGCTGCCAGATACTAGATCAACCTACAAAAGTCAAAGAAATGTCCCTAGACTAGTAAAACCCCAACTAGTCATTTTAAACAGTGAAAATCTCATTTTAAACAGTGAAAAATACCGATTGAAATATCAACAGCTACAAAGTAACTAAAAGTTAACATCATTGCAAGTATACAAGACCTCTATAGAAATAACATAAAATACAAATAAAGGACATAGAGGAGGATAATAAATAAATGTAATGTGCATGTAATAAATAAATGAAGAGATCCCATGCTCTTGGATAGGATGATTTAATAGTCTAAAATGTGGATTACTTCCAAATTAACATTTAAATTAAAGCAATCAAAATAAAACCTTAACTCAAATTTCCATGAAACGTAATAAACATACTCTAATTCCTAAGAAGGGCAGTACTAAAGAATGTTCAAACCACCAAATAACTGCACTAATCTCCCATGCCAGTAAGGTTATGCTCAAAATTGTCCAAGCTAGGCTACAGCACTACATGAACTGAGAACTCAGATGTTTAAGCTGGGTTTAAAAAAGCAGAGGAACCAGAGATAACTGCCAAAATTCACTGGATCATAGAGAAAGCAAGGGAATGCCAGAAAAACATCCACCTATGTTTCACTGACTACACTAAAACCTTTGTGCAATGCAGAAATGATGCTTTCAAACTGTGGTGCTGGAGAATACACTGAGAGTGCCTTGGAAATGAAGATCAAACCAGTTAATCTTAAAGGAAATCAACCCAGAATACTCTTTGGAAGGACTGATGCTGAAGTTCCAATACTTTGGCCCCCTGATGTGAACAGCTGAATCACTAGAAAAGACCCTGATGCTGGAAAATGTTGAAGGTAGAAGAATAGGGAAACAAAGGATGAGGTGTTGTATGGCATCATCGATTGAATGGACATGAACTGGGGCAAACTCCTGGAGATGGTGAGGGACAGGGAAGCCTGGCATGCTGCAGTCCATGAGGCATGAAGAGTCAGACACAACTTGGCAACTGAACAACTTGTATAGGAAAGCTATCTATATTAATGTACAAATCATTGTTAAAAGAGAAGACTAAATAGAAAGGACTTGTCCTGCAAAATATCATCATAAGATGATAGTTTTTTTTTAATAATTCTGGCATTAAAATAAAAGCAGGTAAATAGACCAGGGAACTGAAGAGAAACCTCAGGGATCTGTGACATTATAGGACCATGCTTTGTTGTTTAGTCGCTAAGTTGTATCCAACTCTTTTGTGACCCCATGGACTGTAGCCCACCAGGCTCCTCTGTGCATGGGATTTCCCAGGCAAGAATACTGAAGTGGGTTGCCATTTCCTTCTCCAAGGGATCTCCCTGACCCAGGAATCAAACCCATGTGTCCTGCATGCAAGCAGATTCTTTACTGCTGAACCACTGGGGAAGCCCTTATAGGACTATAATACACACTAAAATAGTTCTATAAATCAGTGAAGAAAGAATTATTTAGTCATCTGGCTGAAATTGATTTTCTAGAGAGAAATAAAATGGAATCCCTAATTAATATCACATACAAGAAATACAGAAGATTGTTTTCATGATGTATGAGTATCTATTCAGTTCAGTCACTCAGTCATGTCTGACTCTTTGTGACCCCATGAATCGCAGCATGCCAGGCCTCCCTGTCCATCACCAACTCCCGGAGTTCACCCAAACTCATGTGCATTGAGTCGGTGATACCATCCAGCCATCTTATCCTCTGTCGTCCCCTTCTCCTCCTGCCCCCAATCCCTCCCAGCATCAGGGTCTTTTCAAATGAGTCAGCTCTTCGCATGTGGTGGCCAAAGTACTGGAGTTTCAGCTTTATCATCATTCCTTCCAAAGAAATCCCAGGGCCGATCTCCTTCAGAATGGACTGGTTGGATCTCCTTGCAGTCCAAGGGACTCTCAAGAGTCTTCTCCAACACCACAGTTCAAAAGCATCAATTCTTCGGTGCTCAGCTTTCTTCACAGTCCAACTCTCACATCCTACATGACCACAGGAAAAACCATAGCCTTGACTAGATGGACCTTTGTTGGCAAAGTATTGTCTCTGCTTTTGAATATACTATCTAGGTTGGTCATAACTTTCCTTCCAAGGAGTAAGCGTCTTTTAATTTCATGGCTGCAGTCACCATCCGTCATGCCAGGCCTCCCTGTCCATCACCAACTCCCGGAGTTCACCCAAACTCATGTGCATTGAGTCGGTGATACCATCCAGCCATCTTATCCTCTGTCGTCCCCTTCTCCTCCTGCCCCCAATCCCTCCCAGCATCAGGGTCTTTTCAAATGAGTCAGCTCTTCGCATGTGGTGGCCAAAGTACTGGAGTTTCAGCTTTATCATCATTCCTTCCAAAGAAATCCCAGGGCCGATCTCCTTCAGAATGGACTGGTTGGATCTCCTTGCAGTCCAAGGGACTCTCAAGAGTCTTCTCCAACACCACAGTTCAAAAGCATCAATTCTTCGGTGCTCAGCTTTCTTCACAGTCCAACTCTCACATCCATACATGACCACAGGAAAAACCATAGCCTTGACTAGATGGACCTTTGTTGGCAAAGTATTGTCTCTGCTTTTGAATATACTATCTAGGTTGGTCATAACTTTCCTTCCAAGGAGTAAGCGTCTTTTAATTTCATGGCTGCAGTCACCATCCGCAGTGATTTTAGAGCCCAAAAACGAAAGTCTGACACTGTTTCCGCTGTTTCCCCATCTATTTCCCATGAAGTGATGGGACCAGATGCCATGATCTTCATTTTCTGAATGTTGAGCTTTAAGCCAACTTTTTCACTCTCCTCTTTCACTTTCATCAAGAGGCTTTTTAGTGCCTCTTCACTTTCTGCCATAAGGGTGGTGTCATCTGCATATCTGCAGTTATTGATATTTCTCCCAGCAATCTTGATTCCAGCTTGTGCTTCTTCCAGTCCAGCGTTTCTCATGATGTTCTCTGCACAGAAGTTAAATAAGCAGGGTGACAATATACAGCCTTGATGTACTCCTTTTCCTATTCGGGACCAGTCTGTTGTTCCATGTCCAGTTCTAACTGTTGCTTCCTGACCTGCATATAGGTTTCTCAAGAGGCAAGTCAGGTGATCTGTAAGAGTACAGAACTGTCTAAATAAATTTTCCAAGTTTGAATCCTAAAACAATAACTCAATGAGTTATATGGCAACAAAATTATTTCTTTTTAAATTCATTTATTTTTAATTGGAGGATAATTGCTTTACAGTACTGTGTTTGTTTCTGTTGTATGTCAGCACATGCACTGAATGACATCAGGAACTAAGCTAGAAAACAGACATCCTCAGTACTTAAAACTCTAAGGAATTAATATCTAGAAAGTAGAACTACAAAGTAAATCAAGAAGAGAGCATCTCCATTAGAAAAATGGGCAACAAATATAAACAGACAATTTGTAAAAGAGGAAATGAAAAACCTGAGAAGCATATCAAGAGATACTCAAACTCATCAATAGTCAGAAGCATGCAAATTAAAACAACACTGAGATTTCACTCTACCAGTTAGACTGGCAAACATTAGAAAACTAGATGATGCCAAGTATTGGGGCAGAGAACATATGTATATTGGAATTCCTTTATATTGCTGGGGGGGGGATAGAGACCAATGGTATTTTCAGAGGAAGCAGTCTTGCATTACAAAACTAAATGCACGTATCTTATGACCTGGCAAATCTGTTCCTAGATTATATAGCTAAAAGGAATTTTCACATAAGTCCAAAGGATGTGTTCAAGATGTTCACTGTAAATTATTTGCAGGCTATGTCAGCAGCAGCTTGTGGAGTTGTGCAGGTGACAACCTAGTAGGCTGTGCACAGTGGCCTGAACTTGGTTGTCCATCACTGGGTCAGGGAGTAAGTTACATGTGGAGGATACCCACTGTGTGCTAGAGGCAACGATACATACACACACACCAAGAAGGGATCTTATAGCATAGTGGAAAAGTCATAAATATCATAAGAGTACAAAATATACATGCATTTCAAAACCAAAAGTACGTGCCCACAAAACAAAAACAGTTTCTAAGAATATGCTTAAACAAAATGATACACATTTTAAAAGGAAATAATTGCCTCTGGCAAAGCAGGGAATGGAGGTTGGAGATGGGGATAAAATAAAACCTAAGAGGGCCCTTCTCAGACTCATGTAATAACACTCATGAAGTCAGGAGAATAATTAATTCAGCAGTCTCCTCCTGAAGATTCTGAGCCAAAATATTTTCTGTTGCAACTGTCCAACTCTGCCATTATAGCAAGAAGGCAGCTGAAGGCAGTATATAAAGAACAAGTAGGGCTATGTTCCTGGTTTAGTCACCAAAAGTTGGTGGGCTGATGTCATCTACAGTCTGTAGTCTGCTGACTGCTATTTAGACTCCTGAGATTATAACAGGTAGACTAAAGGACTCCTTATTATGAAGACTGCACTTACAGGTCCAAAAGTCTGGTTATGGGACTTGCCTGGTGGTCCAGGGGTTGAGACTCTTGCACTTCCAATGCAGGGGCCACTGGTTCAATCCCTGGTCAGGGAACTAAGATTCCACATGCCACATGACACAGCCAAAAATATTTTTTAAACAGCAATAAGGATAATAAAGCATTTTTTGTAAATTGGCTAGGTAGCCTGAAATTTTCTGAATGTAGTCTGAAAAAACCCAATGTATTTTTGTGAGCAATAAAATGGAATAAAAATCCCAAACTGTCTCAAACAACCCTTGGGTTTAGTGTCTCAGACTCCAGGCAAAAAGAGGAGACAGAGTTGAAAAGATCTCTAGGTAGAGTTATTCTTATTGAAACTCTATTCATCTTTTAAATTGCTATTTCCATGGGAGCTACCAAATCCATAAGAGAGGCAGAAGCTGGTCAGGGTTCTGAGCCCTATTATTAGAATTTTTATATAAGCAGAAAATGACAGATACCAGGACTCCACATTCCTACAATCCTATAAATATCCTTTTCTTCTGGGAAGTGTGTCTGACCAAAACATATGAAGCAATGTGACAGACTAGTAAGAGAATAGAGGTTTAAATGTCAGCTCGAAACAATGTTCATTTCCTCTAAAGAAAAAAGAATCATTTGCACAGCTCTTTGAGCCACAAAAGTGAACCTCTTTCAGTTTGAAGTTCATCCAGAAAATCCTTTTGCAAAATATTTGCTGAAACACTGTAATGTAGGAATTGGAAGGGATTAAGGCTTGTTTGGTTTCTCCACCCCCACACCTATCTTTCCTGAGCTGACTTGTGCAGCCCAGAAGCTGAAATCTGTGTGTCTAAGACCCAGATTCCAAAATCAACATATCATTCTCCCTCTACAACCAAAAATGAAAATGTTACTGAAATGTCTCATTTATAGTAAAAATATGCCTAAGAGAGCAGAATGGTCTTTCACACATCCTGTTAGCTCCCAAACACCTCTAATAGAGCCTCTTTTGTCCTTCACTTGTTCTAACATCAGTAAGGTCCTTACAAGGTAGGGTTTCAACCACAGTGTGGGCCCCTGCTCTCGAATTACCACCCGGTTCAGCCACTGGGGCTCAGAGAAGGAACAGCTGTGCGGCAGTGAGTCTGATGGCAGGGGTTCAAACAGGGAAGAAATGACCCGGCTACACTGGTTTGGGGAGATTCAAGAAATGGGCCCATTTTTTACATAGAAAATGTCCTGGAACAAAGATATCAAAAGATAAGGAGATGCCTGGCAGGGAGAAATGACATAATTGCTCTCTGTTAACAACAACAGATTAAAAGCTGCAAAAGCACCATGTTTAGGTGGTAAAAATTTGAAAGGCTTAAGGATTTTTCAGCCGTTGCTTGCTAACTTCTGCTCTTATCCACTTTTCTCAATAGAAATCCCTGTCACAAGTCTAGACACTGCAATCATAGTATTTACCAGCCAGGTATTTGTAAAGTATAAAGAATTTCTGCTTTCTTAAACTACCATTTCACCAAGTTTTATAGCTCCAACACAGCCCTTGGACTCACATTGACTCTTAGCTTATATGGAACATTTTGTTGCTATTTAGTTATGTCCAACTAAATAACATGTCACTAAATCATATCTGACTCTTTGTGACCCCATGGACTGAAATTGCCAGGTTCTTTTGTCCGTGGGATTTCCCAGGCAAGAACACTGAAGTGGGTTGCCGTTCCCTTCTCCAGAGCCAGGGGTTGAACCCATGTCTCCTGCATTGGCAGTTGGATTCTTTACCACTGAGCCACCAGGGAAGCATATGGAATGTACCTGGGTCTTAACATGTATAAACCAGATCTTGTCTACATTGAAGCTCATCCATTTAGTCTCTGATTGTTTTTCATACAATGTTCTTCAAATAACTATCATGTATAATGGAGGCTGTATTCAAATAGCCCTGTGTTGAGGTGAATCTACAAACCCAAGGTTTTCCATCCCTACAAGTGCCTTGAACTTTACTTGCTATAGCAGGTGTCATTCATATGCCCATAAATGTGTATATGACAATAGGCAGAACAAGAATCCTCCTGCCTTAGCCATGGCCTCATCCACCTGTGTGCCACCCCTGCCTCCCAGCTGTCTATGAGGGCAGGAGACTGGGGACATGTGAGTGGAGAGAGAGAAGCACTGGACCACATTCCATGGAGACTGACATGGTGGCGACTAGTGCTGTCAGTGGGATTTTCTGGTTCTTTTCCTTTGGGGCATACAGTAGAGCTGCACATCCTGACCCTTTTGTTAAGATAGGACCATATGACTAGTTATAGACCGTGAGTCATTCTCAGCCAGAATAGCAAACGGTCAGTGTGAGACCTTCCAGAGCTCTTCTCTCTCCCTGACACAGTGGCTGGCACCATTCAAATGGTAGCTTCTATGTTGGCAGTGATGATCAGAGCCTCCCTACCAACTAGGATGGATTAGCAACTTGAGGGATTTTTCTTGGTTGTGTTTAGCTCCTAAGACTTTGAGGAGTTTGTTACCATGACAGAACTTAGCCCATACAGATTGTTACATTAAAGGAGAGAGTACATGGACTTCCCCTTCCCTTATCATCTTCCATGACAAATATAGGGACTCAAAGGGAAGTATTTTTAGAGTCTGAGGATACCAGCAAAAAAGGAAAAGTAGGGACTTCCCTGCTGGTCCCATGGTTGAGAATCTCCCTGCCAGTGTAGGGGACATGGGTTCGATCCCTGGTCAGGGAAGATTGCATGTACCTGGGAGCAAGTAACCCCGAGTGCTGCAATTACTGAGCCCGTACCCTAGAGCCTGTGCTCTGCAATGAGAAGCACACACACTGCAACAAAGAGTAGCCCCTGCTCTCTGTAACGAGAGAATGCCTTCACACAGCAACAAAGAAACTGTGCAGCCAAAATTTAAATTAAAAAAAAAGAATACTCAGTAAAAAAAAAAAAAAAGAAAGAAAGTGCCCTTTCTTCCCCTGTTGAATCTCTGCTTACTGATGACATTTTGAGCAAGTAAAAAATGAATGAGAGGGAGACAGCAAGGCACAGAAACAAGTACAAGTTCAGTTGACTAAACATCCACTGTTGTATTTAAGAACATGAGAGATCCCTGCAGGTCAAAAGGAAAAACCTTGCAGGTCACCTTGATTAATTCTACCGCATGCAGGTCATCATTACCACTGGAGAAGCAGATGTTCACCTGGGGAGCATGATGCCGAGCTTCCCTGTAGGCAGGCTATTCCAGTTCCTCTACAGGATTCTCTGGGTTCCCCCCGCTTCACTGTCACCACCCACACACACCTCACTTGACTGAGCAGGATGCTAAGCAATAGTTGAATATGTGCTATGTGTCTGTTCATCTCAGTCCCTCTTTCCAACAGGCTTGAGGATAAAAAGACTACAAAGGAGGGTCTTGGTCTCATCCTCACAGTAGATCCCTCCACCATGGTCAGTCTAGGAAATGGGACAGGAATTTAAATAAGCCTGTTGTTGTTTAGTTGCTCAGTCGTGTCTGACTCTTTGCAACCCCTGAACTGTGTAGCCCACCAGGCTCCTTTTTCCATGGGATTTCCCAGATAAGAATACTAGAGTGGCTTGCCATTTCCTTCTCCAGGGGAGCTTCCCAACACAGGGACCGAATCAGTATCTCTTGCACTGGCAGGTGGATTCTTTGTACTGGACTTTTAATAATTGAAAAGGATCACAAAGCTCTGAGAAAACATCTATGATACCATTCTAAGGAAGGAAGGTTGGACGAAATTCGGTGGAAAGCAATAATCAGAGAGGGGAAAATTGTTTCATGCTTGTACTGCCTTCAGTTTGGAATGTTCACTAAAATAATTACATGTTTAGCAAAAAATAGTGATTAATGTTTTTCTAAAGCACTTGGGGACCTCACACATCCAAATGAGTACTGTCATTCAAAGTGATCTCTACAGCTACAACTCTTCAACCAGTAATGCTGCCATTGCTCAAAATATTTTTTTGGAATTGCCTTGAGTCAGTTTGTGAGCTATAGAACGAATGCCTCTTACACTCACAGTTCAGTTTTCCTTGGGCTACTCCTTTATTTGTCCTTGTGTCCTTTCTTCTGACTTTATTCAGCCTAACTCCACACTCCTCCCTTCCATTCTATCAAATAAAGCAAGGGAATTTCAGGCTTGCCCTGGGAAAGATCTCTCTGAGTTGAGGCATATAAAGGGTTGGGAGGATGAAGAGAGGAAGTAAGGGAGTTTTATAAGGAGAGGGCTGCTTGGATGTCACTGCTGAAAAGTGGTAAATTGCTAACCAGGGCATTGCTGGCTGACCATCATAAATGTGATCCCCAAAAGTTTAATCCTTCTGATTTTAAAAAAGCATTCTGTGCTATAAAATACATCTCAATAAATTTTAAAGGATTCAAATTATACAAAGTATGTCTGTGGCCACAATGGAGTAACAAATCAATAATAGAAAGTTATATGGAGAATATTCCCCAAATATTTCTACACTATATAACACAGTTCTAAAAACACACACACACACACACACACATATGTCAAATAAAAAGTCAAAAGGAAAATTAGAAAGAATTTTGAGCTGAATTAAAATGAAAACATAGCAAACCAGAATCATGGGATACTGCTAACATACTACTTAAGGGGATATCTATAGCACTAAAGACCTATGTTAGAAAGGAAGAAAAGTCACAAATCAACTACATCAGTTTTAAACTCAGTAAACTAGAGAGAGAAGAACAAGTTAAGCCCAAAATAAGCACAAGCAAGGAATAATAAAGGTCAAAACAGGAATCAAGGAAATAGAAAATATAAAAAATATGAAACCAAAAGCTGGTTCTTTGAAAAAAGGAATAAAATTGATAACCTTCCAGTAACATTGAGCAGAGGGAATGAAAAAAAAGAAAACATGAATACCAATATCAGGTCTAAGAGGAGACATTATCACAGATTCTGTAGGTAATAAAAGGATAATAAGAATAATTTTATACATAGAAAATCAAAAACATAGAAGAAATAGACAAACGCCTTGAAAGATACAAACTATCAAACTTACTCAACAATAAATATGCAGCCTTGATGGCCAACAGGCATAAAAAAAGACCCTCAACATTGGTAATTATCAGAGAAATGCAAATCAAAGTTACAATGAGGTGTCACCTCATACCAGTCAGAATGGCCATCATAATAAAGTCTACAAATAAATCCTGGAGAGAGTGTAAAGAAATGGGAATTCTCCTACACTGTTGGTAGGAATGTAAATAGGTACAGCCACTACGGAGAATAGTTTGGAGGTTCCTTATGATCCAGCCATATGATCCAGCACTTCCACTCCAGGATACATATCTGGAAAAGACAAAAACTCTAATTCAAAAGAGACATGCACCCCAATGTTCACAGCAACACTATTTATAATAGCCAAGATATGTTGTTGTTGCTGGTATTGTTCAGTCACTAAGTCAAGTCCAA
Source organism: Aepyceros melampus (assembly GCA_006408695.1). NCBI lineage: Eukaryota > Metazoa > Chordata > Mammalia > Artiodactyla > Bovidae > Aepyceros > Aepyceros melampus. The sequence goes on from SJXQ01001219.1 coordinate 33,470, forward strand.
CTCTTTTGTGACCCCATGGACTGTAGCCCCCAGGCTCCTCTGTCCATGGGATTTCCCAGCCAAGAATACTGAAGTAGGTTGCCACTTCCTTCTCCAAGAGATCTGCTTGACCCTGGGAAAGAACCCATGTCTCTTGCATTGGTAGGAGATTCTTTACTACTGAGCCACCAAGGAAGCCCCAGCCAAGACATGGAAAAAACCTAAATGTCCATCGACAGATGAGTGGATAAAGAAAATGCAGAACTATTTCAGTCATAAAAAGGAATGAAGGAATGCTATTTGCAATAGCATGGATGAACCTAGAGATCATCACGCTAAGTGAAATAAGTCAGAGAAAGGCAAATTCCATATTACATCACTTATATGTGGAATCTAAAATATGACACATATGAACTTATTTGTGAAACAGACGCAGAGACATAGAAAACTAACTTACGGTTACCAAAGAGCAAGGGGAGGAGAAGGGATAAATTAGGAGTTTGGGATAAATATATACACATTGCTATATATTAAATAGCCAACAAGGACCTACTGTATAGAACAGAGAACTATATTCAATATCTTAGAATAACCTATCACAGGAAAGAATCTGGAAATATATACATATACATACACAGGCACACTAAGGCGCAGGCGGCTGCTGCAAGCGGCGCGCTAAGGCACAGGTGGCTGTGAGGAGCCACCCGGCATCCGAGGCCAGGGGCAGTGGCTGGGGGGAGCCACCCCGTGTCCAAGGCCAGAGGTGGCATCCAAGGCCAGAGGCGGCGCCCGAGGCCAGGGGCAGCGGCTAAGAGGAGCAACCCAAAGTCCAAGAAGCTGTGGCTGTGCGGGCAAGGGAGGGCCTAGAAGACCTATCCCACACTGAAGGTCAGGAAGGGCGGTGGTGTGGAGATAACCCTTATCCAACGTAAGGAGTAGCAGCTGCACCTTGCTGGANTACATATATATTTATATATATGGCTTCTCTGGTGTCTCAGTGGTAAAGAATCCACCTGCAATACAGAAGACGCAAGTTCAATACCTGAGTGGGGAATATCCCCTGCAAGAGGCCATGGCAACCCACTCCAGTATTCTTGCCTAGAGAATCCCATGGACAGAGGAGCCTGGTGGGCTGCAGTCCATAAGGTCGCAAAGTCATACACGACTGAAGCCACTAAGCACAAGCACATATCTATATACCTATCTATATATAGTCTTAACCACTCAACAGTATGCCAGAAACTAACATTGTAAATCAACTGCATTCAATTTTGAAAAAAAAAAAAGAATCTGCATAATCTCTTAAAAATACTAATAACAATAAAATGTACCCTAGACTAGACCTATCTCTATTAAAGAAATTGAATTTGTACTTAAAAGCCTTCCCAAAAAGAAAACATCCAGGTCCAGATGGCTCCACTGGTTAATTCTAATAAACGCTAAAGAAATAATTTGGTTTGATTCTAAACCAAATTCCTCAAAATTTCAGAGGAGGAAATACTTCTCAACTAATGCTGTGAGACCAATGTTATCCTGATACCCAAAACAAAGAAAGCACACATAGAAAATGACCAAACAAATCTCTCATGAAAACAGATGAAATTTCCCCTGAAATTTCTAAACAAAATTTTAACAACTCAACAATATATACAAAGGATAGTAAACTATGGCCAAGAAGAATTTATCCCTGTAATGCGATGTTGATTCAACATTCAAAAGAAGAAATCAGTCGATGCAACTAACCATATTACCAAACTAAAAAAGAAAACATATATGTGATCATCAACAATATAAGGAAAACAAGAGTTAAAAAAGAATCAAGAATGAATCCTAGGATCTGGGCCTGGAAATATGCGTCCAACATTTCCAAAAACCCCAGTAGAACAAAAGAGATGCCAGCTATTTAGGTTTGATATTCAGGAGACCATTTGTAGACATTTTTCACAACAGTTTCTTTAGGAGGATGAGAATAACAGGGATAAGGAGATGCTAGGGGGAGGGAAGCGAAGGCTGGTAAATATCAACCATGAGTAAGAGATCACTGTTTTGCTATGCAATCCAGCCTCAACCACAACTCTTGATGAGAGAAGAGGAATATTTCTCCCTACTTTCTATCGGATATAAATTTCAACAGATAAATATTCTGAGTCTTTAGCCAATATAAATTCAGTCTTGGTCCTACTTAAACTCCAACTACACTTTATAAAGTACTTACTGAGAAATATGCTAAAGAAATTCTTAGTCACAAATTATCTTTCAGAACATAGGGATTGAGGGAAAAGAAAATGTGGTGGTAAAGCAGTAGATGCTTTAGATCTAATTGACAAATTTAGAAACAAATAAATTACCAGGAGTAGATGGCACCCACCCAAGGGTCTGAAGGAACTCAAGGATGAAATTGTGAGGCTGCTGGCCAAGTTGCAACCTTGCAGTTACAAATGGCCACATGCCATCAGAGTGGCAGACTGCCAGAGTGACTTCTCTCTATGACATGGGCTGCAGAGGAGACCTGAGAGCCACAGACACACGGGTGTTTCTTCCAACACCAGTGTGCTACAAACTAGAATAAAGTGGAGGTCTACTCTACCCTTGAGAAATCTATCCCTCCTTCTCCAAGGGAAGCAGGGTAGTCAGGGGAATGAGCAAAGCTGGAAACTAAGAGCCCCACTCTGAAGTCTATTTTGCCCCTATTGACAGCATAATCACCATGTCTCATTCTCACACACAAAGTGAAAATAATATCTACCCTACATGCTGCATAAAATTTTGAGGAGGCTGAGAGGAGGTAACAGAGATTACTAAGTTTTTTAAATTGAGTTATAGATGATTAACAATGTCACATTAGTTTCAGGTATACAGCACAGTGATTCAGTTATAAAGTGTTAGTTGCTCAGTCATGTCTGACTCTATGCAACCCATGGACCATAGACTGCCCAGCTCCTCTGTCCAATCAGATTCTCCAGGCAAGAATGCTAGAGTGGATTGCCATTCCCTTCTCCAGGGGATCTTTCCAACCCAGGGATCAAACCTGAGTCTCCTGCATTGGCAGGCAGACTCTCTACCGTCTGAGCCACCAAGGAAGTCCCCGTTTTATATGTTTTTTTTTTCCAGATTCTTTCCCCTTGTAGGTTATCACAAAATATTGAGCATAGCTCCCTGTGCTATAAGTAGGTCCTTGTCGACTATTTCATACATGACATTGTTTAGTTGCTAAGTCATGTATGACTCTTTGCAACCCCATGAACGATAGCCCACCAGGCTCCTCTGTTCATGGGATTTCCCAGACAAGAATACTGCAGTGAGTTGCCATTTCCCCCTCCAGGGGATCTTCCCAACCCAGGGACTGGATCCACTTCTCCTGTATTGACAGTAGATTCTTTACCACTGCACCACCAGGGAAGCATTTTATATATAGAAGTGTGTATATGTTAATCCCAGACTGCTAAAATTTCCCCCTTTGGGTAACAATAAGTTTGTTTCTATGTCTCCAAGTCTCCTTCCATTTCATAAGTAAGTTTATTTGTATCTTTTTTTAGATTCCATGTTATATATATATGCCCAGGGTGGCTTCCCTGGTGGTCCAGTGACTAAGACTTCATGCTTGAATGCAGGGGGCCTGGGTTAATCCCTGGTCAGGGAACTAGATCACACATGCCAAAACTAAGACCTAGCATGACCAAATAAGTATTTTTTTAAAAAAATAAGCCTAAATCTCTAGTATTCATGTATTGAAGAGGATAATAATAGTATGATGATGATGTTATTGTTGCTGTTGTTCTTTCTACTAAATGCCTAAAGAGAAGAGCATGAATCTCCAGTGATTGTTCTTCCATTACAACCTAGCCAGTCACTTACTTCTGTCTCTCTCCTCTCTTGATTTTCATTAATTTGAATTTATCACCTTCCACCCAAAGTGACCACTTTCAGTTGTCTCTATCTGTGTATCTTACCTGAGCCTCAATCCTGAAGGCGACAGTTTTGTTTCCAACATTGAGTCTCCACTTGTCCCCTGTTTCTGTTAATGATACTCCAATCTTACCTCTGACCCAGGTTCAAAACCCCAAGTCAGACTTTGAGACCTTCCCTTCTTCCCCACTAAACTCACAAGTGTACATATACACATGCACACACATTATAAATTTGCTAATTCTTGCCAGTTCTCTGATTCTATGACTCTAGAATCCATGCCTTCATTTTCTTCCCTCCAGCACTGACCGAATTCAGCTCCTGTTATCTCAATCACTCTCTGAATACTTAATGGGCAGTCTTCTATTGTAACATATCATGAAAGATGCTGAGGATGTGATGGTGAATAAGATATGAGTCTGCCTAGAAAGGTTCTCAGAGGCAAGTGCTGTTAGTGAAGGCTTTCTATAGAAAGGAGATCACATCCCATGATAGAGGTAATAAGAGGGTATTGATAATAGCAGAGGTTCTATGAGAGATGAGGCATCTGATTCAACGTTAGGTTGTCAGGAAAGGCCTCCTGGAGGAGCAGATTCCTGAGCTGGAGGCCACAGTGAGGCCATTGGTCTATAGAGGTCAGAGAAAGATGCATAGGAAGGAAAGGATTCTAATCAAAAGCTGCAGAATATGTTGAGGAAATTATGAGCATCTCAGGATGGCTGGAACATGATTTGTAAAGAAGTCTCAAGGAGGAGCCAGAAGGCAGGAGCCAGAAGGTTTGGGGGAGGGGGTTGTAAACTATGTCCAGCACTTTTACTTTGGGATGAAGGGGAGGTGGAGCCACGTGAGTGGATTGATGGTGGAGGTGACAGATTGTTTTTTTAGCAAAATTGCCTTGTCAGAGCTGGGTATCCAGGCTCAATTGCTCAAAGCATGTTGCCCACCCAACTTTGTCTCTGCACTCAGAGCATGTGAGCCTACAGGATACCCCTCCATTTTACCGCCACCCAGAGCCCAGGCCCCCTGTCAGGCTGCAGATGAGCCCTGGGGGCCATCAGCACCTCACCCTCAACAGACTCTCAGGACCTGCCGTCTTGGCAAACATGCAGCCTCATGACTCTGCCTTCCTTACTCGAGGCCTGTCTAGTGGTTTATCCTCTTCGTTTCCCCTGTTCCCCAATAGCTTGGTATTTCTTCACCCTGATCCAATTTCTAACACTCACATTTCTCCTCAGTCCTTGCCCCTGTTGTCTGGAATCTCTATTCCCTGATTAACAACTCCCTCACATCCTTATCTTCTCCACTGAATGTCCCTTTATTCCCTTATCCTGGCATGGCTGTCCTCTGGGGACCCTACTTCCCTGTAACATCACAAGTGGAAGCTCCCCAATCGCCCAACACCCCTGTCATTCAGGAGTGGGAGTCAGGTCTAGAATCATCCTACCTGCACCTCAGACATTATTCCACCTTCTTACATGAACAGCCCAGCTCCCTTTCTGACTTCACTCCATAAGACAGTCTCTAGGTCCATCCATGTCTCTACAAATACCATATATTAACACATGTATGTACAATCTAGAAAAATGGTACAGGTGATACTATTTGCAAAACAGAAATACAGACAGAGACATAAAGAAAAAAACTATGGACATCAAGGCAGGAAGGGGTGGTGGGATAAACTGGGAAAATGGGAAATTGGGACTGACATACATACACTACTTAATATTTAACTCTGAATATTCACTGAAGGACTGATACTGATGGAAGCTGAAGCTCCAAATACTTTGGCCAACTGATGCAAAGGGCCAACTTATTGGAAAAGACCTTAGCACCGGGAAGGATTGAGGGAAGGAGGAGAATGGGGCAACAGAGGATGAGATGGTTGGATGGCATCACCAACTCAGTGGACATAGATTTGTGCAAATTCTGGGAGATAGTGAAGGATGGAATCCTGGCTTGCTGCAGTCTATGGGATCGCAAAGAGTCGGACAGGACTTGGCAACTGAACAACAACACTACTGTGTGTAAAATAAACAACTAATGAGAACCTACTATATAGCTCAGGGAACTCTATTCAGTGCTCTGTGGTGATCTAAATGGGAAGGAAGTCCAAAAAAAAGAAGGGATATGTGTATCCAATACTTTGGCCAACTGATACAAAGAGTCAACTCATTGGAAAAGACCCTAGCGCTGGGAAAGATTGAGGGAAGGAGAGGGGATAACAGAGGATGAGATGGTTGGAGGGCATCACCAACTCAATGGACATGAATTTGAGTAAACTCCAGGAGCTGGTGATGGACAGGGAGGCCTGGCATGCTGCAGTCCATGGGGTTGCAGAGAGTCAGACACGACTGAGTGACTGAACTGATGTGTATCTATAAGCATAGCTGATACTTTGCTGTATAGTAGAAAATAATGCAACTTTGCAAAGAACCCTGCTCCAATAAAAATAAAAATTTTTTAAAAGATGGGGAAAAAAAAGCCCAGCACCCTCTTCACAGTGAGGCACACGGCACCATCTTCAGCTCTATGATCTATTGCTGTCAAGGACACTGTTCTTCATTCCCTGAAATCTTTAGGATCTGTACTTTGGCAGGACCTGCCACCATCGTGATCGGTCCCAAACACCCTGATTCTTGAGTTCTTTGACTCTCTAACCTCCAAAGTGCTTCTGTCTCCAGTTCCTTATTGTCACCTGCAACTCTTTCACTCCCAGGAGTGTGCTTCATAACCACACACAGTCCCTCCTTCCTTCCAGCTGCCCAGTTTCTCCCATCATACCACCCTTCCCCATTACCGAGACCCCCAGGTCACCTATTTCTCCTCAGCTCCCTCTTCTCTCCAGTGGTTCTTATATTCCATGACCCATTGTTTGAATCACTCTTGCTATATAGAGTCTTTACAGCACCAATCCAATTAGCACTCCTGTTTTCAGAAACCTATGCCCTGTGCTAAATGGGATATTCCAGTATTACCCAAAGGCTCCTCACCAAGCTCTTCACATGTTAGGTTCTTTCCACTCTAAAACACCTATTACATCACCTCCTGATTCATTCTCCTAAAGCTGAGTTCTGATCCCCCTTCTGCCCTGCTCACAAAATTTTAAGTAATGACAATGGCCTATCAAAATAATTTTACCCATCTGAGATTTATATTCCAGAACCAACCCACCTCTCTGACCTTATGTTGCTCCTGTCCATTTCTAATATCCTCTGTCACCCTGAACTCACTTCCCATCTATGTTTCCAACATGTTTTTTTTCCTTACTCTCAAGGTAGGAAGGTGTGTGTGTGTGTGTGTGTGTGTGTGTGTATGCTTGTGTGTGCATGCATTTGTGTGCATGTTCAGTTCCTCAGTCGTGTCCAACTCTTTGCGACCCCATGGACTGTAGCCTGCCAGACTCCTCTGTAGGTGGGATTTATCAGGCAAGAATACTGGAATGGGTTGTCATTTCCTCTTCCAAGGGCTCTTCCAGCCCAGGGATTGAACCTGTGTCTCCTGCATTGGCAGGTGATCTTTATCACTGTGCCACCTGAGAAGCCTGTGTGTATACATGTATGTCTTGAATTATTGTTGTAAGGCCATACGTTGCCAAAACTTTCCCAGGTTTTTCTGAAAGGACCCAGGATACCACAAAGTGCCTTCATCACCTGTTGCAGCCAGCACTGTGTCTCCTCCCCTCTCCACTCCTGGCAGCAACGTTGGCCACCATGCCCCACATGCTGACCCTCCCTCCAGTAACAGAGCCATTTCCTGAGCACAGTCCCACCCCAAGTCTTCCTGTGCCAGCATCATTCTGAAATGCGTCTGGTCCATGAAGAGGGGAGACTTCCCTCATCTCCCAGACCCCAGGGGACCTCGGTCTAAACTCTTCATCCTAAAAGTGTGTTTTAGGGTATCCCCAATGCATCACAAAGGGTTTGTATGAAATCTACATTCTGGGTTCCTGCTTGCAATCTCTTGCTTCCCAAGAATCAGATGCAAGGCCTCAGACTGGCAGAGAAAACCTCTGTGAGAAAAGAGAAAACAAAAATGATTTTCTCTGAATTCCTTTCCATCCCCCATTCCCCATCTCCATCCCCATCTCTCTCCTGCAGCTGCATCACAAGACCAATCAATAAAGGGCTTTCCTTTCACATGGAAGCTTTCTGTGAAGTTTGATGGAAAACACTGGTCAGTAATCCAAAGGCCAGGCTTCACCACTGGTGACCCTGAGAGAGCCACTTGACTCTTCCGAGTAGCACGCCTATCTGCCTTCTCTATAGCAGAGAGGTTGTGAGAACCATCCAACGTGATACTGCTAAAACCGTGCTGTGAATTATCAATGCTACATACATCAAGCTTCTCGGGGCGGAGATCTTGGTGTGTGACCTAGAGCAAGGTTAACTAACCTCCTAAACCTCAGTTTCTCCACCTATAAGATGAATTAACAAGGATCACCTCACAGGCCACTTTGAGGATTAAATATTATATGGAAATTGACTAATGCTATATTCGTGCAGAAGGCAATCGTAAATTTCAGTGTTGATCTGATGGCGGTGGTGGTGATGGTATTCCGTGAAAGAAGATGTTGTCTCTATTTTGAAAATCTGAAGGTACTAATCTGCTTATACAGAAGTCCAGCTGGATCTTAACCCCAAGGAAAACAAAGTATCAATTAGCACTAGATGTCCTCCAAAAGGCAGATCCCCTGTTACTTATAAAACATTTGAAGATTTTCCTACTAGAGGAGCTTTAAAATTCTTCCATATTATATTATCCAATACCCATAAAACGTCATTATATGTAATGGCATATATAATTTGAATGTTTCAAAATCTATTTAAGTATTACAAAAATTTCTCTAGCTATTAAATTATATCTGCCACGTTGGCGTATTATACAGACACACTTTTATAGCATCAGTTTAATTGTTCAGTGCCAAGCTTAACTCCTTTTTTGTCTGGTATATTTTTTACACAAGATTTAATTTGGGAATAAACAGTCCAATATAAACAGAGCAGAAAAGGCATCACATGGTTATTTCATATTTCCAGCACATTGTGTCTGGCCATACATTTTTAATATCATAAAATTGGCTGTTCTGTAATATTTTGATTGGAGATTTATACATACTGTTTCCACGTCCTTTAAAACAGATGTATGGTAAATTTGATGAAAAAAAAAAATCTCTTCCTCCTGAAACTAGGACACTGGCTTATTTAAATAATATGAACAACAGTTGCTGTGGATGTTTTAGAAACACAGGATGTTTTATAAAGTCAAAGGGCTCATAACGTGCTGTTACAGTTTTATTCCCAATTCATTGCAGAGCTTCAAAACTTCTGACTGACATGCTGCTCTATTTCCCACAACGACCACTCCTATCCATGCTGCCTCACGTCCAGTAGCAACACAAACACCATGAAATAAGAAGACTGGCCTTCCTGGTCAGAAATTGCAGTCCCATGGAGGGGATGAGACTGAATCTATGTCACAGGCTTGATCACAGCCATCCTTACAGGCTGCACAGAAAACTAGAGCAGGACAGAATTAGCCTGGTTCCAGTTCCAGCCCTGGAACTCAGTATCTACAGAACTCTGTACTGCCTCAGTTTCCCCACCTGAAATGGAAATAATAAAACCTATTTTGCATGGAGGTTGTAAGAGTTTAATGAAATGGGCCATAATGCCTAGGAAAGTGCATAACACACAACAGATTCTTTGTAAATGATACTCAGTATAATCTGTATTATATTATTATGTTCATTATCTTGCTCATAGGTATCCCTGGTCTAAATGAGCTTCAGTAGATAGGGTAAGAGGATGCTCACAGATCCACACCAACTACTAGAAAAAACAACAATAACCGTACAGCAATACAAGTCCCATCCCTTATTGGCAACAGGTCTTGTATACAGAACAACAATTACTTAAAAAGCCTCTCCACCTTCAAGAAATTTTCTTGAAAGCTCCAGTTCTAAGTGGCCTTTGAACACCAGTCTGAACAACCTTCCTAATTCCAGAAACCACACACTCCAAAACACCTGAAATAATTTCTGCAGTCTGTACAATGTTTTTATTCAATGTTCCATCTCTATTACTCTTCTAGTAATTCCAAACCTCACTGATATGAGTTGTTTCCAATGCCTCCCCAGTTGGCTTTTACTAAATTATTTTCACCAGGATCCAAAATAATTTATTTATTTTAAAATTTTTTTAATTAAAAAAAAAAACTGATCTGAGTTCTTCCTTCTCTGGTGAAGATGCTAATGAACAAACCAAATGCCAAAACACCAAAGGGAAACCAAGAGATTTTGATTATCTGCTAATGCTAAATAAACAAACTATGTTTTAATTTCTTCCATTACTTGGCCTCGGAAAATTTTACATTTGGAGTCACTCTGTCAATCTTATCCTCCTTTATCCAAAATCCCCTTCAGCCAGCACTCCATTTCTGTGCTCCTTTCTAAACTTCTTTAAACAATTGTCTGTCTGCCTCATTTTCACTTCCTCCCTCCCTTTCTCTCTCAAATTCACTTCAATCAGCTTGTTCACAAACACTTCACCGAAACTGCTTTTATCCAGGTCACAAATGACTTCCTCATTGACAAGTTCAGTGGTTAAATTATTGTTTTCCTTTTCATTCAGAATTTCTTAGGCAATATTTAGATTATATAAAAAGTATAAATAATTCAGTGGTTATCTGCATTCCCACCACCAATCTTAAAGAGCAGAGCATCACCAACGTTGTCAGATGTCTCCTGTGTATCCTTCCTGGATGGCTTCCTCTTCTTCCAGCCTTCAAGTGACTAGTATCCTGAATTTAGTATTTTTAATTTCCACATATTTCTTTACACTTTTAGTATGTAGGTTTCTCTAAGCAATATGCTTGTTTTGCATTCTTCAACTTCATAACTGGTATTCAACTATAAAGATTCTTCCATTTTTGCTCTTACTACCGTATTTGCGTGATTCATCCATGTGACTCTCATTCATTTTTGTCAACCACCACCAATCTTAAAGAGCAGAGCATCACCAACGTTGTCAGATGTCTCCTGTGTATCCTTCCTGGATGGCTTCCTCTTCTTCCAGCCTTCAAGTGACTAGTATCCTGAATTTAGTATTTTTAATTTCCACATATTTCTTTACACTTTTAGTATGTAGGTTTCTCTAAGCAATATGCTTGTTTTGCATTCTTCAACTTCATAACTGGTATTCAACTATAAAGATTCTTCCATTTTTGCTCTTACTACCGTATTTGCGCGATTCATCCATGTGACTCTCATTCATTTTTGTCAAGGGAACAGAATTCCATCATGCAAACAGAGCACAATATATTTACCCGTTCTCCTGCTGAGAGACATTTAGGAATGCTTCTGATATTTTGCTAAAAATAAGCAGTGCTTCTAATGGCATCCAGTATGTATCTTGTATGGACTCCAGGGGTCAATTCTCAGAGTCCACCTTCACCTCCTGGAGACATTTGACATGGGTAACCATTCTCTCCTTAAAATGGACTCTTAACTTGACTTTAGGGACACCAAATGCTTCATGTTTTCTTTTTATTCCAATATCACTGCTACTTCTTGGTCTCCTTTGCGGCTTCTCTTCCAGCCTCCAAGTACTGAATTACCCCAAGACAGACTTTGTCATTCCTCCCTTCCCTGTTTTCACTCCCAGATAATCTCATTTTCTCTGATGGCTGTAACTCTCATTTAACTAAAACTATAAGTCCCATATGATCTAGATATTCCACTGCTGGGTATATATCCAAAGACAATGAAAATACTAGTTCAAAAAGATAAATATACCCTAATGCTCATAGCAGCATTATTCACAACAGCTAAGATATGGAAGCAACCCAAATCTCCACCAACAGATGAGTGGACAAAGACGATATGGTGTATATGCACAGACATACATAGGAATAATACTCAGCCATAAAAAAAATAATAAAATTCTACCATCTGCAACAATGTGGCTGCACCTAAAGTATTATGCTTAGTGAAATAAGTCATATGTACTTAGTTGCTTAGTCATGTCCAACTCTTTGTGATCCGATGGACTATAGCCCACTGAGCTCCTCTGTTCATGGGGATTCTCCAGGCAAGAATAGTGGAGTGGGTTGCCATGTCCTCCTTCAGGCAATCTTCCCAACCCAGGGATTGAACTTAGGTCTTCCACATTGCAGGCGAATTCTTTTAACAACTGAGCCACTACGGAAGCCTGAGCCACCAGGGAAGCCCAAATAATAAGTCATATAGAGAAACACAAATACAGTTTGTTATCACTTAGAAGTGGTCAAACAGGAGATGGAAAGAGTGAACATCAACATTTGAGGAATCAGTGAACTAAAATGGACTAGAACAGGTGAATTTAATTCAGATGACCATTATATCTACTACTTGGGCAAGAATCCCTTAAAAGAAATGAAGTAGCTCTCATAGACAACAAGAGAGTCCGAAATGCAGTACTTGGGTGTGATTTCAAAAATGACAGAATGATCTCTGTTCATTTTCAAGACAAATCATTCAATATCACAGGAATCCAAGTCTAGGCCCCAACCAGTAACACTGAAGAAGCTGAAGTTGAACAGTTCTATGAAGACTTACAAGGCCTTCAAGAACTAATACCCCAAAAATAAGTCCTTTTCTTTTTTTTAACTTTATTTTATGTTTTAATATAAACCTATTTATTTTGATTGGAGATTAATTACAGGAGACTGGAATGCAAAGTAGGAAGTCAAGAAATACCTGGAGTAACAGACAAATTTGGCCTTGGAATACAAAATGAAGAGGGGGCAAAGGCTAACAGAGTTTTGCCAAGAGAATGCACTGGTCATAGTAAACACCCTCTTCCAACAACACAAGAGAAGACTCTACACATGGACATCATCAGATGGTCAATACCAAAATCAGGTTGATTATATTCTTTGCAGCCAAAGATGGAGAAGCTTTATACAGTCAGCCAAAACAAGACTGGGAGCTGACTGTGGCTCAGATCATGAGCTCCTTATTGCTAAATTCAGACTTAAATTGAAGAAAGTAGGGAAAACCACTAGACCATTCAGGTATGACCTAAATCAAATCCCTTACAATTATACAGTGGAAGTGACAAATAGATTCAAGAGATTAGATCTGATAGAGTGCCTGAAGAACTATGGATAGAGGTTCATGACACTATACAGGAGGCAGGGATCAAAACAATATCCAAGAAAAAGAAATGCAAAAAAGCAAAATGGTTGTCTGAGGACAACTTACAAATAGCTGAGAAAAGAAGCTAAAGGCAAAGGAGAAAAGGCAAGATATACCCATTTGAATGTAGAGTTACAAAGAATAGCAAGGAGAGATAAGAAAGCCTTTCTTAGTGATCAATACAAAGAAATAGAGGAAAACAATAGAATGGGAAAGACTAGAGATCTCTTCAAGAAATTAGAGATACTAAGGGAATATTTCATGCAAAGATGGGCACAATAAGGACAGAAATGGTATGGACCTAACAGGAGCAGAAGATATTAAGAAGAGGTGGCAAGAATACACAGAAGAACTATACAAAAAAAAAAAGATCTTCATGACCCAGATAACCAGAATGGTGTGATCACTCACCTAGAGCCAGACATCCTGAAATGTGAAGTCAAGTGGGTCTTAGGAAGCATCACTACGAATGAAGCTAGTGAAGGTGATGGAATTTCAGTTGAGCTATTTCAAATCCTTAAAGCTGATGCTATGAAAGTGCTACACTCAATATGCCAGCAAATTTGAAAACCTCCACAGTGGCCACAGGACTGGAAAAGGTCAGTTTTCATTCCAGTCCCAAAGAAAGGCAATGCAAATGAATGCTCAAACTACTGCACAATTGCATTCATCTCACATGCTGGCAAAGTAATGCTCAAAATTCTCCAAGCCAGGCTTCAACAGTACATGAACCATGAACTTCCACATGTTCAAGCTAGACTTAGAAAAGGCACAGGAACCAGAGATCAAATTGCCAACATCCATTGGATCATTGAAAAAGCAAGAGAATTCCAGAAAAACATCTATTTCTTCTTTATTGATTAAGACAAAGCCTTTGGCTGTGTAGACCACAACAAACTGTGGAAAATTCTTCAAGAGGTGGGAATACCAGACCACCTTACCTCTCTCCTGAGAAATCTGTATGCAGCTCAAGAAGCAACAGTTAGAACTGGACATGGAACAGCAGATTGGTTCCAAATTGAGAAAGGAGTACATTAAGGCTGTATACTGTCACCCTGCTTATTTAACTTACATGCAGATTTGGCTTAAAATTCAACATTCAAAAAACTAAGAACATGGCATCTGGTCCTATCACTTCATAGCAAATAGATGGAGAAACAATGGAAACAGTGACAGAATTTATTTTCTTGGGCTCCAAAACCACTGCAGATGGTGACTGCAGCTGTGAAATTAAAAGACACTTGCTCCTTGGAAGAAAGCTATAACCAACCTAGACAGCACATTAAAAAGCAGAGACATTGCTTTGCCAACAAAGGTCCATGTAGTCAGAGCTATGGTTTTTCCAGTAGTCATTTATGGATGTGAGAGTTGAACTATAAAGAAAGCTGAGCATGGAAGAATTGATGCTTTTGAACTATGGCATTGGAGAAGAGTCTTGAGAGTTCCTTGGACTGCAAGGAGATCCAACCAGTCCATCCTAAAGGAAACCAGTCCTGAATATTCATTGGAACAACTGATGCTGAAGCTGAAACTCCAATACTTTGGCCACCTGATGCAAAGAACTGACTCATTGGAAAAGACCATGCTGGGAAAGGATGAGATGGTTGGATGGCATCACCTACTCAATGGACATGAGTTTTAGTAAACTCTGGGAGTTGGTGATGGACAGGGAGGCCTAGCGTGCTCCAGTCCATGGGGTCACAAACAGTCAGACACGACTGAGCAACTGATCTGAACTGATCACTTGTATATGAAATCTAAAAAATAAAAGCAAATAAGTGTATATAGCAAAAATAGAAACAGACCCACCGATATAGAAAACAAACTAATGGTTACCAGTAGGGAGAGGATAGAAGAGGAGCAAGATAAGAGTATGAGATTAAGGGACACAAACTACTACCTGTAAAATAGACACACAACAGAGGTATACTGTACAGCTCTGGAAAATGTGGCCTTTATTTTATAATAACTTTAATGGAAGTATAATCTACAAAAACATTGAGTCACTGTGCTGTATACATGAAATATTATGTCAACTATATTTCAATTAATAAAGGGAAAAAGATAGAAATAAATCCCATTTTTTGTTGATGATTTCAAAAAGTACACCATTAGCTCTGTTCTCCCCCTTGAACTTCCGCCCTCTCCATCCAATTTTCCATCCGACATCTCCACTGGGATATATAAATTTAACATATCCAAAACTGATTGATTTCCACAGTTGTCCCCAGAAAGCTGTTTCCTTATTATGTACTCTTCATTTCAACATATCAAATCATCGATAAGTTGCTCCAGAAAAAAAAAATCTCTTTTATCCTGTATATCATTTCAAACACTTCTAATCCATCCACTAATTCTACAGGATCTACCTTCAAAATACATCTCAAAATAAACCACTTCTATTTACCCCCACTTCTGAGGACTACCTTACTCTCTCACTCAAGCTTAACAGCTCTCCAACTGGTCTGCCTACTTTTTGCTCTTGTCCTCCTGCAAGCCACCAAGCAGTCAGAGTGATCTTTTAGAAAAGTAAATCATGTAAATTCCATGATGTCTTTCTTCTGTTTGGAACCCCCTGGGGCTGCCCACCTCACTTACTGTGTAAGCCAAATCCCCTGTCACAGCCTGTGAAGCTCTGGATGAACCAGCCCCTTGATTTTTCAGCTTCCTCATCTCCAACCTCTTCCCTTCACTCATGGAGCTCCTATCACACTGGTCTCTTTGCTTTCCTCGCACACACTTAATACTCTGTGCCTCAGCTCCTTTGCATCTGCTGTGCCTTCTGCCTGGTTGCTCGTCTCCCCCTTAGATATGCATGGCTTGGTTTCTCCTGCCATTCAGAACTCTGCTCAAATATCTGCTTCCATGCCCATGTTATCCAGTACTTGTCTCCTATTTCTCCTGACTCCCCACCCACATCACTTGGTTTATGTTATAACCTAGATTTTTTTGGAATTCTAGGTGCTCTGTCTTTAACTTCAGGTGTTTAGAAATTAAGGTCAAAGCAAAATTTTTCAGTGTTTTTGTTTGATATTCACATTACTATGATTCTTCTCCTGGATAAAAAGAAATGGCTGACAGGACTTGAAGGGATGTGCTAAGACACACATTTGTAATCTGTTTTCAGGGTACCTAAACTACTGTCATCAAATTTAAAATTCCTTAGGGTACTGGTGTAGAAAAAATTCCCAAGTTCATCAGCTGAAACCTGCCTTGGACTTTCAGGGAATCATCACAGAATCTGGTGACATGGACTTCTCTTACAGGAGCTGCAGGAATAAATTGATTTATTTAGGTACTAGCAACTATGAGACACAAAGCAGCACTCTCAGCCTACCTATGCAATAATGTAAAAGTGCAAGGTATGGTGTCCATCCAGTCCAGTGTTCCGGAGGCTCCCCAGAAGGTAAAGGATATACTATGATATCTGAGAAGTGACCCACCAAGTGAAGTGCTGCAAGTTCAGAGCAAAGAGGTCAGCAAATGATAAAAGCTAGCAATGGCAACCCACTCCAGTGTTCTTGCCTGGAGAATCCCAGGGACGAGGGGAGCCTGGTGGGCTGCTGTCCCTGGGGTCTCATAGAGTCGGACATGACTGAAGCGACTTAGCAGCAGCAGCAGTAGCGTCCGTTAAGCAATCCAAGTGTGCCAGGCTCAGAGCTAAATGACTTACATATTATTATTTCAGTTAACCCTAAAAGTAATCCATGGAAGTAGACACTAGTGTTTTGCCAGCCTCCACACTCGTTGCCAGCCAATCCCTTATAACAAATCTCCTGGTACTTCCCTAGTGGCCCAGTGGTTATCCAACTGTCAATACAGGGGTCATGGTTTCAATCCTTGGTCCAGGAATAAGAACCCACTTGCCCACAGGGCAACGAAGCCCACAACTACTGAACCCTCTCGCTGCAACTGCTGAAGCCTGCATGCCCTTGAGCTCATGTTCCACAAGAGAAGCCACTGCACAGAGTAGTCCCTACTTGCCAGAACTAGAGAAAGCCTGCGTGGAACAATAAAGACCCAGCACAGCCAAAAATAAAATGAACAAATAAAACAATACTGTATCAATGAGAAGACTCACCAAAAACAAACAAACAAAAAAAGTCTCCTTTTACATATAGACACATCTTACTGGCTCTGTCTCTCTGGAGAACCCTAAAACACTCTGAAAGCACTGAAGGTTCTGAGCAGAGGAATAATGGAGTTTAATTCATCTTTTAGAAGAATCCATCCAGCTCCTATGTGCAAGGTACACTATAGGGGGCCCACATAGAGACAATGATGGCAGGTCAAGGGCATCTCAACAATTACAATGAGAAATGTGGTTCTCACCGGAGTGGCAGAGGCAGATGTGGTAGGAAGTGGTCACGTTTCAGATATATTTTGAAGGTAGTACTGACAGGATTTGCTGATGGATTAATTATTATAATCACTGTAAAAATAAACTATGACAGAACGTGGTTAAGAGCCATAATTAAGGGATACATAAGGTCATATAGGATCAAAGATTAAGGAGAAACTTGCTCCTTCAGGAAGGTGAAGAATTTGCAGTCAGAGGAGCATTGACTTTGGGGTTGAGGTTTGAAGAGCAAGCCTTGTGGGCAAGGCAGGGCAAAGTGACATTGCAGGCTGACAAAGAAGCGTAAAGAAGTAGGTGGGCAAGAACACATAAGGTGCATGCAGGGAAGCTCCAAGTAGCCTGGCAAGGCCTGAGCAGAGAACCTGAGAGAGAAGTGCCTGGAAAGGACTTTGAAAAGGAGATTGGGAAGGTAGGTTGGGGTGTCAGCAGGCACTTTATCCTATTTTAATCAGATGATGGCGCATAAGATGATGCACTGAAGGGGCTGGTAATGGGGTGTTCTGGGCCAATGGAAGAGCCTTGACCAGTACCTTCAACCCCAGCTAAAAGTGGCCAGTGACCTTCAACCCTTCACACCCTCCAGGTCCTGGAAGCAAGACCAGAATCAAATCCTGTGGATACAGATTCATATTCATCATCTAATGCCAAAGAAAAAGATATTTCACTCTAGGATGAGAAAAGCAGTTGGGTGATTCATTCCTGGAGCTCAAGTTTGCCCTCATCACCTGCTAAACACACTTCTGGCAGTGATCTCTGCCTATTAAGCATCTCTGGCCACAGAGAAGTGATATTGATTTATTTCACTTCTACAGCTAGAGGTATTTATTCCTATTTGCACCCTTGCTTCTTTATTGCAATTTTTAAAATATCTATGGTGGTGATAGATGCTAGGTCTGATGATTCAGGCTTTTGGGACATTTGGGGGAAGGGACACCATGGGATGAGTGGATGTTCAACATGACTTCTTCTTGAAGATAGACCAAGATGCAGTCTTTCCTGACTTGGCTAGACAGAGTTGAAAATGACTCAAAAATCAGCATGTCAAGAAGGGTCCAAGTTTCCAATCAGTCATCTCATTGCTTTAGATCCTACTGCATGCCTATTGCTATGCAGAGAGCTGATGATATCAAGATGGAAGCCAACAGGGCCTTTGCCTACAAAGAGTTTACAGTGGGAGTCAGACGTGTCAGTAAAACAAACCATTACAAGAGGAGACAGGCATCACTTTACTGGGTGGGTAAACAACTGTTAAGGCCAGGATAAGCACCAGGCATGCTCAGATCATTCCAGAGAGGTCAAGGATGAGCTCCTCAGGAGGTGACTTGCCGCCAAGCTGTAAGGGATGCAGCCATGAGGCAGATAGAAAAGTGTTCCGCACAGAACAGCGGCAAAGGACGCTTCTAAGCTAACAAGAAAGTTTCCGCAGTCTCTCCACTCAGTAAAATTGACCAAGGACCAAAGTTCAGCAACTCATTTCTCACTAAGAAGACTCTTGAGAGTCTCTTGGACAGCAAGGAGATCGAACCAGTCCATCCTAAAGGAAATCAGTCCTGAATATTCATTGGAAGGACTGATGCTGAAGCTGAAACTCCAATACTTTGGCCACCTGATACAAAGAACTGACTCATTTGAAAAGACCCTAATGCTCGCAAAGATTGAAGGCGAGAGGAGAAGGAGACAACAGAGGATGAGATGGTTGGATGGCATCACCAACTCAATGGACATGGGTTTGAGTCAACTTTGGGAATTGGTGATGGACAGGGAGGCCTGGTGTGCTGCAGTCCGTGGGGTCACGAAGAGTCAGACATGACCGAGCAACGAACTAAACTGAACTCTGACAAGACATTAGGACATTAGTTTGATAAAGAAATACATGGAAACCACTTTGTATTTCCAGTTTTAATCAACTAGAAATCAAGTGTCTCCGTAATTGTCTTTAATTCTGCAGATGTTGGGTTTATAGCCATCCCTCCTTCCATGATGCCTTCACTGAGGCCAGAAGTGACTCAGCAGCACTTGCAGAGTGGGGAGGGTTCTAGGGGAGCCATGAGCTGCTCCCTTGGTGGACAAAGCCATAGGCAGGAGAGAAGGTTAAAGAGAGAGGATGAAGAGAAGCAGAACAGGGGAAAGATAAATAGGAAAGAAGAGGATCCAAAAGAAACTCAAACTTCATTGGCATGCTGGGGAAATAACTCACCAACAACTGCCTCACAGTTACTACCCTGCCCTAAATCTACTCTAATGTGGCTTATTAACAGCATGTTAACATAGACCTCATCAGATCATCTTCAGGGGCCCTCAAAGCTGAGGAAAAGGGTCAGAGCTGGCTTGCCAGAGACACCTGCTGCTGCAGGTGTCTGCTGCTGCAGAGGCACCAGGCCTCCAGCTTAAGAGCCTCTCAAATGCCTATAGAAATGTCTTTGACCTAAAAAACTAAAGGAAGCGGTTCCAAATACAAAAAAAGTGTAACACTGAAATTATTGTTTAATTGAATGTCTACAAGATGTAATATTATGTCAACTTCATTAATTATGCAATTTAACATTCATCAAAAAAGTCATTATATTAGACAACCATTTAAGGTCTTCTCATCCCATGAGAATTCTTGAATATGGATATAATTTCTAAAAATCATCATAAATGATACTAAAATCAAAACTAGAAAATAATTTAAAATTGTCACAGCAAAAGAAAAGATAAATTTACCAGGGAGTATGGAGACATTTCACATCACATCATATCCTTGGAATGTTTGATAAAATCTAGAATAAGGCCTCAAATGTAAGAGGGAAGGCCTAGGGCCTTCAAATTCTTAGAAGAACTCTGGCTGTCTTCCAGGAACTTTATTTTCCAAGGCTTCTTGACTAACATCCCTCCCTAAGACAATAAAAGTTGCCTTGAACCACCCTTGAGTGGTTCAGAATGCTGTCTGGTAGTAAATAGTATTTAATAGTAATTGTATTGTCAGTGCAAACTCAGATTCTTGGAAGGTTCTCTGGAATTCCCAGTAGGTACAGAATGCCTTTCCGCATGTCATTTTTCTGAGGGTGGGATTTACTTGACAGACAGAAGGCTCCAAAATCACTGCAGATGGTGACCACAGCCGTAAAATTAAAAGACACTTACTCCTTGGGAGAAAAGTTATGACCAACCTAGACAGCACCTTAAAAAGCAGAGACATTACTTTGCCAACAAAGGTCCGTCTAGTCAAGGCTATGGTTTTTCCAGTAGTAAAGTATGGATGTGAGAGTTGGACTATAAAGAAAGCTGAGCACTGAAGAACTGATGCTTTTGAAGTGTTAGAGACAACTCTTGAGAGTCTCTTGGACTGCAAGGAGATCCAGCCAGTCCTTCCTAAAGGAAATCAGCCCTGAATATTCACTGGAAGAACTGATGTTGAAGCTGAGACTCGAATAGTTTAGCCACCTGATGTGAAGAACTGACTCATCTGAAAAGACCCTGATGCTGGCAAAGACTGAAGGCAGGAGGAGAAGGGGACAACAGAGGAAGAGATAGTTGGAAGGCATCACCAACTCAATGGATGTGAGTTTGAGTAAACTCTGGGAGTTGGTGATGGACAGGAAGGCCTGAAGTGCTGCAGTCCGTGGGGTCACAAAGAGTCAGACATGACTGAGCAACTGAACTAAACTTGATGAATGCATATACCAGAGCCTACCAGATAGTTAATGCCTAATATTTAACAAACAACAGTCCTCCTACTATTACACAATACAAGATAGATCCCCACATATAAAGCAGCATGTGCATACAGCATTGAATTTTTTTGTACCACTGTCTCTGCCAATTAATTATGAGCTCCAACAGGATAGAAACCATATTCACCCACCACTGCATATTTAGTATCTAAAATAGTACATATTAGATGTTCAAGAAATATCTGCTGAGTGAATGAGAGAATAAAGAGATAGACAATAAACCAAAAAGGTTTTCTCCTGTAACATGAGGTCAGCTCATGCTAATTCTAGTTCTAATAATAATTTTAGCTGCCAGTTTTTGAATGGTTACCATGTACCATTACATGCTAAATGCTTTCAATATTGTCTCATTTAACCCTAACATCTTTGAAGAAGGTATTAGTAAGACAACAAAACAGTTCAGAGAGATTAAGGGCCCAAAGTCATACACTTAAGAAGTGAGGATGACATTTGAACAGTTAATACCAAGTGTGCATACGTGCTCAGTCATGTCCGACTCTCCACGACGCCACGGACTGTAGTCCACCAGGCTCCTCTGTCTATGGGTTTTCCAGGCAAGAATACTGATCGGACTGTCATTTCCTTCTTCAAGGGATCCTTCTAACCCAGGGATTCAAACTCTACCCTCCTACATTGACAGGTGGATTCTTTACCACTGGGCCGCCTGGGAAGCCAGTTAATACCAACCTCTCCCCTAAAAACAAGCATTGTTCTACTCTATTCTGTACAGTCACTTTGCTCTTTGTGCAAGACTTGATATCACATGGATAAATATAATTTTTTTTTAATTGGGCCCGAATTCCTGCCCAGGACTGTGTCCGAATGATTTCCCAGGCATGGATTATAATCATACCCTTCCCACTAACTGGGCCATGAGCACAGGACAGGGTGAAGGGCAAGGCAGAAATAAAGTCAGTGCCAGGACCCTAACACCGTCCTGGGGCCACATTCTGTTACAGGACGCCCCTGGCTGAAGACTCTGGCCCCCTGCGCTCTACCACCAAAAGGCCATCTGATTTCAGTCAAGTATCCTCGCTTCCCTGGAGCATTCCCACAGCCTCTTGCAGTACCAACATCCTCATCACTAAATGCCCAGCCTCACCTCCCTCTTTTGCATCCCAGGGGAGGTGCCTTTCCTCCTCCTGCCCGTCACTTTGTGTCTGGAGGCAGAGAAGGAATTACCTCGGGAATTACAGCCTTAACCAGTGTAACTGCCCACACAGCTGTTATTCTTCCAAGTCTCTGAAAGCCTGGCTAACCGCTTGCCTCAGTTAATAGCGAGCAGGTTAGGTTCCTTCATAGGTTAATTATACATTGTGTGGAGAGCATTTCCTTTCATCAGTTCTAAATTTGCTCCTTTTAATTTCGTGGAGTGCTGCCTCCTTCTCTGAAGAGGGGAAAGGGCAAGGAGGAGCCTGCATTTGGCTGGCTGCTTCCCATTCATTACACTCGCCACCCCGGAGCAGGCTCACTCCTTTCCCCTGCTCCTTTCAGAATGGAAAATTTCATCTTTCTTGGTGTGGAAGTCGCCCCTTCCCCCATATCCACCCGTTCTGTCCTTCCAGGGACCTTTTCTATTTCTGCTGTGTCCTACCCGAGATTAGGTGAGCTGCAGAGTGAATGAGGTGGTCAAGGTGACCCCAGAGCACAGGTTTACCAGATAGAATAACAATTCTTCCCCAACTGTGCTCCAGTTCTTTCTTAATGCACGCTAATGTCTTGCTCACTTTTGGAGTTGCCCCTTTCTTTTAGAAATGAAATCCAATAGTACAGCCAAGATAACTAGTGGATCCTTCTTATCCAAAAAGGTGCTGGTAATTTAACTCAAACACAGCAGTTTAATTTTTTTTCCTCTACAGAGATACCCAGGACCTTGGCTACTTTGTTCTTTGTCAATATAGAATGTCATCTTTCAAGAAAGAGGGAAGGGAGTTTGTTCTTTCAGGTGAAACAGCACACAGGTCTCTATGAACCTGGCACAGAATCCCCTGCGTGTTGATCTGGAAGTGGCATGCAAGGACATCTGATGGGACCCTCCATCAGGGTCAGCAAGGCCAAAAGGCTAGGGAGTTGTTTCAAGTCTCACATTCTCCATTTGATCATCTAACAACTTATTTATTGAGTACTTACTATAACCAGACACTGATAGGTACTGAAAAAGAGGGATGAGTAAAACAGATCTAATCACAATAGCGTACAGTTCTGAGAGCTGGCCAGGCATTCTGTTAATCACTTTGTATGTTATCTCATGTCAACCTCTCAATAACTCCATGAAAATAACACTGTTATTATCACACTCAGTTTTCATGCCAGGAAACTAACGCTTGGAAAGGTTATAAAGTTTGTCCTACATGCCAGTAAGCTGTGGAGCAGGAGCCAACCCAGCAGGTGTGACATCAGATAGAAGCTCTATAATCACTCTCCTTCCTGGCCTTGTCTCCTTGGGGCTCTCCGCCTCGTGATCTGAGAGCCCACTGGAGCCTTCTGTTTAGGCCAAGCTAGGGAGCTTTCCTCTTGCTAAGGGATATCAACTACTTCTTCCCAGTTCATCAATGGCCTTTTGACTCTGCCTAAGACCTACGTTCACATTGAGCCCTGGATTATACCCATTTAGAGGTTTTCAAGTTTCATAAGTGATGATGATACATCTGAGATTGCAGACTCCCACCTAACCCAGCTCACACTGCCATTTCCAATTCAGATGCCAGAACCCAGAGGAGAACACTGTCTGGGACATTCCTCAAAGAGTGTGCTCCCCAGGCCTACTCCCTAAAGGAGCTTCCACTGGACTGTCTGAGGTTCCTAAGGTGGGGAGCCGTGTTGATATGAGCACATGTGGGTTCCAGCTTACATCCAATGAGTACTCACTTCAAACCAGGTGCTGTGCCAAGCACCTCACACACTTGACTTCATTTAAGATCCACAGCTATCCTCTGAAATGGGTACAGTTACTTTAATAGAGAGGAAAAAGACATGGAACAGTTAGTTAACTTGCCCAAGTTTGCACAGCTAGGTAAGCTTCAAACCTGGGTTGCCTGATTCCAACACAGCTAAATAGGGAAAGTCTCAATGATGCCTAAAGAAACTCATAGATAGCGTGGAACTCAGTAGCCCTTCAACCCAGACTCCTGGCTCTCACGCATAGAACCAGCATGTGAATTTTCTCTCCCTGAACTCAGGCCAGTCATGTGACCGGAATTTGGGAGCAGGCAGAGGAGCCTCTGCCCTTCCCCAGCAGAGCTGCCTGCCTACTGCTCCGGCTGTTTATTACTGACTCCTCCTGATCTAATGGGAGTTGAAATTTCCATTAATTAAGAATATAAATAAATAAATGGGTAGGAAAGAAAGCGAGATGGTGGCATGGTGCCCAGAAGGCTCTGCAGAAAGCAGCCAGTTCACGTTCATTAGCATCTTTGCTCCCTCTCCAAACCTGCTAATGCAGCCTTTCTTCTGAGACACACTCAGGGAACTCCAGTTTGGAGGCAATGGTTTGGTTGCAAACCTTCCACACTTCTGAGAATTTCTGAGTGGCCATTTGCAGCTTTTAGAGAGCCAGCTTGACCCCAACCCAGAGTACATCCTCAGCTCAGTCACCCTCCTTCCCACTGTGCCTTCAAAAAGAGAAAGATGATT
The DNA here is from genome assembly GCA_006408695.1 of Aepyceros melampus. Lineage (NCBI taxonomy): Eukaryota > Metazoa > Chordata > Mammalia > Artiodactyla > Bovidae > Aepyceros > Aepyceros melampus. Next base: position 58,239 of record SJXQ01001219.1, read on the forward strand.
TCTGCCTTCCAACCACCCCCCACCACACACACACACACACACACACAGGAGCCCTCATGCTGTCACAACGCAATGTTGTATGACGGTGACTCAGTGGGTTGTGAACATTTTCTTGGTCACGTTGTCCTCTCAGCTAGGTCTTTATGTTCCTCAGGTCAAGTCTCTCCCCTGCTGCTGCTGCTGCTAAGTCGCTTCAGTCATGTCTGACTCTGTGTGATCCCATAGACAGCAGCCCACCAGGCTCCGCCATTCCTGGCATTCTCCAGGCAAGAACACTGGAGTTGGTTGCCATTTCCTTCTCCAATGCATGAAAGTGAAAACTGAAAGTGAAGTCAGTCAGTCATGTCCAACTCTCAGCGACCCCATGGACTGCAGCCCACCAGGCTCCTCCATCCATGGGATTTTCTAGGCAAGAGTACTGGAGTGGGGTGCCACTGCCTTCTCCCAGTCTCTCCCCTAGAAGTCAACATTGTGCTGTTGCAGACAAGAAGCAAGAGATGGAAGAGACAATGGGAAAAGGTGAGGCACCAGTGGGAAGTCCATGCCACTAGCAAGCACAGGTGCCTCACCCACCATGCTGGGCTTTGCGTCAGAGATAAAAGTTGCCCCTGCCCCTGCCCCGTGTGCACCTCCCTTCTTTGGGGAGAAGACATAACAAGACAGCAGGCAGTATTTAATAAAGACAAAACTGCATGCTGCAGGCTTCCCTGGTGCTTCTGTGATTAAGAACCCACCTGCCAATGCAGGGGACACGGGTTCGTCCCTGGTCCAGGAAGATCCCACATGCCTGGGGCAACTAAGACCACGAGCCCAGGCCCTAGAACCTGTGCTCTGCAGCAAGAGAAGGCATCATAAGGAGAAGCTCGCACACGGCAAGGAAGAGTAGCTGCCCACTCGCTGCAACTAGAGAAAGCCCATGCACAGCAACAGAAGACCCAGCACAACCATAAATAAATAAGCAGAACTGCATGCTGCAGACTTTGCACAGTGGAGCTTATGAGAGAAAGAGATAACTAACAGAGTGGGAGAAGTAAAAGTTCCAGGACGTCTATATAGTGGGGTTAGGGAGGGGCAGCAAGCTGTGTGACTTGTGTCAAGGCTGCACTGCCCGACAAGCACACTGCTTTCTTTTGCTGCAGCTTAGAGTTTTCACCATGATGAGGATGCTACCCACACCTCCCCCCAGGCTGTCCTTTGATGCTGCTACTCTCCTTGAGGGTTCTACAACCCTGAAGATGAGGCTTATGCCAGGCCAAGAAAGGGTGGTAGAAATTCCTTTCTGCCTCCTCATGCAGAAATAGGATTAGGATTAACAGTTAAAATGGGTAAGTGAAGCTGGAATCAATGGAGAATTTTTTAGAAGCAGAGGCAGAAAACTCAGTCACGTGTAAGAGTGACACTGAATCGCTATCTTATACCATACACAAAAATTAACTGAAGTAGAAAAGGCGGCCTACTGAATGGGAGAAAATATTTTCAAATCATACTTAATAATGGCTTAATATCCAAAATATATAAAGAATTCAGGCTCTAGTTTTTCAAGAGATTTACAGGTGACCAACATGACTAATCAGGGAAATAAAAATTAACACAAGATATCAAAAAATAAAATTAAAAAAAAAAAACCCACAAGATATCACCCACACTTGTTAGAAGGGCTATTATCAAAAAGACAAGAGGTAACACTGACTCAATGGGCATGAGTCTGAGTGAACTCCGGGAGTTGGTGATGGACAGGGAGGCCTGGCGTGCTGCGATTCATGGGGTTGCAAAGAGTCAGACACAACTGAGTGACTGAACTGAACTGAACAGTTTTTAAGAATGAAAAGAAAAGGGGATCCTGGTACACTGTTGCTGGGAGTGCAAATTGGTGCAACCACTGTATTAAAGAGAATGGAGGTTTCTCAAAAAACTAAAAACAAAACAAGAAAGAAACTAAAAGCAGAACTACAATATAATCTAGCAATCCCACTCCTGAGTATTTACCCAGTGAAAAGGAAAACACTAACTCAAAAAGATATCTGCACCCACAAGTTAGGTTCAATGCAGCGTTTTTTACAAAAACCAAGATATGGAAACAATGTAAAATGTGGTATATGTGTGTGCAACGGAATATTATTCAGCTGTGGAAAAGAATGAAATATTGCTAATTATAACAGTATGGATAGACCTTGAGGGCATTATGCTAAGTGAAATAAAGTCAGAGGAAGATAATGTGTAATCTCACCTATATGTGAAATCTAAAAAAAGAAAAAAACAAGCTCATAGATACAAAGAACAGATTGGTGTTTGCCAGAGGTGGGGGTAGGGGAAGAGAAATGATTGGAGGGAAGCAAAGGTACAAACTTTTCCAGTTATAAAATAGTCACACAGAGTCATAGGGATATAATGCACAGCGTGGTAACTATAGTTAATTATACTGTATTACATATTTGAAAGTTGCTAAGAGTAAATCTTAAAAGTTCTCATCACAAGGAAAAAGTTTTAACTATGTATGGTGATAGACGTTACTAGACTTAGTGTGGTGACCATTTCATAATGTATACAAATGTCGAATCATTATGTTGTACACCTGAAACTAATATAATGTCAATTACACTTCAATTAAAAAAAAAACACACTGATTTGAGAAAGTTGTCGTAACATCAAAAGGTTTTACTTCATTGGCTTCTGAGACTGCCATTAGCAATAGGCCTTTCCTTTCTTGCATAGATTTCTTTGTAGTGGCAGATGCCTGGATGGTTTTTAATAGTTTAACTTGTGCCTACTTAGACTGAGGGTCAAAACAGTCTCGGTTTCTTTTCTGAATGTATTTTCCTAAGTTCCCCAGCAGTTATGCTGTGAACTTACCTCTAGGCTTTGCAAGTTGCCAAACAGCTGTCATCCATTATGGACTTCCCATAAAGCAATCCTGAACTTTCACAGAAATGCAGAACTTTTCCAGAAACAATATATATGTTTTTAAATAAAGCTGTTTAGATAGGAGAGCTGCACACAGTAAGTGGAGTTCAGATCCAAGAGTGACTTACCCAGGTCCCTCAGTAAGGATAACAGTGAATTCAAAGGGCTCATGGGTGCGTCACTGGCGCTACTAGCAGTCAGCTTCCAAGCTCACTCATCAACAGAAACTGTTAAAAAGAAAATGATTTTTTTAACAGATTTTTAATTAAAACACCTTATTAAAAGTATTAAAACAAACTTTAATACTTCCTGAAATAGGTGGTCTTCTTTCAGAGAAATGCAAGATGGGGCAGAAAGCCAGAAGCTTTTATGGGAAAGAACAAGGACGAAAGAAACAGAAAATGTGATTGGGGATATGGGGTCAACCTTGTGTGGAGAGAGTGGGCTTAGTTTTGGGGGACAGGCTGAGTTTTTCTGCTCAGGAGTAGTATTTTCAGGGACAAGAAGGCTATCTTTATCCTATCCCAGGCTGAAGTGGCTCCACCATGGGCCTATAAATGTATTTCAACAGACCCCCAACCCTATTTTTAGCCCTACCTCCCCCAATTTCCTTAACTTGCCTTAATTTCCCTATTTCTTTCCTCCCAAAACTAACAATAAGGTACTAGGCTGGCACCCCCATGGATTTGCCTCTTGGTTCAACAGCTTTGGAACACAACAGACCCAGGGACTTCCTTTCTTTGCAGCTTGTGACCATACTCTATAACCTCCTTTCCAGGCACAACCTCCTACAGAAGCAAGCTCTCAGCTGTCCTCTGCCTCCAGCACCAGCCAACACTAGCTTTTGCCGTTAGCTTATCACCAACCAACCACGAGCTCCCGGGCCACCATGAGCTGCCAAGACAAGCTGTATCTGAGGGTCTCCTACACATACCTCTCTCTCTGGGCTTCTATTCAACTGCAACAGTGGGGCTCCAGAAGACTTGGACCACCTCTTCCATGAATCCCAAGGAGAAGCTTGAGGGTGCCCAGTGTCTCTTGTAGACACAAAACCAGTGCAGAGGCTCCTCTTGTTCTATTGACAGCAACACCATCTCATGGTGTTGGATGGGCCAACACCATCCCAAGATGAACGGGGTGAAGTCCTGTACACCATGGAAGACATGGTGGCCCTGGAGAAGAACTTGACCCAGGCCTCTTGGGGTCTGTATCCCAAGCTCTGCATGGACCAACACCCAGCTCTTAACCCAGCAGAACCTGATGAGGCCCTCCCAATGAGATCCCCCTGGTTCTCTGCTGTAGCTCCTCCCTGAAGTACCACATGCATATTTCCTGAGTTTTTCAGATGCCAGAAAGCACCACCAGGTGGAGGAAATTAACTATGTGAGGATCATGAGCACATAAACCCGAGGCCTTCTGGAGCCTAAGGACTGATAATGGTAACCCCTGTGACTCAGCCATGTTACCCACTATCAACCAGAGAATTGTGCATGAGCTGATCACAAGCCCTACAATGTCCCCCTGACTCCTCAGTTCAGTCCAATTGCTCAGTCGTGTCCCACTCTTTGAGACCCCATGGACTGCAGCATGCCAGGCCTCCCTGTCCATCAGCAACTCCCAGAGTTTACTCAAACTCACGTCTATCAAGTTGGTGATGCCTTCCAACCGTCTCATCCTCTGTCATCCCCTTCTCCTCCCGCCTTCAATCTTTCCCAGCATCGGGGTCTTTTCCAATGAGTCAGTTCTTTGCATCAGGTAGCCAAAGTATTGGAGTTTCAGCTTCAGCATCAGTCCTTTCAATGAATATTCAGGACCAATTTCCTTTAGGATGGACTGGTTGGATCTCCTTTCTGTCCAAGGGACTCTCAAGAGTCTTCTCCAACACCAGGTTCAAAAGCATCAATTCTTTCATGCTCGGCTTTCTTTATAGTCCAACTCTCATATCCATACTTGACTACTAAAAAAACCATAGCCTTACTAGACAGACCTTTGTTGACAAAGTAATGTCTCTTCTTTTTAATATGCTATCTAGGGTTGGTCATAGTTTTTCTTCCAAGGAGCAAGTGTCTTTTAATTTCAAGGCTGCAGTCACCATCTGCAGCGATTTTGGAGCCTAAGAAAATAAAGTCTGTCACTATTTCCACTATTTCCCCATCTGTTTGCCCAACCTGGCCTTTAAAACTGCTTTCCTGATAAAACTCTTAGAGGAAAACATAGGCAAAACACTTGATGACATAAATTAAAGCAAGATCCTCTATGACCCACCTCCTAGAGTAATGGAAATAAAAACAAAAGTAAACAAGTTGGACCTGATTAAACTTAAAAGCTTTTGCACAGGAAAGGAAACTACAAGCAAGGTGAAAAGACACCCCTCAGAATGGGAGAAAATAATAGCAAATGAAACAACTGATAGAGGATTAATTTCCAAAATATACAAGAACCTCATACAACTCAAAACCAGAAATACAAACAACCCAAGCAAAAAGTGGGAAAAAGACTTAAACAAATTTTTCTCCAAAGAAGACATATATATGGCTAACAAACACATGAAAAGATGCTGAGCATCATTCATTATTCAGTTCAGTTCAGTTGCTCAGTCGTGTCCGACTCTTTGCGACCGCATGAATCGCAGCACGTCAGGCCTCCCTGTCCATCACCAACTCCCAGAGTTCACTCAGACTCACATCCATTGAGTCAGTGATGCCATCCAGCCATCTCATCCTCTGTTGTCCCCTTCTCCTGCCCCCAATCCCTCCCAGCATCAGAGTCTTTTCCAGTAAAGACAAGACTCTTCAACTCACCTCTTGCATGAGGTGGCCAAAGTACTGGAGTTTCATTATTAGAGAAATGTAAATCAAAATTACGATGAGATATCACATCACACCTGTCAGAATGGCCCTCATCAAAAAGTCTATAAACAATAAATGCTGGAGAGGGTGTGGAGAAAAGGGAACCCTCTTGCACTGTTGGTGGGAATGTAAATTGATACAGTCACTATGAAGATGGTATGGAGATTCCTGTAAAACCTAGGAATAAAATCACCATGCTGCTGCTGCTGCTAAGTCGCTTCAGTCATGTCTGACTCTGTGCGACCCCATAGAAGGCAGCCCACCAGGCTCCCCTGTCCCTGGGATTCTCCAGGCAAGAACACTGGAGTGGGTTGCCATTTCCTTCTCCAATGCATGAAAGTGAAAATGAAAGTGAAGTTGCTCAGTCGTGTCTGACTCTTAGTGACCGCATGGACTGTAGCCTACCAGGCTCCTCCATCCATAGGATTTTCCAGGCAAGAGTACTGGAGTTGGGTGCCATTGCCAGCAATCCCACTCCTAGGCATATACCCTGAAGAAACCACAATTGAAAGAGACACATGTATCTCATTGTTCACTGCAGCACTATCTACAATAGATAGAACATGGAAGCAGCCTAGATGTCCATTGATAGATGAATGGATAAAGAAGTTGTGGTACATATATTCAATGGAATATTACTCAGCCATAAAAAGAAACACATTTGAGTCACATTCTAATTCTAATGTGAATTCTAATTCATTCTAATTCTAATTCTCTTATGAGGTGGATGAACCTAGAACCTATTATATGGAGTGAGGTGAGTCAGAAAGATAAATTCCGTATTCTAACACATATATACAGAATCTAGAAAAATGGTACTGAAGAATTTACAGGGAAACAATGTAAAAACAGACAGAGAATAGACTTATGGACATGGGGAGAGGAGAGGAGAAGGTGAGATGTATGGAAAGAGTAACATGGAAACTTACATTACCATATGTAAAATAGCCAACAGAAATTTGCTGTATGGCTCAGGAAACTCAAACAGGGGCTCTGTATCAACCTAGAGGGGTGGGATTGGGAGTGAGATGGGAGGGAGTTTCAAAAGGGAGGAGATATATGTATATCTATGGCTGATCCATGTTGAGGTTTGACAGAAAACAGCTAACTCTGTAAGACAATTACCTTCAATAAAAAATAAATAAATTTTAAAAAATGCTTTCCTGAAAGCTTCAGGGAATTTGGGTTTTTATTGGGGGTGGGTGGCATAAGCACCCTTCTCCTTACAGGGCCCTGCAATAAACCTTTCTCTGCTCCAAACTCTGATATTTCAGTTTCATTGACCTCACTGTACACCATGAATACACCATGGATGTGAAATTGCATGCAGTAACTGAACCACTCCCTAGATGAGGAGGTGAAGCTCATCAAGAAGATGGCAATCACCTGACTGCCCCCGCAAGCTGGCGTCCCCCCTCCCCCACCCCGAGACTGGGCTGAACAAGGATCTCGTCCAAGGCTCACCCTCAAGCACCAGAGCCTCTGGAACCCAGCAGCCTTTGGGTGGGGTGGGGGGGGCGCCTTCCGCATCCCCTGTATCAAGGCTTCCACGTGAGCCTCTCCCTGCAGCCACCAGGCAGCTTTTTAAAGACCCTGGAGCCCTGGACCCAGCTGTGGAACAAATGGAAACAATAAAGCCTTTTACAGCCAAAAAAAAAAAAAGAAGAAAGGAATAAGGTTCCCTGCAGTCTGCCTACTTCACAGGTTAGCCTCATCAAAAGAACTCCAGAGTATGGTTATTATAAATATTGTCCTATTTTGGTTTCTTTGAGGTTAGGCTTAAATCAGAGTCATTCACTTAGTAATCTAGGGGGTGCTGGTGGGAATAGAGACATGGATACATTTTAGGATATTAGGGGGAAAAAAACAAAAACCATCCAGCATATCTAGCTTTCTTCCAAATTAAAGTGCAAATCAGGTTCTGTTCCACTCCTTTCTCCTCTCAGTACCTGCCTTCTCTCCTCAGTTTCCAGAGAATAAGCCCACCCAGCTTGATTGTTTAAAAGAGAAAGGAGCTGCTATTCTTAGCCAGGGAAGATTCACTTGTGTTGCGCTAACAACCTGCCTTTCTATCCTTTCCCCTGAGAGCACATCTCTTTCTTTAATGCAGTGGTTCTCAGCATAGTTACATGTTAGAATCACCAGGGGTGCTCTTTTAAAAATACCAACACTCAAGCTCCATCTCCAGTGCTTTGACCTAATTGCTGTGGAGAGTGGTTCTAATATCCAGCCAGGTTGAAAACTGCTCTACCACGTGAAATAAATTCATCATCTATGTCCCTACCCTTAAAAAGCAACCAGCTTCTCCCCCAACTCTGCTGGTGTGAGACTTCAGTTCTATTCATGATCTGCTTAGATTTGGATGGCTGGGTTTTTTATTAGGTTTGGGGGTGCTTTTTAATGAATTAGAGAATGAAGACCTTTATCCTTCAGTGAGATGTCAGGATATTACTTGAACTAACTCATTCCTCCTTTGACAAAAATATTTTTGAAAATATTAACCAAAGTCTAAGATTCTGTGAGATTCCCAACTCACTATGAGAGGTCTTAGGGTCATTTCACCCAGTGTTTCACAACAATAGGCTGCATCAGAATCACCGGGGCCTGCTCAATGACCCAGGATAAAAATCTAGATTGCCAGGTCCCATCTCCCAGAAATTCTGACTCAGTGATTCTGAAGTAGGGACATGAATCTGAGGCTAAAAGGTCCTAGACTATTCTCCTGCATGACCAATTTGGGGAAGAATTCATTTTGATGATTTATCTCTTGTATGAATAGATATGAATGCCACTTCAATAATGTTCTTCAATCATTCTCTTTTCAAACAGTGCCCAAACTTTGAACTGCGTTGACGTCCCTCCCTTAGCATCCCTACTAAAACTGTCCTTTTTACAGTTAGAAGTTATGTGGAAGTTTCTTCAAGGAAGTTTAGGGTTATGTTTAGAGTTGAATTAAGGTCACAGGACTTTCTTTAGGAATAAGAGCACACAGTGTACTGCAGCGAGAGGACACTTGAATCAGAAGGAAAGTGGAAGGGGAAAAAATATTTGAGTTAAGACTTTGACACTCTCCGGATTTATTGGCCATGAAAGGAAACCCCTCAGGGTTCTGAGGAGAATGCTGAGGAGAGTCTATCCCTTTACCCAACTCTGCAAACTCTTAAACACAAAGAGAATGAAAGAGAAGCATTGAAAAAAAAAAATACAAGATAATGTAAGGTACAAGAGAGTATGGGCTTCCTGGGTGGCTCAGTGGTAAAGAATCTTCCTGCCAATTCAGGAGATGTGGTTAGACCCCTGAGTCAGGAAGATCCCCTAGAGAAGGAAGTGGCAAACCACTCCAGTATGCTTGCCTGGGAAATCCCATGGACAGAGGAACCTGGCATGCTACACTCTATGGGGTCACAAAAGAGTCAGACACAACTTAGTGACTAAACAACAGAAGAGGGTATGAGAAGGGATGGAAAAAAAAAAAATCCTATAACAGACAGTACTGAGAAGCCTCCAAGTTGAGTCTGACATTGGGGAATTTAAAAAAAAAAAAAAAAGGCAAAGAGAGCGAAAGTACTATCAGCCACATGTCCTAACCCCTAGTACTCTGACTACATGTCTTCAGACTGTCCACTTCCAAATGATCAAAAACCTGATGCAGTCATTTTTTTTTTCAGAGCAGTATCTGTCATACAGATGTCATATAGGGCTCCACCACCTTTGTCACAAGCTTTTTACCAAGTCACAATGCCCCTCCTTGCTTCCTGCCTACAGAAACCTTTCCTATGGCTCAGCAGGTAAAGAATCTGCCTGCAACACAGGAGACAGGGTTTCGATCCCTGGGACAGGAAGATACCCTGCAGAAGGAAATGGCAACCTGCTCCAGTACTCTTGCCTGGAAAACCCCATGGGTGGAGGATCCTGGCGGGCTCCAGTTCAGAAGGGTCGTAAAAAGTCGGACATGACTAAGCATGCAGGCAAGGCAGAGAAAAGTGGGGGGGGGGCGGTGCTGGCCTCCAGCTAGAGTTACGCAAATGTGGGTTGAGAGTGGTATCCAAGGAGCCAGTGTTTGGGGCATTTGTCACTAAATCCCTTTGATTTCTCTCTTTGTAAAAAAAAAAATAAAAATAAAAATCACTGAGCATCTGTTAGGTATCATGCATTTACACACACATTATCTCATTTCTTCCTCAACACAGCCCTAAGAAACAGGATTACCATTTACATTTTACAGATAAGGAAACTGAGCTAGTGGCATGACTAATCCAGGGAAGTAGAAACAAAAATCAAACCCAGGTCTCCATTACCCAGAACAGGGCTCCTTCCACAGCTGCCTCTAGACTTAAGCTTCAGGCTTTGGCCCAATAGAACTAGAATGTCATCATTTTTCCTATTAACTGCTGCATTTGCAATTTGAAGGAGACATTCACATTAAGAGAGTTACTAAAAGCTGTAGTGGGTTTAGGAGACAAATGCATCAGAGGGCATCCCTTTATTACTTTGTGGTCTCTTCCCTAAATTATCTTCACTCTATTGGTGCCCTCACAATGGTCCCTTACAGTCCCCTTTCATTCAGAATAATTTTCTAGCAATCTTCCCATCCTGATGGATTATATTCAGGATTATTTTTAGGGATCCCTGGTGGCTCAGACAGTAAAGAATCATGTGCCTGCAATGCCAGAGACCTAGGTTCAATTCATGGGTTGGGAAGATCCCTTGGAGGAATGCATGGCCACCCACTCCAGGATTCTTGCCTGGAGAATCCCCATGGACAGAGGAGCCTGGTAACCTACAGTCCATAGGATCACAAAGAGTCAGACATGACTGAGCAACTAAACACAAGAATAATTATGAGAGCAACCACTTTTGCTGTATTTTTTAATTAATTTTACTGGAATATAGTTTATTTACTGCTATACTGCAAAGTGAATCAGTTATACATATACATATATCCCCTCTTTCTTAATTTTTTCCAATATAGGTCACTACAGAGTACTGAGTAGAGTTCCCTGTGCTACATGATAGGTTCTTATTCAGTTATTCACTTTATACATAGTAGTGTGTATATGCGGAGAAGGCAATGGCACCCCACTCCAGTACTCTTATCTGGAAAATCCCATGGATGAAGGAGCCTGGTGGGCTACAGTCCATGGGGTCACTACGAGTTGGACACAACTGACCGACTTCACTTCCACTTTTCACTTTCATGCACTGGAGAAGGAAATGGCAACCCACTCCAGTGTTCTTGCAAGGCTTCCCTGGATGGGAGGGGGTGTGTGCTGGTGGGCTAACATCTCTGGGGTGGCACAGAGTCAGACACAACTGAAGCGACTTAGCAGCAGCAGCAGCAGCAGCAGCGTGTATATGTCAATGCCAGTCTCCCATTTTTAGTGAGTGCCTAACATACCGAGAAACTGAATTAAGCACTTTATAGGCATTATCTCAGTTAATCCCTACTGTACTCTTGAGACCAGTTCGGTTAGTATCTCTGTTTTACACATGAGAAAATTAAGACATAGAATTAATTTAACTTAGTTTAGACCTCACAGCCACTTAATAGTTACTCTAGAAATTCATAGCCATTTTAAACTCGAGTTCACATGCCTAAACCAAACTAGACGAGTCAAGGGAACCCTGAAGCTCTCAGGCCAGTCTATTCAGAAGCAACACATAGCCCACATCAGAGTTCAAGAAAGAGGAGCATGAGATTACAATTCTAAGAAATTTAACCCTAAAATTTATATAAACCCACAGAAGACCCTGAATAGTCAAAGCAATCTTGAAGAAAGAACTTTCTGATTTTAAGCTATATTACAAAGCATAGTAATCAAAACATAATAGTATTAAACAGTTCACAGAGGATGAAATGGTTAGATAGCATCACTGACTCAATGGTCATGAATTTGAGCAAACTCTGGGAGATAGTGAAGGACAGGGAAGCCTCGTGTGCTGCAGTCCACAGGGTCTCAAAGAGTTGGACATGACTTAACGACTGAGCAACTGCAACAACAATTCAATATCCAAAAAAAGCAATCAAAAATGGATGTACTGTACAGCAAGGTGATAAGAGTTCATAATGCTATACACTGTGTATTTGAACGTTGCTAGGAGAATAAAAGTTCTTACAACAAGAAAAAAAATAGTAACTACGTGTAGGAATGTTAACCAGATTTCTTGTGGTGACAAAAAATGAACTCATTTGCAAATAGATCTAGTTCTTACATTTGACAAGAGAAAGAGAGGATATGGGAAGCTCTTCTGAAAAGTTAACTTGGGAGAAGAGAAACAGAAAAGACCATGAAAGGAAAACCAGTCATTCCTGGTCAAGCACGCACAGGGAGTTTACACTTTGTAACATACTTTCTGTTCCACACACTTACCAATGAGGCAAAACATGAAAATAGAAAACAGTAAAAGAGACAAGCTCGACAACCAAAATAAAGTTTCTGTGATCCAGAAACAGAATAGAAAGACAAAACGGTGAGTGGAGCGAAAGCTGCAGCCTGCTGGATTCTGGGTCTGTATACAAAAAAGGTGGCCAGGAAGCTGGCCATCAAGACAGAGGACTAGAAGAGTGCTCAGGACATCAGGCGCAGGGTTTGGTAGGGAGATTTCCCCATCCCACAACCTCCCTTTGGCCAGAGCTACCAGAGTGGCTATAAGACCAGATACATCCTCTCCGTCAGAAACTGAACTCAGTAGCTCCTGACATAGTGAATGGATGAGTGCTATCCCCAACATCACTGCAGAACAAGAGTTCCAGTGCGTATAAACCGGAAGTGGCAGAAGCAAGGTAGAAGGAATGGCAAAGCCACTGCACACGGAAGATGAGTACAGAGTGAAGGGGTGGACTTCCCTGGCGGTAAAGTGGATAGAAATCCAGCTGCCAGCTACGTGGGCAAGGGTTCAATCCCTGGTCTGGGAGATTCCACCTGCTGTGAGGCAACTAAAGCTCAGGCGCCACAACTATTGGAGCTCGTGTGCTCTAGGATCCACGAGCTACAGCTACTGAGCTGCAGCTACTGAGCTCGTGTGCCTAGAGCCTGTACTCTGCAACAGGAGAAGCCTGCAAGGAGAAGTCCGCGCACTGCTACGAAGAGGAGCCCCTGCTCATCGCGACTAGAGAAGAGGGGCGTGAAGCGGTGAAGATCCAGTGTAACCAAAAGGAAATAAATAGATAATAAAAAAATGAAAGCGTAAAGAGGGGAAAGGGGACACAGAGAGAGAGAGAAACAAAGAGACGGAGAAGGAGAGGGAGACAGATGAATCCATCAGTATTTAGCCAGAAAACTAAAATTTCAAAACATAAGAAAGCTAATGCTAAGAAAAACAGTCAACAAAATTACTCTCTGAACATAAATTCATCCCAGGCTAAATTATCTTTATGAAACAGTCTGACAGAGAATTTTAATNAAAAAAAAAAAAAGAAGAAAGGAATAAGGTTCCCTGCAGTCTGCCTACTTCACAGGTTAGCCTCATCAAAAGAACTCCAGAGTATGGTTATTATAAATATTGTCCTATTTTGGTTTCTTTGAGGTTAGGCTTAAATCAGAGTCATTCACTTAGTAATCTAGGGGGTGCTGGTGGGAATAGAGACATGGATACATTTTAGGATATTAGGGGGAAAAAAACAAAAACCATCCAGCATATCTAGCTTTCTTCCAAATTAAAGTGCAAATCAGGTTCTGTTCCACTCCTTTCTCCTCTCAGTACCTGCCTTCTCTCCTCAGTTTCCAGAGAATAAGCCCACCCAGCTTGATTGTTTAAAAGAGAAAGGAGCTGCTATTCTTAGCCAGGGAAGATTCACTTGTGTTGCGCTAACAACCTGCCTTTCTATCCTTTCCCCTGAGAGCACATCTCTTTCTTTAATGCAGTGGTTCTCAGCATAGTTACATGTTAGAATCACCAGGGGTGCTCTTTTAAAAATACCAACACTCAAGCTCCATCTCCAGTGCTTCTGACCTAATTGCTGTGGAGAGTGGTTCTAATATCCAGCCAGGTTGAAAACTGCTCTACCACGTGAAATAAATTCATCATCTATGTCCCTACCCTTAAAAAGCAACCAGCTTCTCCCCCAACTCTGCTGGTGTGAGACTTCAGTTCTATTCATGATCTGCTTAGATTTGGATGGCTGGGTTTTTTATTAGGTTTGGGGGTGCTTTTTAATGAATTAGAGAATGAAGACCTTTATCCTTCAGTGAGATGTCAGGATATTACTTGAACTAACTCATTCCTCCTTTGACAAAAATATTTTTGAAAATATTAACCAAAGTCTAAGATTCTGTGAGATTCCCAACTCACTATGAGAGGTCTTAGGGTCATTTCACCCAGTGTTTCACAACAATAGGCTGCATCAGAATCACCGGGGCCTGCTCAATGACCCAGGATAAAAATCTAGATTGCCAGGTCCCATCTCCCAGAAATTCTGACTCAGTGATTCTGAAGTAGGGACATGAATCTGAGGCTAAAAGGTCCTAGACTATTCTCCTGCATGACCAATTTGGGGAAGAATTCATTTTGATGATTTATCTCTTGTATGAATAGATATGAATGCCACTTCAATAATGTTCTTCAATCATTCTCTTTTCAAACAGTGCCCAAACTTTGAACTGCGTTGACGTCCCTCCCTTAGCATCCCTACTAAAACTGTCCTTTTTACAGTTAGAAGTTATGTGGAAGTTTCTTCAAGGAAGTTTAGGGTTATGTTTAGAGTTGAATTAAGGTCACAGGACTTTCTTTAGGAATAAGAGCACACAGTGTACTGCAGCGAGAGGACACTTGAATCAGAAGGAAAGTGGAAGGGGAAAAAATATTTGAGTTAAGACTTTGACACTCTCCGGATTTATTGGCCATGAAAGGAAACCCCTCAGGGTTCTGAGGAGAATGCTGAGGAGAGTCTATCCCTTTACCCAACTCTGCAAACTCTTAAACACAAAGAGAATGAAAGAGAAGCATTGAAAAAAAAAAATACAAGATAATGCTAAGGTACAAGAGAGTATGGGCTTCCTGGGTGGCTCAGTGGTAAAGAATCTTCCTGCCAATTCAGGAGATGTGGTTAGACCCCTGAGTCAGGAAGATCCCCTAGAGAAGGAAGTGGCAAACCACTCCAGTATGCTTGCCTGGGAAATCCCATGGACAGAGGAACCTGGCATGCTACACTCTATGGGGTCACAAAAGAGTCAGACACAACTTAGTGACTAAACAACAGAAGAGGGTATGAGAAGGGATGGAAAAAAAAAAAATCCTATAACGGACAGTACTGAGAAGCCTCCAAGTTGAGTCTGACATTGGGGAATTTAAAAAAAAAAAAAAAAAGGCAAAGAGAGCGAAAGTACTATCAGCCACATGTCCTAACCCCTAGTACTCTGACTACATGTCTTCAGACTGTCCACTTCCAAATGATCAAAAACCTGATGCAGTCATTTTTTTTTTCAGAGCAGTATCTGTCATACAGATGTCATATAGGGCTCCACCACCTTTGTCACAAGCTTTTTACCAAGTCACAATGCCCCTCCTTGCTTCCTGCCTACAGAAACCTTTCCTATGGCTCAGCAGGTAAAGAATCTGCCTGCAACACAGGAGACAGGGTTTCGATCCCTGGGACAGGAAGATACCCTGCAGAAGGAAATGGCAACCTGCTCCAGTACTCTTGCCTGGAAAACCCCATGGGTGGAGGATCCTGGCGGGCTCCAGTTCAGAAGGGTCGTAAAAAGTCGGACATGACTAAGCATGCAGGCAAGGCAGAGAAAAGTGGGGGGGGGGCGGTGCTGGCCTCCAGCTAGAGTTACACAAATGTGGGTTGAGAGTGGTATCCAAGGAGCCAGTGTTTGGGGCATTTGTCACTAAATCCCTTTGATTTCTCTCTTTGTAAAAAAAAAAATAAAAATAAAAATCACTGAGCATCTGTTAGGTATCATGCATTTACACACACATTATCTCATTTCTTCCTCAACACAGCCCTAAGAAACAGGATTACCATTTACATTTTACAGATAAGGAAACTGAAGCTAGTGGCATGACTAATCCAGGGAAGTAGAAACAAAAATCAAACCCAGGTCTCCATTACCCAGAACAGGGCTCCTTCCACAGCTGCCTCTAGACTTAAGCTTCAGGCTTTGGCCCAATAGAACTAGAATGTCATCATTTTTCCTATTAACTGCTGCATTTGCAATTTGAAGGAGACATTCACATTAAGAGAGTTACTAAAAGCTGTAGTGGGTTTAGGAGACAAATGCATCAGAGGGCATCCCTTTATTACTTTGTGGTCTCTTCCCTAAATTATCTTCACTCTATTGGTGCCCTCACAATGGTCCCTTACAGTCCCCTTTCATTCAGAATAATTTTCTAGCAATCTTCCCATCCTGATGGATTATATTCAGGATTATTTTTAGGGATCCCTGGTGGCTCAGACAGTAAAGAATCATGTGCCTGCAATGCCAGAGACCTAGGTTCAATTCATGGGTTGGGAAGATCCCTTGGAGGAATGCATGGCCACCCACTCCAGGATTCTTGCCTGGAGAATCCCCATGGACAGAGGAGCCTGGTAACCTACAGTCCATAGGATCACAAAGAGTCAGACATGACTGAGCAACTAAACACAAGAATAATTATGAGAGCAACCACTTTTGCTGTATTTTTTAATTAATTTTACTGGAATATAGTTTATTTACTGCTATACTGCAAAGTGAATCAGTTATACATATACATATATCCCCTCTTTCTTAATTTTTTCCAATATAGGTCACTACAGAGTACTGAGTAGAGTTCCCTGTGCTACATGATAGGTTCTTATTCAGTTATTCACTTTATACATAGTAGTGTGTATATGCGGAGAAGGCAATGGCACCCCACTCCAGTACTCTTATCTGGAAAATCCCATGGATGAAGGAGCCTGGTGGGCTACAGTCCATGGGGTCACTACGAGTTGGACACAACTGACCGACTTCACTTCCACTTTTCACTTTCATGCACTGGAGAAGGAAATGGCAACCCACTCCAGTGTTCTTGCAAGGCTTCCCTGGATGGGATGGGGGTGTGTGCTGGTGGGCTAACATCTCTGGGGTGGCACAGAGTCAGACACAACTGAAGCGACTTAGCAGCAGCAGCAGCAGCAGCAGCGTGTATATGTCAATGCCAGTCTCCCATTTTTAGTGAGTGCCTAACATACCGAGAAACTGAATTAAGCACTTTATAGGCATTATCTCAGTTAATCCCTACTGTACTCTTGAGACCAGTTCGGTTAGTATCTCTGTTTTACACATGAGAAAATTAAGACATAGAATTAATTTAACTTAGTTTAGACCTCACAGCCACTTAATAGTTACTCTAGAAATTCATAGCCATTTTAAACTCGAGTTCACATGCCTAAACCAAACTAGACGAGTCAAGGGAACCCTGAAGCTCTCAGGCCAGTCTATTCAGAAGCAACACATAGCCCACATCAGAGTTCAAGAAAGAGGAGCATGAGATTACAATTCTAAGAAATTTAACCCTAAAATTTATATAAACCCACAGAAGACCCTGAATAGTCAAAGCAATCTTGAAGAAAGAACTTTCTGATTTTAAGCTATATTACAAAGCATAGTAATCAAAACATAATAGTATTAAACAGTTCACAGAGGATGAAATGGTTAGATAGCATCACTGACTCAATGGTCATGAATTTGAGCAAACTCTGGGAGATAGTGAAGGACAGGGAAGCCTCGTGTGCTGCAGTCCACAGGGTCTCAAAGAGTTGGACATGACTTAACGACTGAGCAACTGCAACAACAATTCAATATCCAAAAAAAGCAATCAAAAATGGATGTACTGTACAGCAAGGTGATAAGAGTTCATAATGCTATACACTGTGTATTTGAACGTTGCTAGGAGAATAAAAGTTCTTACAACAAGAAAAAAAATAGTAACTACGTGTAGGAATGTTAACCAGATTTCTTGTGGTGACAAAAAATGAACTCATTTGCAAATAGATCTAGTTCTTACATTTGACAAGAGAAAGAGAGGATATGGGAAGCTCTTCTGAAAAGTTAACTTGGGAGAAGAGAAACAGATAAAGACCATGAAAGGAAAACCAGTCATTCCTGGTCAAGCACGCACAGGGAGTTTACACTTTGTAACATACTTTCTGTTCCACACACTTACCAATGAGGCAAAACATGAAAATAGAAAACAGTAAAAGAGACAAGCTCGACAACCAAAATAAAGTTTCTGTGATCCAGAAACAGAATAGAAAGACAAAACGGTGAGTGGAGCGAAAGCTGCAGCCTGCTGGATTCTGGGTCTGTATACAAAAAAGGTGGCCAGGAAGCTGGCCATCAAGACAGAGGACTAGAAGAGTGCTCAGGACATCAGGCGCAGGGTTTGGTAGGGAGATTTCCCCATCCCACAACCTCCCTTTGGCCAGAGCTACCAGAGTGGCTATAAGACCAGATACATCCTCTCCGTCAGAAACTGAACTCAGTAGCTCCTGACATAGTGAATGGATGAGTGCTATCCCCAACATCACTGCAGAACAAGAGTTCCAGTGCGTATAAACCGGAAGTGGCAGAAGCAAGGTAGAAGGAATGGCAAAGCCACTGCACACGGAAGATGAGTACAGAGTGAAGGGGTGGACTTCCCTGGCGGTAAAGTGGATAGAAATCCAGCTGCCAGCTACGTGGGCAAGGGTTCAATCCCTGGTCTGGGAGATTCCACCTGCTGTGAGGCAACTAAAGCTCAGGCGCCACAACTATTGGAGCTCGTGTGCTCTAGGATCCACGAGCTACAGCTACTGAGCTGCAGCTACTGAGCTCGTGTGCCTAGAGCCTGTACTCTGCAACAGGAGAAGCCTGCAAGGAGAAGTCCGCGCACTGCTACGAAGAGGAGCCCCTGCTCATCGCGACTAGAGAAGGGGGGCGTGAAGCGGTGAAGATCCAGTGTAACCAAAAGGAAATAAATAGATAATAAAAAAATGAAAGCGTAAAGAGGGGAAAGGGGACACAGAGAGAGAGAGAAACAAAGAGACGGAGAAGGAGAGGGAGACAGATGAATCCATCAGTATTTAGCCAGAAAACTAAAATTTCAAAACATAAGAAAGCTAATGCTAAGAAAAACAGTCAACAAAATTACTCTCTGAACATAAATTCATCCCAGGCTAAATTATCTTTATGAAACAGTCTGACAGAGAATTTTAATTGTATTGTAGTAGCTTTACAGCATTATGTTAGTTTCTGCTGTATAACAAAGTGTATCACCTATATATACACATATATATCCCCTCTTTTTTGGATTTCCTTCCCCTTTAGGTCACCACAGATCAATGAGTAGAGTTCTCTGTGCTACACAATAGGTTCTCTTTTGTTATCTGTTTTATTCATAGTAGTGTATATATGTCACTCTCTGACAAAGTTGTCTTTACATACCTCAAAGTAAGTCACAACTTCCATTTAAAAAGAGTAAGTAATTGTGAAACTACAGAGCCCAAATGGGAATGAGACAATCCCAACTAGCTTGACTGTGTTGATCATTTCATTTTATAATGTATAGCTATATCAAATCAGAACATATTCCTTACATGCTATATAACTTGAATTTATCAATCATACCTCAGTAAATCTAGGGAGGGGAATCTTATAAATGAGAGACATCACAAAATTTAAATCTCAAATAGTGGGATAAACTCTAGATTGGACATTCAAAGAAATAATTCATATGTTGAAAATCTTTTGTACAGAGAAATTCACTCAGAAAACATCACAGAGAAAACAAAAATAAAAGGCAGTTAAGAAACATAGAGAATGGAATGAAAGATATCTAGCGCTATCCCAGAAGTTAGAGAACTAAGAATTTTCCAGAATTAATAATACAAGAATCATCAAATCAAGTCTCCCTTCTGACTTAAGAGCAGGAAAAATAAAGGTAAATCCACCTCTAACACTAATAAACCTGTGGAACATCAAGGAGAACAGAAAAAGAGAAAAATGCCTCAGAACCCCAAAGAAAAAAGCCAAATTGCCCACAAAGGAATGACATTAAAATGATGGCACACTGCTCGCAACAAAGAGGATAACTGACAATGGAGTTATGTCTAAATGCTGAGGAAAAATAAATATTAAATTAGAATTATATATTTTAATATAAATGTATTTATTTTAATTGGAGGCTAATTACTTTACAATATTATATTGGTTTTGCCATACATTGACATGAATCCACCACGGGTGTACATATGTTCCCCATCCTGAACCCCCTTCCCGTCTCCCTCCCCATCCCATCCCTCTAGGTCATCCCAGTACACCAGCCCTGAGCATCCTGTATCATGCATCAAATCTGGACTGGTGATCTGTTTCACAGACAATAATATACATGTTTCAATGCCATTCTCCCAAATCATCCCACTCTCTCCCTCTCCCACAGAGTCCAAAAGACTGTTTTACACATCTGTGTCTCTTTTGCTGTCTCACATAGAGGGTTATCGTTACCATCTTTCTAAACTCCATATATATGTATTATCATACTGTATTGGTGTTTAGGGACAAAATAAAGGTAGTTTTTAGTCTCACACAAAAAAAGAAAAACAAAGAATGTATTCTCCACATATCCTCACTTGCACAAAATGATGACTTCAACAAAAAGTGAATACAGAAGGAAAGCATGGAATGCAAGAAAAAAAAATGAGAACAGAAAATAATTTAAGTTGATAAATTTAATTAACTACTGGCTATAAAAATTGAAAACATTTTTATATGTTAAAAAAAAAGTAAAGCTAAACTTTAGACCGCAATAACATGATGCAATAGATAAACTCAATTCAAAAGGATGGTTGTTGCTGCTGCTGCTGCTGCTGCTAAGTCGCTTCAGTCGTGTCCGACTCTTAGCGACCCCATGGACTGTAGCCTAACAGGCTCCTCCGCCCATGGGATTTTCCAGGCAAGAGTACTGGAGTGGGGTGCCATTGCCTTCTCCACAAAAGGATGGTAGGTCCATATTATGTTCAAAAGAAGGATAAAAGTGCTTAACAACTTGAAATTATTACTAATTATTTATTGTAAAGTGTGCATTTTTTTAAGGGTGGGGGAGCTAGCAACAAAAAGTACTACCATCTTTATCTTCCAAACCAACAGAGGAAAACTAAGGGGTTGATGATGGGAGCATAAAAACTTTATCAATGCACAGATGGCAAGAAGACAAAAAAAAGAAACAAGGGGAAAGAATGATAAAAACACAAAATAAAAATGTCAAAATAAGTCCAAATATATCACTGTGTGGTGTGCATGTGCAGATTAAACTCTCAATAAAACATCAGAGAACATCATATTGGAATTTGTTTTTAATACAGCTATTATTGCTGAAAACAGACACACCTAAAGCAAAACATCCAAAAAATTCAAAGTAAAGGGTACACCACTTAGGAGAGTATTTTCTCAATATTTAATAAAATCCGAGATGTCCAAAATTCTTATTTCCTGGTAATACATCATAGAACCGTGTTTTATAAACTCCAGTCTATGACCCATTCCTGGGTCATAAAATCAATTCAGTGAATCACAATCAGCACTTTTTTTACATGAAAAGAAAAAAGGATGGGAAAAGGAATAAATAGAATAGGATAGGAAAGAATGGGGTAAGATAGGACAGAACAGAATAGAAATCAAAATAAATATCACAGTGCTTCATGGAAATAAGAATATACAGTTTGACAAAACTTTCCTTTGTAGGGTGTGTATTCATGAGAAGGCAAATACGCATGTAAAAAAAAAGAAACAAGGGGAAAGAATGATAAAAACACAAAATAAAAATGTCAAAATAAGTCCAAATATATCACTGTGTGGTGTGCATGTGCAGATTAAACTCTCAATAAAACATCAGAGAACATCATATTGGAATTTGTTTTTAATACAGCTATTATTGCTGAAAACAGACACACCTAAAGCAAAACATCCAAAAAATTCAAAGTAAAGGGTACACCACTTAGGAGAGTATTTTCTCAATATTTAATAAAATCCGAGATGTCCAAAATTCTTATTTCCTGGTAATACATCATAGAACCGTGTTTTATAAACTCCAGTCTATGACCCATTCCTGGGTCATAAAATCAATTCAGTGAATCACAATCAGCACTTTTTTTACATGAAAAGAAAAAAGGATGGGAAAAGGAATAAATAGAATAGGATAGGAAAGAATGGGGTAAGATAGGACAGAACAGAATAGAAATCAAAATAAATATCACAGTGCTTCATGGAAATAAGAATATACAGTTTGACAAAACTTTCCTTTGTAGGGTGTGTATTCATGAGAAGGCAAATACGCATGTACTACATTTGTGGTGGAAAGTACATCTCTTCCTTTTTTTATTTTAAGTTTCAAAAACTCTAGCCTAGGATTTGCAAGCATGAGCCAAAGGACATACTATGAAGTTTACTGCAATATTATTTGTAATCAGGAAAAATTGGAAATATCTTGAAAGTTGATGAATAGGAGAACAGATAAGTTAATTGAGGTAAATAAATACACATACAAAAAGCAAATAAACTTAATCTTTGTATGTCAACATAAATCTCAAAAACAAAATACTGCATGTATAAAAGCAAGCTATAGAAAGATATACATAAGATATTCAAATACGCTAAAAATTTACGCAAAGTTTGAGAGCAAGTAAAACAATAGCTTGTATTATTATAAATACACACATACATTATATAGAGTAATGGTATAAAAACCTGTATGGGATGATAAATTCAGAGGATAGTTAACCCTTGGAAATTGAGTAGCGACAGATAATGGAGTCAGGGAAGACGTCACAAGAGGTAGTTTTCAATCCACAATGTTTTCTTTTATTTTTATTTGTTTATTTATTTTTTGGCCATATGTATGTCGTGTGGGATCTTAGTTACCCAACCAGGGATTTAACCCACACCCCTGCACCGGAAGCATGAAGTCTTAATCACTGCGCCACAAGAGAAGTCCCTAAATCCGTAAGGTTTTAACAAAAAAATGTAGAAGTAAATATAAGGGAAATGTTTGGATTTGATAAAGCTGGAAGTGATATATGGGTGTCAATAATTTGTTCCTTATGTGCTTTCCATATGTTGGAAAACTTTTATGGCCCCAAATTATAAAGCTTACAAAATCTGTGGTTTTCAGTTCCTGTGCTAATCACAAATTCTGGCATGAGATTCTGTCCTCCCCAAACTTTATATATTTGGCTCATCAATATAGCAAATATTGACCCATTATCTTACTTCCAGACAAGCAAACATGGTCAGCTTTTCCATAGTCACACGAGGCAAAAGAAAGTTCCCTAAGTTGAGTCATGAACCTGATAAACCTATTTTTACCTGCAGCAGAAGCAGAGTTAGAACTCAGCTCTACGTATATATGTAAAAAGGCCACCACATTAACCCCAGTGCAACAGAGTTTCCACTGTGCTTCTGATGAGCAAGAGACAGATGTGTGACTTTACCCCACCTAATGAACATTTCAATCTTCCAATAAACACCCTAATAAAGAAAAATTGAGATTTAACTCACTTTTATTATCACAACCGACATGTCACAAGGTTTTAATTGGGCTGAAAACAGCTTCCAATAATAATACCCTCCTTAATTGATTCATTAAAGGGGCCCCTACTGAGACAGAAGCGCTAGTTTCAGGAAAAAGGAATGAAATAAGCCCCGATTTCCCACTGAGTGGCTCTGATCCTCTGCCATCAACTCTCTAGGCCACTGAAGAGGATGTTAAGAGTGGCCAATGCCTGAAATTGTTCTGCTCATCCCAAAGTGGCCACAGACCGAAACACGGTCCTCACACACTCACCACTCACTTAGCCGGGTAACAAAAGAGAAAGCTGGAACTTGATAATACTCTGTCTTCGTATGAAATGAATCAGCATATAAACAACCACAAGTGGGAATGCATTGATAGCAAGAAGTGAAAGTTTTTTACAAGACTGAACAAAAATCACCACCACATCCCAGCTTGGCTGGGCAAGGAGCAGAGGGGGCAGGGGCAGAAGAGGGAAGACTTAAGAAGAACAAATGGAAATCATCTATTTGTGGGGAAATTAGCATTGATCATAGAATACAGAAAATAGAGTGTAGTGCTTAGAGGCATGGCGGCTGCAATCAGGTAGACTTGGAAGTCTGTCCTGCTCTTGCACTTATCAGCTCTGTCACCCTGGACAGGTGAGCCATCTAAACCTTGCTTTCCTCAGCTATAAAATAGAAGTGATAATCACCTACCATGGCAGCCAGAGTACAGCAGATCATGCTTTTTTGCTCAGAACCCTCTGAGGGCACCTCATTATATTCCTACCCTATCTGCACCCTCCGTTACCTCTCTGGTGTCATCGCCTTCTCCCCTTCTCCAATTCACTCCACACTGAGCCACACCTCTCCCCCTATTCTCAAAAGTATCCAGCGTGATATATGTGGAATCTAGGAAAATGGTATAGATGATCTTATTTGTAAAGCAAAACAGAAAACAAACGTATGGATACCAAGGAGGAGAGAGGGAGAGTGATGAACTGGGAGACTGAGATTAACATAAAATAGGTGACTAATAAGAACTGGCTGTATAGCACGGGGAACTCTACTCAATGCTCTGTGGCGACCATAATGGGAAAAAAAAAATCCAGAAAAGAGCATATACGTGTATGACTATAGCTGTTATAGAGTATAACAGGTATAGAGTAGAAAGATGACAATGTAAAGCAACTATACTCCAATAAAAAATAATTTAAAAATAAAAATAAAGATGAAATATTAGAAAAACTTAAGTACCCAGCATGCTCTCACCCCTGGCCTTTGCTGGTTCCCCTTTCCTCCAGTTCTCTGCAGCACTCATTCCTTCATATCTGCCAAGTCTTCCATCCAACATTACCTCCACCACCACCACCCTATTTAAAATGGCAAACTGTCCCTCTGCATGCTCCAAATACCCTCATCTCTGCTATGCCTGTTTTTTTGTTTTTTTTTTTTGCATAACACTCATCACCTTCTAGCACACCATATAACTCAATTACTTCATCTGTTGTTTATTCTTCCCTGCTTTTGGCTCACTGATCTATCCCAAATGCCTAAAACAATGAAGAGCAGATAGCAGGTGCTTAATTTTTGTTACACGAAAGACTCATAAGATTGCTCTGATGACTAAATTAGATAGTGCATGCCAAACACTTAGCTCAGTGTGGGCACACAGAAGCACTCAGTAAATATTATGTTGTTATCATCATGGTTACTATTATTGTCATCATTGTTTCCCATCTGACATGAGGATATTATTAAACAATCAAATCACAGTTCTTCCAGACATTGGTTCCTGAAGATGAAAGACCTAGATGTAATTGACTAGAGTTTGCTGACACTATAAGATATCTTGTTATGTACAGAAAACCCTGCCAATGATGAAAGCTACCAGGTTACCTGCAGTTCCCCTCCCCCAACTCATCTAGTCACACAGGGCTTGGGACAGCTGCTAAGTCAATAATGTATATCAAGGTACATCTAGGAACTGCTGCTCTCCCTTGACCTGTTAGGACTGCACTGCCTGTAAATACCAGCTTGACAGCAAGAGGCTAGAAAGTATTTTGTTTTACGATTAACAAAAGGTAAAGAAAGGGACAGAGAGAGGGACTGCTCTGCCTTGGCTATTGAAGTCCTCAGAATTTAAGCTTCCACTCCTTTCTCTGAGACATTTGTGTTTCTGTCCAGAAAAAGAAGAAAACAGCCACCATCTGCCCACCCCATAACTTCCCAGGCACTAATGAGATGCCTTCTTCTTTGTCAGACACTTAGGAGCTCCTGTGATAAAGCACCGTCCTGGGTAAATAATGACTGGGACAGACACATCAGTTCCAAGTTCAACTGCATCTTCTGTTTCCTGAACATGAAGGAGGACAGGATCCGCCAAGGCAACGAGCCCTTTAGCATTCAGAGCCAAAGCTCGCTCTCCACTTCTCAGCTGGTAAACCATGTGAAGAGCACACGGCAGCCAAGATTCCTTTCCCAATGTGCTCCGTTCCCTTTGCATACTGTAGAAGGGGACCTGCATGAGGAAACACAGGTCAGTGCAGTGAGAGTACAGATGGTGCCATCCACTTGCCATTTACAGAACGTCAGGAGGCAGGAGAGGGCAGGGCTTCTTGTCCCTCCTTGCCATTCTTCGGAACTCTGCATTCAAAATGCATATATCGTTCCTTTTCTTCTTTGTCTTTCTCTTCTCTTTTCATAGCTGCTTGTAAGGTCTCCTCAGACAACCATTTTGCCTTTTTGCAGTTTGTTTTCTTGGAGATGGTCTTGATCCCTGCCTCCTGTACAATGTCACGAGCCTCCACCCGTAGTTCTTTAGGCACTCTGTCTATCAGATCTAACCCCTTGACTCTATTTGTCACTTCCACTGTATAGTCGTTAGGGATTTTATTTAGGTCATACCTGAATGGTTTGGTGGTTTTCCCTCTCTTCAGTTCATTCATTGCATGCATGTGTACCAAGATGCTTCAGTCATGTCCCACTCTCTGCGACCCCATGGACTGCTACCTACCAGGCTCCTCTGTCCATGGGATACTCCAGGCAAGAATACTGGAGTAGTTTGCCATGCCCTCCTCCAGGGGATCTTTCTGACCCAAGGATGGAACCAACACCTCCTGTGTCTCCTGCATTGCCAGGCTCTTTACCACCAGCGCCACCTCATTAATCAACAAATGTTTACTGAATGCTTACTGGTTCCAGGCCCTAGGGTGTGTGTGTACTCAGTCATGTCTGACTCTTTATGACTCCATGGACTATAGCGTACCAGGCTCCTCTGCCCAGGGGATTTTCCAAGCAAGAATACTAGAGTGGATTGCCATTTCCTCCTCCAGGGGATTTTCCTGACCCAGGGCCCCTACCCACCTCTTCTGTGGCTCCTGCATTGGCAGGCAGATTGTTTACCACTGTGCCACCTAGAAGCTGGAAGCCCCCTCCAGCCTCTAGGCTAGCTGCTACATATACAGCAGTGAGAAAATCAGATAAAATCCCTGCCCTCAAAGAGCTTACAGTCCAGTGGATAATACTGGCCAATATAGAATGTGCCACCTTAGTATGTGCCAGGCAGTATCTAAGTGCCTTACCTGTATTAACTGAATTAATGCGTAAAGGACTTCCCAGGTGGCACAGTGGTAGAGAATCTGCCTGACAGTACAGAAGACGCAAGAAACTCAAGTTTGATCCCGGGGTCAGGAAGTCCCCCTGGAGGAGGAAGTGGCAACCCACTCCAGTATTCTTGCCTGGAGAATTCCACGGACAGAGGAGCCTGGTGGGCTATAGTCCTTGGGGTCTCAAAGAGTCAGACACGACTGAGTGACTAACACAATGACAGAAGCTAGTGAGGCCCAAAGCACTTACATGAACTGCCAAGGTCATAAGGTCACAAAGCATCAGAGCCAGACTGAACCCAGCTGGACCAGCTCCAGAGTCTATGCTCTTAAGCACGGCATCGATCGCCGCCTTACACCTACAAGATCGTGAGCTCTTTGCGGGTAGAAAATACATCTTGTTCATTTCTATATCCCCAACAAAGCACCAGGCTTGTGAAAATGCTCAATAAATGCTTACTTAAGGAACAAAGGACAGATTTTCTTTGAGGCATGAGAGCCACTCTTTTTGCCAGTCTCATAACACATCTCCATAAACCTTGAATATATAATGAAAATATATTATTCTACTTATGCGTAGAGACTATTACTGATCTTCTGTCCATAGACTATTAAATGTAAGGCCGTTTTTCCAGAAATGGTGATGAATTTTCCTTGAACTACCTGTATGCATTTGAGAGGGGTCTGGCAGGAATTGAGCTATAATTTAAAAATCTAGACTCCATGGTTTGAAGGGGAAAAAAGTACACAGCACTTCTGCTATTTTATTTTGAAAACCAATGAAACATCCCAACTGCACTTGGCATATTTCACTCAAGGCCTGAGTTCTCCCACTTAAATACCTCCAGCTCTTCACTATTCTCAGGACTACTTATAGACAAACTAGTTGAAGTCTAAGTGGACCACAGTTGAAGAGATGATAGAGGCAACTACTACAGGGAAGGTGATGGAGACAGAAGAGGGGGTTCCCTGTGAACTAAAATTACAGTTTCTTAGAGCTGATAATCTTCACTGACTTTGTCTAGAACTTGATCAGTAGTGACTATAATTATTACATATTAATTATATTATATATATTAGTTGTTTATATCAATTACATATGTGTCTAGTGTGTTACTATTACTATTACAAATTATTCAGAAAGTCTACTAGATTCTGGGGTTTCTTCACATTATCTCACTTAATCCCTTCAACCACCATGAAGGGTAGTATAACAATCTCTATTCTTTAAGAAAACAACTTTAACAGACAAAATGCAATGGTTTAAACAAGATAGTTTTTCCCCTATGGTGTAACAATCTAAAAGTATTATGTACAAGTTGTGGCATCCAGTCCTATTACTTCATGGCAAATAGGTGGGGGGAAAGTGGAAGCAGTGACAGATTTTATTTTCTTGGGCTCCAAAATCACTGCAGACAGTGACTGCAGCCATGAAATTAAAAAATGCTTGCTCCTTGGAAGAAAAACTATGACCTACCTGGACAGAGTATTAAAAAACAAAGACATCACTTTGCCAACAAAGGTCCAGGTAGTCAAAGCTATGTTTTTTTCCAGTAGTCATGTATGGATATGAGAGTTGAACTACAAAGAAGGCTGAACACTGAAGAATTGATGCTTATGAATTGTGGTGCTGGAGAAGATTCAAGAGTTCCTTGGAGAGCAAGGAGATCAAACCAGTCAGTCCTAAAGGAAATCAACCCTGAATGTTCACTGGAAGCACTGATGCTGATGCTGAAGCTCCAATACATTGGCCACCTGATTCGAAGAAATGACTCATTGGAAAAGACCCTGATGCTGGGAAAGATTGAGGACATGAGAAGGGGGTGGCAGAGGATGAGATGGTTAGATGGCATCACCAACTGAATGGACATGAGTTTAAGCAAACTCTGGGAGATAGTGAAGGACAGGGAAGCCTGACATGCTGCTATTCATGGGGTTGCAAAGAGTCAGACACATCTTAGTGACTAAACAACAACAGCAAAGCTACCATAACAAAGATTTCTTTTTAATGTGACTTAAACAAGAGCAAAGATTCTCATTCATGTAATAGACCAGAAGTGGAAAGCAGCCTGCCATCAACAATGCATGGCTTTCATTTGGGACCTAAGAGGTTCTTTAAGTCCCAGCCATCAGGAGTTAGAAAGGAGCAACAGGAGAGCACACCCATTTCTTTCAAGGACACAATCCAAAAGTTCACACATCATTTGCATCCCATTTGTCAGAACTTAGTCATAGAGCTGTGGTGAGGAATAAATTGAAAAGCCAGATATCTTGAGTAAGACATTTGATAAATATCCATTTCTTTTCTCTTTCTGACACCAATATCTTGAAAGTAAATCCTAGGGTGATCACTTGAATGAAATCATCTAAAAAGTCATTCCTTCCCCTTCCCACTATAAACTGGGTATACTTCCCTGTTCCACTGATGTTAGGTTTGGTCATGTCATTTGCTTTATCCAGTGGAATGTTGGGGGGTATGATGCAAGCAGCAGCTTTACATGTGTAGTTTGACTGGGCTAGCGCTCAGTGATAACACTAGAAAAAGAGCTTATCCCCAAGCTGCTGCAGCCCCTTTACGGTCGAGGCCGAAATAGTAAGAAACACCTGAGCCCTAAACCTAGCGCGACTTAAGACAGGTTCATTAGCTTAAGTCAGCTGAGATCCGTTGAATAACAATCATCCAGGACACAGGTGGCTGTGAGCATAAGTGCTTATTACTGTAAGTAAGGCATTTGGGGGTAGTTTACAATGCAGTATTATTGTCACGATAGTTAGGCAACACAAATTTTGAGCAGAAGTGCAGTCCTGCCATCATGAAAATCTAAAATATGTGACCGTAGTTTGGTGACTAGGCAGCAGATGATGAGGAAACCGCTATGGAGAGCTAGACACATGCCATCCCATGTTATGCAGTGATGAAGCCCTTGGCAAAACTCATCTGGGATAACTTGGAAGATAGAAAATGTGCCTAATGAACTTGAAGCATTGAGTAAGAAAGTGTCAAGGCAGAACGTTGATAGTATAATTTGTTGTTACCAGCTGGATAAGGTTTTGCAAGACAAACTTGAGTTTAAAAAGAAACTGAGCAGCTGGCTAACAAAACTGAGAGAGAATATAGAAGGCCCAGAATTTCCAGGGGTTTAAAACTGTTTTTCACTTTACCATCTTATCAGCCTCAGGAAAGACTATATCAAGGGTGCAGTTCTCACATCCTTTGTCACAACTTTTGCAAGGACTAAATTGGTGCTTATCAGTTCCTTTCAGCTGAACAAAGTGCTCCTAGAAAGACAGAAAGCATAATCCCATGGACATTTAATAAACCCAAGATAGCTAAAATTAGTCTCAAGAGGGAAGCACCTCTCAAAATTTATTAATGTTGTAGGTGTAACTAACACGGGAGGAATTGGGGACAGGAGGAGAAGGGGATGACAGAGGATGAGATGGCTGGATGGCATCACTGACTCGATGGACATGAGTTTGAGTGAATTCCAGGAGTTGGTGATGGACAGGGAGGCCTGGCGTGCTGCAACTCATGGGGTCGCAAAGACTCGGACGTGACTGAGTGACTGAACTGAACTGAACATTGGAATGACTAAAATCAGACATAGGAGACACAAAACTTTTGAGATCTCTGTATTGGTAAAACATTCTCAACTTGGGACTAACTGTTTGAGATGCCAAAAGATCTCCTGTCCCCAAATTTCTATAAGCAGAAAGCAGGCTGAGGGACTTCTCTGGTGGTCTAGTGATTAAGACTTCACTTTCCAATACAGAGGGCATGTGTTCCATCCCTAGTCAGGGAGCTAAGACCCCACCTGACTCACAGCCAGAAAACAAAAACATAAAATGGAAGCATTGTTATAACAGATTCAATGGTCCACATCAAAACACTCAAAAGAAAGCAGGCTGAAAAAGTCGCTGATCCAGAAAGAAACGTGTATTCTGTAAAGGTCTCTTCAGAAGTGGATAGGCATGGGAGATGATGGAATAAAGAAAGACCTCCTGAATGTTAGAGCCCAAAAAGAATTGGAGAATAATTGATTGGTGAGTACTTCCAGGGAACAGAACTAGGACCTAATCCAGGAGTCAGTGAACCATAAGCCCATAGGTCAAACTCTGCCTGTTACTTGCTTTAGTAAATAGAATTTTGTCGAAACACAGCCACACCCACTTATTTGAATATTTTCTATGCTGCTTTTTACTACAACATCAAGTTGAGAAGTTGCAACAGATACTATCTGGCCTACAAAACCTAAAATATTTATTATCTTGGGCTTTACAGTTGTCAACCACACAGCCTAGTATAATAAAAGAACATTCTATACCTACACAATAAGGAACTCTGGCTAATTTGTATAGCAGGGTTTCAGAATTGCTGAGTATCAGTGACAGAGTTGGACCATAAAGAAGGCTGAGCACCAAAGAATTGATACTTTCAAACTGTGGTGATGGAGAAGACTCTTTGAGTGTACCTTGGACAGCAAGGAGATCAAACCAATCAATCCTAAAGGAAATCAACCCTGAACACTCATTGGAAGTACTGATGCTGAAGCTCCAATACTTTAACCATCTGATGTGAAGAGCCAACACATTGAAAAAGGCCTGATGCTGGAAAAGATTGAAGACAGAAGGAGAAGGGGACAACAGAGGATGAAATGGCTGGATGGCATCATTGACTCAAAGGACAATGAATCTGAACAAACTCTGGAAGATAGCCAAGGACAGGAAAGCCTGGCATGCTGCAGTCCATAGGGTTGCAAAGAGTCGGACATGACTTAGCAAGTCAACAATAGTAACTGCAATTCACCTGTCACTCTTACCTTTTTCAATTGGGAGTGGTTACCGAATTTAATCTGTTCCTGTTAACATGGTTGGAAAGCAAATAACTTGTCTCCTTATTTCATAAATGTCTCAGTCAATAGAAGCCATATCAGGATTTGTTATAACTGTGAGATCTTAGATGTCCAACCTGGTGTAGAGAAGGTAAGTAATCTAAGAGTGTTGGGATGGGGATAAGTATATTTTGTGTACAAGAGAACAATGAATAAGAGGCCAGATTGTGATGGCTTATCTACTCACTTCCCTTCCCCTCCTACTGTGGGTATTATAACCTTCCTCATTGCATGGGCTTGGTCTTGTGACTTGTTTTAGCCAAAGGACTATGGCCAGGCATGGTAGGAACAAGGACTTTCAACGTGCTTATGTGGTTCATCCTAGATCTTGTATTTCACTGATCTGCCGTGAGAAGAGCCTCTTCTTCTATTTGGTCTTCAGAATAAACACAGCATGGAACAGATGTGAACACAAAACACAGGATTAAGTCAAATACAGCCAACCTGAAGCCGAAAGCAGAGCCTCCCAGGCAAAGCCAGGCTAAACCTGTTGGCCACAGTTAATCTACAGACATGTAAGTGACAGCATACATAATCTGTTGCAAGCCACTGAGCTTTAAGGTGGTTTATTACACAGCATTATTGTCGTAATCACTGACTGATACACAGGGCTCTATAAAATGATGAGATCTCTAGAATCTCGTAAATTGAACTTTAATTCTGAAATTAACTTCAGTTCAAATCCCAGATCTGCCATTTACCTGCTATTTAATTGGAGGAAGTCATGACTTTCCTGGTGGTCCACTGGTTAAGACTCTGTGTTTTCAATGCAGAAGGCGTGGGCTCAACTCCTAGTTGGGGAACTAAGATTCCACATGCTGCATGGTGTGGCCAGATTTTTTAGAAAACTAATTGGAGAAGATCACTATATCTTTCTGAGTCTTGGGATAGGGAGGTCATTATAACAAGGATGCAGCTACTGCTAAGTCACTTCAGTCATGTCCGACTGTGTGTGACCCCATAGATGGCAGCCCACCAGGCTCCCCCGTCCCTGGGATTCTCCAGGCAAGAACACTGGAGTGGGTTGCCATTTCCTTCTCCAATGCATGAAGGTGAAAAGTGAAAGTGAAGTCGCTCAGTCATGTCCGACTCCTAGCAATCCCATGGACTGCAGCCTACCAGGCTCCTCCATCCATGGGATTTTCTAAGCAAGAGTACTGGAAGGGGGTGCCATTGCCTTCTCTGATAACAGGTATGAGAACACCTAAATCAAAGGGTCATTATAAGATTAAATAAGATGATAAACAAGTATATTTTATAATTTCAATAAAAGATACAAATACAAGATATTTTTATAATTAATTTCAGTTCACATAAAGCAGCCCTGATTTTTATTTCAATAGAGAAAAGGAGTTATGCCATTTCTGTACTCTAACCCTGAGAAGTGGCCATGCTAACTCAAAAAAGATACGTATCTATAAGCTGTTAGCACTGTAATATTTTAATAATTCTTTCTTCATCTAGTTTATGTCATTTTCTGATTTTTCTCTAATCTCAGTTCAGTTGCTCAGTCATGTGTGACTCTTTATGACCCCATGGACTGCAGCACACCAGGCTTTCCTGTCCATCATCAACTCCCAGAGTTTGCTCAAACTCATGTCCATAGAGTTGGTAGTGCCATCCAACCATCTTATCCTCTGTCATCTCCTTCTCCTCCTGCCTTCTCCTCCCATCTTCAGTCTTTCCCAGCATCAGGGTCTTTTCCAACATCTCAGTTCTTCACATCAGGTGGCCAAAGTATTAAAACTTCAACATCAGTCCTTCCAATGTATGTTCAGGACTGATTTCGTTTAGGATGGACTGGCTGGATCTCCTTGCTGTCCAAGGGACTCTCAAGAGTCTTCCATAATTTTATAAGAAAAAACAAACAAATAAATATAAAAATTTTAAATTGATTATGCGAACCAAGCCTAACACTTCTGAGCCCGTTTCCTTTCCCCACCCCCTACATGAGGAACACACAATGCCACTGACAGCAGCAATCTAACTACTAGACTAACAGAAGGTTCTCTGAGCCCTTGTCCTTCCCTTACTGCAGAGTGAGCAAAAAATCAGAATGTTTTCCTTTGTGTACCATCTGCAAATCACTCAAAAGCCCAACCCAGCAGAGAAGGAACCTCCATCAGAAATAAAAGCCCACATTAAAATTATGTCCACCAAATTGTTTTCCATGGACTCCAGTGTGCCACACAAGCAGAGTGTCTGGGGTATCACAACTCCATTATTTGTACTCATGTCAAAATGTTTTTCCTTCTCCAAAGTGCTGAAGGGAAGGGCAGAGGTTTCCTAGAAATGGCTCTAAAGTGTCTCACTGCTCCCGAGAGAAAGGAGTGATGAGGATGCAGACACTGCCCACCAGGAGAGGGGGAAAGGTTAAATCAATAAGGCTGACAATATCCATTTGTTCCTCAAAGACAGCCAACGAAGGTGTCTGGGGAGGATTATTTGAGGAATAAATCTACCCACATTGGTCCTCTTGATCCCTCCAGCCAAAACAGCATAACCCACTAGAAATCAGAACACACCTCTCAGCTCACTTGCTGACAAAGCAGCCAACCTGGGCAATAACACCACAGAATGCAACCACTGATCAGATCAGCATCGTGCAGAGTGCTGTGGGCATGGGGTGCAGGGCACCTTATGGGAAGGGCTTTGATGGAAAGGAGAGAATGGCCCCCCAGGGGAAGTCAGACACCTGTGAGCAGAGTCCTTCCTAAGGCAGAGCAATTATGGCAACCACCACAGGGCTAACTTCCGAGAGGTGCTGTCCTGCTGTGTACAGAACTGAACAAGCAGAAAAGGAAGCAGCAGCAGAAATGGTGGTCCTGCCAGCCAGTCCTCATGATGATCCCAAACTAATGATAGAAGATAGAACACTCAGGTTACTCATTCCCCCAGCAGACATGTCTTGTCTACCTACCACTTGCTAGCACCATGCTAGTTGCTGCTGAGTATGCAAAGATAAGTCAGAGACAGTTCCTGCTCTTAAAGTTATGTGTTCCATCGTGCCTAGCATGTCACAGGGGCCCAATAAGTTTTCACCGAGTATTACCTTAGCCTTCAGCTCTGTGTAGCCTCTATTCTCTGCCTTCCAAGGTACTTTCTTACATTGTTCTGTCGTTGTTTAGTCATTAAGTCTGACTCTTTTGTGACCCAGTAGACTGTAGCAGGCTCCTCTGTCCATGGGATTTCCCAGGCAAGAATACTGGAATGGGTAGCCATTTCTTTCTCCAGGGGATCTTCCTGCCCAAGGACCGAACCCATGTCTCCTGAATTGGCAGGTGGATTCTTTATCACTGAGCCACCCAGAAGCCTACCTGTTATATTGCTCTGGATTTTAGCTACTGTTGCATAATTTATTCCTCCAGTGACACAACAGGATTGCTGAATACAGGATCCTGATATTCTTCTCATCGCATCTTCTCAATAAATAGTGATTGAATGAATGTGAAATCCTAACTGGTGTGTCACCACCCACTGCCATCAGCAGGAAAGGGTGGAAGGTCTAGGATTTGTAACTGCAGGAGAAAGCATGCTGGGTTAGGAGTCAGGAGACCTGCCTTCTAGCAGAAGCTGCTGTCACCAGCTTGCTGAGACTATGGACGGCTGCCTGAGAGCCTCGGCTCAGCTGGAAGAAATGGTAGTTGAGGGTGGCAGATGATCTCTAAGGTACCTTCCCGCCTTAAGAGTCATCACCTTAATCGTAGGTCACAGTTGACATTCCCTGAGCACACGGCATGTTCTAGCACTGTGTAAGAACTTTGCCTGCATTATGTCATGTAGTCCTCAGGATAACCTTTTGGGGAGCTATGATTATCCCTATTCAGATAAAGAAAGGAAACCTGGGGAGGCTAAGGAAGGACTAGGGATGGGAACTCAAATCTGACCAACTTGCAAACCCACTTACAACCACTAAGCCAATCCGAAACCACTTCCACAGTCACACTTCAGCCCGCTGGGTGCCCTTAGAGCCATCATTTCTTTTCCTGAACAGCTTCCTTTTCTATCATAGCAAATTTTTCAGAAAACTGCTAGACATCCTTTAGTGGAAAGAGGCACAGTGAGCAGGCTTTGCATACCTCCCATGGGTAGGCAGTGAGTTTCCTTAGGCTCGCTGGTGAGGCTGCAAGGAATCCAACAACAGGAGGAGAAACCCAGCAAAGAGTTACAGGGGGTGCCAGCCTTGGCCCAGGCACAAAGCAGTTTAAGCCACATTTGAAAAATCATCAGAGAAGACCTGCGTGTGTGCTCAGTTGTGTCCGACTCTGGACCCCACGGACTGTAGCCCACCAGGCTCCTCTGTCCATGGGATCCTCCAGGCAAGAGTACTAGAGTGGGTGGCCATTTCCTCCTCCAGGAGATCCTCCCAACTCAGAGATCAAACCCACTTTTCCTGCATTGGCAGGCAGATTCTTACTCCTGAGCCACCTGAGAAGCCCATCAGAGAAGGCAAGAAAAAAGAAAAAACTATATTGTTTGGTTGAAAGAACTTTGCAGAGTTTTAAAAACTGTGGCTGAACTCCAGACCCGCCTGACAGATTCTTCTCTTCATTCTTCCCCATATTTAAAGCATGGATGGAGCAGAGGTTGACTCTCCAACAGACAACAGGGCTACAAGTTCCAACTAGGTTCAGGAAAACATGGTACCTCACCCATGAACCTCCAAATACCCAAAGTGTAGCAGTGCTCAATGGCACCAATCAGAGGACTGGGGACAGAATAAAACAAAGATTTCCTTAAAAGAACATATTTTTATAAGGAGACAGCAAATCAAATAAAGTCTTAAACCTCTTTTAAAGCAGTACCCCAATTTTTTAATGATGACAACAACAGTGAGATCCCCAAAGTCACAGATAACTAAACACATTCTACTCAAAGGAGAAATTAGCAGAAAACATAGTTCATATTTAGAAAGTAAAAGATACTGAGGAATTTGGCAGGAGGAGAGTGGGATTCATTAACTGCCTGCACACAAAAGGGCCTCTCTGCTAAATCAAATGACCTTAAACCTATGCAGGAAAAGAATCTAAGAGGATGAGATTTAGAGGAAGACAAATGGGTTTTTAATTGTTTCAAAGACAAACTTACAAGTGGAAATCCAGGGAGTTGTGGAGGGGGCTATGTGAGGGAGAGAGAGAGAGGTTTTCTTGGTGACAAAAAATAGAAACCAGTGGCACAAGGGCGCTGTGTTCTCACAGTGAGAGGAAGTCCCGTCACATCTCCTAATAAGCAGCACCGTGAGCCTTCCTATTAATCCTGGGCAAAGGATCTTCCAGATATGTCTAAATCCAACCACACAAAAGGAGCCAGGGCACAGAAAGGCAGTCTGCTTGGAGGCAAACTGACATTTTTCGTGCTTAAATTACTAATTCCCTCCTCCTCCATCCCCACCCCCACTTTGAAACGCTGAATTGTTCAAACAGTGGGCACGCTGGAAAAACAGGCACGTAGAGACGTCGATTTGTCCCCAGAAAGCACAGCCCACCTGCCTTCGCAGCCCTCCTGGGAGCTCCGCTGCCCACCTCCACCCAGCTGGGCCCTGCCACCACCACCCCCTGCCCTCGTTCCTCCTCTGAGGTGGGTCCCCAGCACACTCTGCCAGGCCACCTCGTCTTGGGTTGACCTGAAGCACCCTCTGTTGACACAGCCTCCCTAATCCTGGCCCATAAGCCTGTCTCAGGTCTGCCCGGCACAGCCAGGTGTTCCCTCAGCCCCCAGCGCCCCTGACACACCCAGCCAAGGGTGTGAGGCCATTCTGAATTGCTTCCCTGGCTGCCTCTAAAAGCAGCTGCTTTCTATCTCCTGCTCTCAGAAAAGCATAACCCATCCACATCTTCAGATTGTAAACGGAGTGCGTCAGAAGTGAAATTCTACACCAGGTATGTGAGTGGAGGAGGCTGGGTCTCCAGGAGACCTTGTACGTTTGCCTCGGTCCTTACAATGGCATCTTGATGTTTCTAAAAACCTATGAAGACAGTGAATGGAAGAGTAGAAGTGGAGATGGGAGGCGGAGAGGGAGAGATAAAGACAGAGAGAAAGGAAAGAGAGAGGGGGGAAGAGGAAAGAAAGGCAGGTGCCCTAAGGGGCTAAGATTTCCCGACTTACACACGACCTTACTTTGAGCACAGTAACACTGCCACCTAGAGGCTGACGAGCGCCTTCCTGCACCGTACACCCCTATACAAAGACATCTTTTATTTGTATAAGTAAGCTTGTTGCGAGCGTGCCAAGTCACTTCAGTCTTTCTCTTTGTGACCCCATGGACTGTAGCCTACCAGGCTCCTCTGTCCAAGGGATACTCCAGGGAAGAATCTGGAGTGGGTTGCCATTTACTCCTCCAGGGGATCTTCCAAACCTAGGGATCAAATCTGCCTCTCTTACTTCAGCACTGGCAGGGGGGTTCTTTACCACTGGTGCCACCTGGGAAACCCCAGTGAGCTTGGTTAAGGAGCTCTTAAAGGGGTGGTAGATGATGGCAGGGTGGGAAGTACCATTAAGAACTTCCACTTCTAACCATTTCAAAGCGGCTGATATTTATTAGGCACCTACTATGTGCCAGGCACTGAACAAAGTCCCAAGAACACAAGCACAGATGAGACGTTCCTCTCAAGGATGCTCAAGCATCTCAGTATAAGGAGAAGACAGGCAAGCAGAGAAATAATGCAGACTGTGAACATGACCATTACGTTCAAAACCACTGTGCTCACTGTATAGGTGACATTAATTCTGACTGGAGCTGTTAAGGCTGGAGCAGGGTCTGGAGAGAATTCAAGAAAGAGATACAGATGAGTTAGGTCACAGGAAATTTGGACAAGCGAGCAGGAACTCCAGGTTCAGGTAACCACTCAACTACGCCCAAAGAAGGACACTAATGATACCCAGGTTGACAGGATGACAGGAGATACAGATATCACCTGCAGATCAGCGGAGAGGTGACAAAGGCCAGAAAGGTGAGTTCAGCCAAATTGCAGATGGGTTTGAATGCTAGGCTGAAGAGCATGCACTTTTCTAGTCACACCAGGACAGGGCTCTGTAGCTGCTTGTTGACTCTGCTATACCCAGCACGAATAGAGCATTTGGCACTTAGCAGTTGCTCAATTCACACCTGAGGAATAAGTGACTATAACAGGAGGCCAATGAAGGGTTTGGAGAAAGAGAACAACAGGATGAGACCCATGTTTCTGGAAAATGAGATGATCTCAAGAAGAGTGGACTGAGAGTGGATGGAACTGGAGGAAAGAGTCCCCACTAGACATTGACTTCTCAAGTCCAGGTAATGTAGATGTGACCTGGGGCACAGCAGTGGGGCTGGACAGACTGGGACAGCTGTGAGCATTCTGCTGGAGTGGAGTCCAGAGGTCAACACAGATACCCAGTGTTGAACCTGGGTGATGCACCTGGGCAAGGTGGAGAAGGCAAAAGGAGGAACAATGTTAGGGAGAAGCTAATGAGTTTATTTGCAATTTTTTAAGGAATCTCCACACTGTTTTCCATAGTGGCTGTACTAATTTGCATTCCCACCAACAGTGTAAGAGGGTTCCCTTTTCTCCACACCCTCTCCAGCATTTATTGCTTGTTGACTTTTGGATCGCAGCCATTCTGACTGGTGTGAAATGGTACCTCATTGTGGTTTTGATTTGCATTTCTCTGATAATGAGTGATGTTGAGCATCTTTTCATGTGTTTGTTAGCCATTCGTATGTCTTCTTTGGAGAAATGTCTATTTAGTTCTTTGGCCCATTTTTTGATTGGGTCATTTATTTTTCTGGAGTTGAGCTGCATAAGCTGCTTGTATATTTTTGAGATTAGTTGTTTGTC
>SJXQ01001219.1:98031-127511 GCA_006408695.1 Aepyceros melampus
TTGTTCTGTATTTTCCAAGTCTCCTATAAATGTGAAATCATATTTCATGTACACTCGTGGCTGATTCATGTCAATGTATAGCAAAACGAATACAGTATTGTAAAGCAAAACAAACTAAAAAATAAAAATTAATTAAAAATTTAAAAAAAAAAAGCTAATGAGTTTAGTCTGAGAAATGGAATATTTCCATTTCTGGGAGTATAACCAAGTGGAGGTGGCTAGAAGGCAGTTTAGAAAAAGTATGAAGCTGTTTGTTCATACAAACCCTGTACATGCGCAGACTTGCGCACACTCCCCTGAACTGAATGCCACTGGCCTTTCTCTTTCACCATAGTCTTAGAGACAAGGTGAGCCTGTAACAATCTTGACACTGAACTGCAGTCTGTGCTTCAGTAGAGCCAGAGACTGGAGGGAGCACTCTCTGTTTCCATATGGAAAATGGGGATTGTTATAAGGACTGAGTGGGCTAACCTAGGTAAAGTGCTTAGCCCAGCATCCGGCATAAAATAAATACACAGCATTGGTCATAATCTAATCCACCATTACGACATGGTAGGAAGACTAGTGGCTCAGTGGCTCAGATGGTAAAGAATCTTCCTGCAATGCAAGAGACCCAGGTTCAATCCCTGGGTGGGGAAAATCCCCTGGAGAAGGGAATGACAACCGGCTCCAGTATTCTTGCCTGGAGAATCCCATGGACAGAGGAGCCTGGTAGGCTATAGACCATGGGGTCACAAAGAGTCTGACACGACTTAGCAACTAAACCACCACCACCACCAGGAAGACTAGAGGGTTAACTGGCAAAGCCTGGCTCACCTCTTTATCATATGCGTGACCTTGAACAGGAAAATCTGGCCTCTCTGAGTCTCAATTTGTTCATCAAGTAAACAGTTATTGCCACACCTGCCTCATAAGATGAAACGCACATGGGTCAGTTCGCAAATTTGAACTTGCTTTGTAAATAATATGTATGATTTATCAAATGGAAGACTGAGGTATAAAAAAATCTCTGAATTCCTTCACAATATTAGGGTAGGCATGTATCTTTTTAACACCACTTGACCTAAAGAGATTCTTCTCTGCCCCGCTTAGCAAGAAATTCACTTCCCATCTTTCTACATTGCAGACATGCTTTCATCACAACACATTTCCTTTGTCCCATTTCAACTGAGATTTAAAAAGTCATCTTTGAAACTCCCCAGCTGGTGGAACCACTAGGGAATCAAAGCACATTTGTTCTCTCTTCTGCATATCTGCCACCCACATGGGTGACCAATTAAACTCACG
Source organism: Aepyceros melampus (assembly GCA_006408695.1). Classification (NCBI taxonomy): domain Eukaryota; kingdom Metazoa; phylum Chordata; class Mammalia; order Artiodactyla; family Bovidae; genus Aepyceros; species Aepyceros melampus. The sequence continues at coordinate 99,319 of SJXQ01001219.1, forward strand.
CTGTTCATCTGAATTGATAGGAAACAGGATATTATCATGGGGCTTTCCTAGTGGCTCAGTGGTAAATAACCTGCCTGCAGATGCAGAAAACTCAGGTTTGATCCCTGGTCCAGGAAGATCCCCTGGAGAAGGAAATGGCAACCCACTCCAGTATTCTTGCCAGGAAAATCCCATGAACAGAGGAGCCTGGCAGACTAGAGTTCATGGGGTCACAAAGAGTTGGACATGACTTAGCAACTGAATAACAGCAACAAGAGTATTATTAACTTCTGACTCATGAAGAGTTTTCCATTTGCTCTTTCCCGTGTCAGTTCCTTCTGGAACATTCCTTCAATGAAAGGTCATGACCCTGGACACTGCTGGGTGTAGACTTGTGGCCATTAACCCACCTCTGCATCTGTGTTTAGGTAAGAAGTAATCATGGAGGTCACTGGGCGGGAACTGAGGGAAATGGAATAGGATGTGACTCTCTTCACCCTGATTTATAGCCCAATAAGGAAGTCATTTCACAAAGTACCTGAACAGAAACCATTGAGCTTCAAATTAATCCCATTCAGGACCAGGCATTCACTACTCTGTAAGAGGCTCGTCCCACCCATGGGCAGAGTGAATCAATCCATAGAAGCTGCTTCTGAGTTATCAGTAGAAGCCTCCCTCCCGAGCACCTCCACTCACTCACGGCTCTCAGAGCTGCCGCTGGCTCTGTCAGAATGAACCTCTTTGCCCCACAGCCTTCTCTAAGCTCAGTAGCCCTCATTCCCCCAAGGTGTCTTCATCTGATGTATTTTGCCTCCTCATCTCAATTCTAAATAAAAACACATCTACAAAATTATTTGAGATCTCATTGTTATCTAGCAAACCCCAAATGGTTTTGCTGTGAATTAACCTTCAAAGGCACCAAAATTTTATTTTCATGATTACTAAGTAGCCTTTCATTTTCACTTTTCACTTTCACACATTGGAGGAGGAAATGGCACCCCACTCCAGTGTTCTTGCCTGGAGAATCCCAGGGACGAGGGAGCCTGGTGGGCTGCCATCTATGGGGTCGCACAGAGTCAGACACGACTGAAGCAACTTAGCAGCAGCAGCAGCAGCAAGTAGCCTTTTTCCAAGAAGGCAACATCTCCATGTGATATTTTCTGAGCTGTAACAGGCTTGGGGTGATTGATGAACTAGTTGACGCTGCCACAGTCCCTCTGAGGCAGACAACCATAACCACAATTTATAGATGAAGGTTTGAGGCATTCTCAACTTCAGCCAACTGTAACAGCCACTTCCCCTCTATTTCCTAGTTCTGCTGTGGCACCTTCCTGTTCGTTTGGTCCTAGAGACATGGACTCAACCTCAAAGGCTCCTTCTCCATTTCTCACACAACCAGTGATCCCTCCTCTTCATCACTTCTTCACCTTTGCACTTCCTCCTGCATTCACTGCTTTTCATTTTGACTGTTGCCACATACCTCTGCTCAAGCCCTTCTTGTGTTCAGAAACACTGAATGATTTCCAAGTAGCCTGATCAAAAGAATATAAAATCCTGAACATAGTCCTTAATGTTCTCCAAAATCTAGCTAAGCACCATCTTTCTAGGCTAGTCTCCCACTATTCTCTGCATTGCTCAGGGTTCCACCAGAAATAGATGGCACACACACTAAAGGGTTCAACTACAAAGAATTCAGTCAGGAGACTGTTTATGCAGGTACAAGTAGGGATTAGGGAACCAGCAAGGGAAGGTGAGGGCTTTCCTGGTAGCTTAGCTGGTAAAGAATCCACCTGCAGTGCAGGAGTTCAGTTCAGTTCAGTTGCTCAGTCATGTCCAACTCTTTGCGATCTCATGAATTGCGCATGCCAGGCCTCCCTGTCCATCACCAACTCCCAGAGTTCACTCAAACCTATGTCCATTGAGTCAGTGATGCCATCCAGCCATCTCATCCTCAGTCATCCCCTTCTCCTCCTGCCCCCAATCCCTTCCAGCATCAGAGTCTTTTCCAATGAGTCAACTCTTCTCATGAGGTGGCCAAAGTATTGGAGTTTCAGCTTTAGCATCATTCCTTCCAAAGAACACCCAGGACTGATCTCCTTTTTTTTTTTTTTAATTTATTAATGGACTGATTGGATCTCCTTGCAGTCCAAGGGACTCTCAAGAGTCTTCTCCAACACCAAAGTTCAAAAGCATCAATTCTTTGGCGCTCAGCTTTCTTCACAGTTCAACTCTCACATCCATACATCACTACTGGAAAAACCATAGCCTTGACTAGATGCAATGCAGGAAATCCCAGTTCAATTCCTGGGTAGGGAAGATCCCCTGGAGAAGGGATAGGCTACCCATTCCAGTATTCTTGGGCTTCCCTGGTGGCTCAGGCAGTAAAGAATCCACCATCAATTCCAGAGACCGGGTTCAATCCCTGGGTTGGGAAGATCCCCTGGAGGAGGGCATGGGAACCCACTCCAGTATTCTTGCCTGGAGAATCCCCATGGACAGAGGAGCTTGGTGGGCTGCAGTCCACGGTGTTGCAGAGAGTCAGACATGACTGAGCGATTAAGCACGGCACAGCACACAAGGGAAGGTGAATCCCGCAGGGACCAAGAATCAGTGAGAAGCCATAACTGCCTCTAGGCCTGAAGGAGCAAGAGTAGGAATGGTATTACCAGATCCCTGGGAGAGCTGACGCTGAAGGAAGGTGAGCCGTGACACAAGTGTTGCTAGAGGGCTGAGGGACTGCAGTTCTGCCAGAACCTCAGCCAGCTCGGGAGGGGGAGGAAGGAGGGAAGAAAATAACAACCTGACTTCTCCTCATTCCCAACCTCTGATGGCTTGCCGGGCCTTCTATTGGTTAATTCCAACAGCAAAGCACAGGGCGAGGGGCCCATACGATTGGACCACAGAAGTCAGCCTCCTGGGGTGCAAAGCAGGGAGAAGAAAACCATCAATTCCAGAGACCGGGTTCAATCCCTGGGTTGGGAAGATCCCCTGGAGGAGGGCATGGGAACCCACTCCAGTATTCTTGCCTGGAGAATCCCCATGGACAGAGGAGCTTGGTGGGCTGCAGTCCACGGTGTTGCAGAGAGTCAGACATGACTGAGCGATTAAGCACGGCACAGCACACAAGGGAAGGTGAATCCCGCAGGGACCAAGAATCAGTGAGAAGCCATAACTGCCTCTAGGCCTGAAGGAGCAAGAGTAGGAATGGTATTACCAGATCCCTGGGAGAGCTGACGCTGAAGGAAGGTGAGCCGTGACACAAGTGTTGCTAGAGGGCTGAGGGACTGCAGTTCTGCCAGAACCTCAGCCAGCTCGGGAGGGGGAGGAAGGAGGGAAGAAAATAACAACCTGACTTCTCCTCATTCCCAACCTCTGATGGCTTGCCGGGCCTTCTATTGGTTAATTCCAACAGCAAAGCACAGGGCGAGGGAGCCCATACGATTGGACCACAGAAGTCAGCCTCCTGGGGTGCAAAGCAGGGAGAAGAAAGGCAAAGAATAGATTAAAAAAAAAAAAAAGGTACTGAGGGCATCAAAGGAATAACCCCTACACTCCTCACTTGCATCCTATCTTGGGCCAAATACACGAGCTTATGATTTCCTGATGGCATACACAATTCCCTGATCTTGTGTCTTTGTTCACACCACCTCCTCTCTTTATGATGCCCTTCCCTGCAGAGGAGATCTGCTCAGGGTCATTTGAGAGTCACTGAGGGTTATATATTCATTTAAGAGTTTTTTGCTGCATGCCTGGTACACAGGGACATATTTGGTAGAATGAAGGATAGAGAGGAGCACAGCTACCGCAGGCAAAGCCCCAAAGGTGGGGCTCATCAACTAGGCGGGATGCTCAAACATATCCCCACAGGCCTTCAACACACTGTGTTCATAAAAGAAAGGAGAAGCCAGCTCTGGAAATGGAAATGTGGGCTCGTGTGTAATGACATCTGTCATTGGCAGCTGGAGGCAAAGCCTGTCTGTTGGCAGCACCTCTCATGCCACGGTCAGGGGCTCATGGCAGGACCACTAGGGAAAGAGGGGCTCCAGTGCCTGCATCCTCCTGAGCCAAGCCCCCTGACCCTGCCGCCCAGGCTCCTGAGTCCTCAGAACTGATCGGTGGAACAGTAAGGTCAGCTCTGCACGTCACAATTCTTTTCAGAGTAAAGGTTCTCCTCCCCACACAGTTCTTGCCTTTTCTGGAAGAAAAGAAAAGGAGAATCAACCCGGAGTGAATTCCTTGTAGCTGGCTATTTGTAGGCAGCAGATGCAGCCAGGAGCACACACAGCATATTTGTCTAAAAGCTGCTACCAATGCATAAAGGCAGGGGCCCCTGCTTCTACCTCATCATGGCCACCCTGAAAGATGGGGCTTGGTTTCCAGCCTTCAGGGGGACACTAAAGCCACATTTGCTTCTGAGGAGGGTAAGTGAGGCCAGGTGGGGTGGAAGGGAGTGGAGGGGGAATTCAAGTATTCTGATGGATCTATAAAGCTGGTAAATATCCCTGCTACCATGCAAAACACTTTCAGAGAAAACTCGGCAGGGCTCAGGAGGAAGCTTCTCACTGGTGCAATCCAGGAACGTTTGCACTTAGCCTGGCAAAGCAGTAAAGAACATGGACTCTGAAACCAGACTAAATGTGTTCAGATCCCATCCCCATTAACTAGCTGTGTGATCTTGGGCAATTGGGTACTCTCTCTGTGCCCCTCTATTGGTAGGCTGAAATAAATCCATATTAAATAAATAGCACAGAGTAATAGCTCTCAAGAAAAATATCTCTGTTTTCAGATGAAGATGATGGGGTGAAAGTTGGGTTACATAATTTGCCCAAGGTCATTCAGCTAGTAAGTTCTAGAGTTTAGATTTGAAGAGTAGCAATAGGTATATCTAAAGATAAATTCATACTTACAGCTATTGAGCAATGCTATGAAGAAAATGAAACACTCACAGTGATAGTGCAGAGTGGAGGGCTTTCCTTAGAAGGGTGTCATGGTCACCAAGCTGGGACTTGAAGCAAGAGAGCAATCAGTCACACAAAAAGCAAAGGGAGAATATTCCAGGCAGAGAGAATTGCACAAGAAAAGATGCTGAAGAGGCAAAGAGAAGGTTGGAGTGACTGGAACGGGGTGATTAAGGGAGAAAGGAGAGTGGGAAGAGCAGGCAGGTTTCAGATCACGGTAAGACCTCACAGTCCATTAAAAAGATTTCAGATCCAAATGCAACAGGACGATGCTAAAGGGTCTTAAAAGGAAGGGCAAAGCAATCTGAATGTTTCTATGTGTGAGCCTTGAGTGAAATCACTGAGACTCTTAAAAACAACTCCATAGTGTTTACTGGCTTATACCAGGGACATGTCAAGCTTATTGTAGACTAGGGATGGGCCTTGTGATCAGTATGGAATAAAAGCATCACTCATATCCCAGCCTGAACTTGATATAGGTAAAATTTTTATGTGTTTTCCATCATCATCATCATCATCACTGCTCTTGCCATCATTATCAAATCATAGGCAAAGGTCAAAGTGATCCTGTGTTAGTCATGACTCCATTCAGATTCACAGACAGAGATCCCCGCTATCCCCAGTATCACAGCCAACAGCACAGTGTTCCAGCCACAATCCACACACAAACACATAAAGAAACCCTGACTGTAAAGGCTAGAAACAGTGTAGGTATCAACAGCCCCAAGCACAGACAGAGGGATGAAGACTTAGAGCATTCATGGGAATCGTGTGTTATATACAACCATTTATCAAACTCCTTTTGCCTGCATTGTCAAAGAAGGACCATCAGCACCCACTGCCCCATTCCCTCTCTGTCTGAATGCTTGATGCATCACTACATAATCTTAGGATATTTACCCACTCATTCATACACCAAACATGACTAAATGAATCTGCTGTATCCCCTGTATCAGCTATTAAAGAAATATTAAGACAAATAAAAAATCATCTCTGTCCTCAAGGAGCTGAAGTCTCTTTACAGACAAGTAAAAAGGCAATAATGCAAGTGACTGGACTTCAAGTACCAGGGAGAGCAAGGAGCTGAGGAAGTACTTAGGATGGACACTAAATCCAGGGGCACAGAGAAGGAAGGTGGGGAGATGAAAGAGGGTGGGGCAGTGTATACAGGACCAGACTGCACTTCTGGAGCACGCAGGGAACTGAAGGCACTCAGAGTGATTCAAGATCAACATCAAGGACTTCCCTGGCAGTCAACTGGTTAAAACTCCATGCTTCCAATGCAGAGGGCATGGGTTCAATCCCTGGTCAGGGAACTAAGATCCTACATGCTGCATGGCAAAAACAGTCATCAAAATGGTGTTAAAGGGACATAGGGGGATATACCTCAGGAAGAAGCTTAGGTTATGCTAAGAAGTTAGGGACTTCTTCCAGATGCTGTGAGAAGCCATTAAAGATTTTAAGGGAGTGCCTGATGGTCGTATTGCACGTTCTGTGTGCAGTGTGATGAGCAATGTAGAAGGAGGAGGGCTGGAGGCAGGAAAGCCAGGAAGAGTCTACTCTGGTTTAGAGCATTAGCAGGGTATGTGCAACGGCAGGAACAAAGGGGTAGAAAGAAGGAGGGCCAATCACTGAGGTAAGAGCAGGGGAGAATCCATAGGAGATTATGACTAAATGAATTTGGTGGGAAGACAGAAAGAGAAAGGTTAGAGTTTCCTTCCTTGTATGGGACAAAAGGCCATATGAAAAAGATCCTGGATGCCAGGAGTCTGAACCTGACATAGACAGTATCAGGAAGACACTAAATGATTTTGAGCAGAGGCTAGACCATGGCTATAGCTTAATATGATTAATATACCAACAACTGTAAAACAGGTTGGAGGAGAAACTACCTGGAGGGTAGTTGATAAGTATGTGCATGCTCTGTCACTACGTCATGTCTGACTCTTTGTGACTCCATGAACTGTGTAGCCCACCAGGCTCCTCTGTCCATGGGATTTCCCAGGCAAGAATACTGGAGTGTGTTGCCATTTCCTTCTTCAGGGGATCTTCCTAATCCAGGGATCAAACTGCATTTCCTACATTGGTAGGTGGGTTCTTTACCACTGAGCCACCTGGGAAGCCTGAGAAGACAAATAAGAACTCTCTTATGATGGCTTACTAAGTGGGAAGAATTAAGGGTCTAAGCTAGGGATATAACCATGGTCACGAAAAATATGAAAAACAATGGGGTATAGGGGGAGAACACGCACGTTTCTTGAAAGGAATGTGATCAAGAGAAGGGTTGAAGCACTCTTCACCTTGACAAGAAGGTCATCGTCATGCTCAGGCGTGTCCCTTTAATTTCTGAGACAGAGCAAAGCAGAGTGAGGCAGAGATCAGAGGCAACTTCCACGTGGACCAGAGCAAACCTGGCGAATCCATATTTGCCCTGATCTTCTCAGGCACATCAGTAACCACGAAGATCCAGCTGAGAGTCAGGCCCTACATTAAAAAGCCACACTGAGGGCAAGTACATAATGCACGCCTGTGTGCTCAGGCTCCTCCGTCCATGGAATGCTCCAGGCAAGAATACTGGATTGGGCCACCATTTCCTCCTCCAGGGGAATCTTCCCAGTCCAGGGATGGAACCTGAGTCCCCCGCATTGACAGGCGGATTCTTTACCACTGAGCCACCTGGGAAGTCTAGATATATAAAGACATATATAAATATTCAGACTCTATTGTTAAGTGAAAAAGCAAGTTACAAAACGATGAGTACGATCATCCTGTTTGTTAGAAAAGTGTGTGTGGACTGCACAGTCCAGCAACAGACTGTTCAATGGCCATCCCTCAGAAGGGGAATTCTAGGCAATATTTATGTTCTTCTAGATGCTTTTTTGTATTTTCTACAATGAACAAGCGTGACTTTTGTAATCAGAAACCCAGCAGAGTTTTAAATATATTTGTTAAGCTCATATAGCATGGTTGTCTCCCAAAATTGAAGACAGGGACCTGTTTGCTAACTTATTTTTTCCAGTACATTCATGGTTCTTGAGAAGCAGAGTAGTGTAAAAACTCCTGATGGGAAAAGCTAAGGATTCTATTTCAAACTACATGGTCCCACCATGACCTAGGAGGGCTTTCACTGCTCACCAAAGGGTCTTCTCCAAATCTTTACCCCAATACACAGGGTACTGACTTTAGGTCTCCCTCCCTGGAACTCCACGCTGGGGTAGCAACACCCAGCAGCCTGCTGCTGCTGCTGCTACTGGTAAGTCGCTTCAGTCGTGTCTGACTTTGTGTGACCCCAGAGACGGCAGCCCACCAGGCTCCCCCATCCCTGGGATTCTCCAGGCAAGAACCCTGGAGTGGGTTGCCATTGCCTTCTCCAATGCGTGAAAGTGAAGTCGCTCAGTCGTGTCTGACTCTTAGCGACCCCATGGACTGTAGCCCACCAGGCTCCTCCATCCATGGTATTTTCCAGGCAAGAGGACTGGAGTGGGGTGCCACTGCCTTCTCCGACCCAGCAGGCTGTACATCCCTAAATCCTTCTTCCTTCCTTCCTCTCCAAACATAGCACTGTTCCTTTTTATCTCTAAGACTCAACCCCAAAACTTCTAGTTCTGACAACCCACTCACCTCTCTTATTTCTGAATATTCTCTTTCTCAAACTATTAAAAACATATGAGTCCCAAATCTTGGTGCAAACAGCATGTGTGTGTGCTTAGTTGCTTCAGTTGTGTCCAACTCTTTTGACCCTATGGACTGTAGCCCACCAGGCTCCCCTGTCCATAGGATTTCTCCAGGCAAGAATACTGGAGTGGGTTGCCATTTCCTCCTCCAGGGGATCTTCCCAACTCAGGGATTGAACCCAAGTCTCTTAAATCTCCTGCATTGGCAGGTGGGTTCTTTACCCCTAGTGCCACCTGGGAAGCCCTGGGAATAGCAGACAGACTCAAATAAAAACACTCAGATCTCTTTAAAGGGGAAGGGAGGGCCAGAAGAACGTGAGCACATCAATCTAAACCTGCCAGGTTGCATATCCTCAGGAGATGTCTTAAAGATCCAACAGAATACAGCACTTGGATGCCAGGCACAAGCCATTGCTTGCAGAGGACTTCCAAAGAAATGAGTCTCAGGCCTTTTCAGTAGGATAAATTCTACCTGTTAGTGATGGAGGACAGTGATGAAGAAACAAACAGGGATGAAAGGGGGAAATCCCTACTAGAAGTTCTGCTGCTTTGTGGAGGAATTTCCCAGGAACTCACGGGACTGGGGCTTCCTGGAATTTCTCACATTCCTCTGAATAGCCAGGAGTAACAGTAATGCCCTTTGCCCTTTCCTTGTCTAGTCAGCCTCACTGGTCACTTAAGAGGAGATGGTCCACATATTCTTTATCCATTCATTTGTCAGTGGACATTCAGGTTGCTTCCATGTCCTAATAGCTATTGTAAATAGTGTTGCAATGAACACTGGGGTACATGGGTGTTTTTGAAGGATGGTTTTCTCAGAAGCTGCTGCACAGCACAGGGAGCTGAGCTCCATGCTCTGTGATAACCTAGAGGATGGGTGGGAGGGAGGCTCAAGAGGGAGGGGATGCATGTATGTCTACATATGGCTGATTCGCTTCCCTGCACAGCAGAAATGAACACAACACTGTAGAGTAATTAGAAAGAAAATGGTTTAAATGATAAAAAGAACGTTCTCTCTTCTTACTCTGCCAGCTCCTCAAAAGCAGGGCCACTTTATCCTGTGTCTCACCCAGAGGCTAGTCTTCAGTTTTAGAGTTAATGAAATAAGACACAGAAAAGTTAAACACAGTGGCCAAGGTCACCCAGTTACTTTTCATTTTGATTATTTTTCTTTTCATTCTTTATTCTACTTGTTATTAAACATCTATTATATTTATGAAGCACCTCAGGCCCCAGGGGCTCTGTCCAGGTGCTGTTTCGGGTACCGGGGAGACAGAGTCCTGCCCTCAAGGGGCTTATAGTCCAGTGATTACAGAGTTTGGATTTGAGTCCAAGACCTCTGACACTTTCTCCTCTAACATATCACTTTTCTTGAATTTGACCTCCTTATTTATGAAAAAAAATCTAGATTTATCAAAAATTTCCAACTATCTTATGGAAAAATCTTTCATCTGAAAACAATATTTGTAACTCAAAGCATATATCATGAAAAGAGTGTCCCTAAATTCTGGGGGAGGGAGCATTACCTGGGGCCTCTTAAAACAAATAAGCTACTTTTTTTATTACGTGAGAGAAATCTTAAAACACTAGTAATAATGCCTTAGGTTTATAATAGCTTTCTCAGAGTCTCAACCCACAGTATCCCATTTCTTCTCACAATATTGCAAAGACTTTGAACAAAAGTTCAAGGGGGGGGGCGAGATATAGAATTTGAAATCATGTGATTAATAAAAATATTAGACTACGTATAAGTTGCCTGATTCCCAGTTTGGCTCTGTCAATCTCAAGAGGAACTTCCTAAAACAAACATTGGCAAGATCATAGGACAGTAGTGCCAAATGCGACCATGCGTGCCATTTAGAAGAACCCCATGCTTTTACAGAGGAGAAAACTGAAGCTCTTCAGTCGAGCTGCCATCCCCAGTTCCCAAGCGGTTGCGTAATATCCACCATTAAGATTCAGCCTATACTTGGTTGCTGGAAGTCAGGTGATAGGAGAAAGCTATTAGGTGATAGAAGACAAAAGGATATGTCAGAGCTCTGTGATAAACAGGGAAGAAGAAATTCAGAACTGGGGCAGGCCAAAAGAGCAGGAGGACGAGGGGACTGTATTCTGCTGACACTCACAAGATCAAAAACCAACAGAAGGAAGTCCGCTTGACGAGGCTGATAGCGGCTTGGCTGCCAGGCTACCCTCCCAGGCCCTGGCTGACTGTAGTCCAGATAACAAGCAGTGGGGAGACCCCAAGGAAAGCTTTACTCTCCAAGGAGTATGTGGCACAGCTAGAAAGTGAACTAGGTTTTAAAACATAAGAAGAAGAAAAAGAAATGTCTGACATGCTTTGATTTCCAGTTCTGCGTTTTTCTAATTCAAGTCAGCCCAGGGCCACCACCCTGCACAAATCTAGGCCTCCTTTCACCCATGCAACATGGTGGTCCTAACAAATGTGTGACCTTGAAGAGAATCCTCTCTGTCTCTGATGCAAATGAGAAGCCCCCGGTGCAGTGTCTATAAAGGAAGCCCCAGTAGAAAGGGTGGAGAGTTGGAAAGGCCAGAGCTGCTGGCTGGGCAGACAGGAGTCTCTGTGACCACAGGCCCACTGGGACTCAGAAAAACACTCTCATTTATTCACAGTAACATCCAGAAAGGTAGCCCAACTAATTTAAATCTGTGACTATTAAAAAAAAAAAAAAAAAACTCCACTGTAGCTAAAAGTCAGCCTCCCCATCCACCAGATCTTTTAAAAAGAGCTGTTAATAAAGAACAAAACTGAGTGGCTTAAGTTTTATTTCCTTTTACATTTCCTTTCTGGTCGAGGTGTTAATGAGGACGGAAGGCTCAAAGTGCACACAGAGAAGAGATAAAATGGTCTGGAAAATATGAACTGCGTACTCACCCTTCAAACAAGGGAGGGATGATTCTAACATTTGTAAGTGGTAAACACTCTTAGACAGCCAAAGAGATTCCTTCCAGACGGCCATGAAGATTATAACATAAGTGAGGGGGATGTTAAGTCTCAGTGGAGACCTGGCCTGGGAGTCGGCGGGACCTGGGGTGGGGCCCGGATTCCACCACCTCTCTGCATCTCAGATGCTTCAACTATGAAGCACTGTTAACATTATGGTTTAACGTTCTAAAATCTTGGATACAATTCTCCAAAATATGCAATATTGGGTCCTCTAAATAGAATTACAATACAATCAAACATATTTTTCTGGATCTTGTGATGATTAAATGGGAAAAGATCAGGTAAATTTATACTGTGCCAGGTAATATAAGCACTTAATATGCATTAAGTCATTTATTTCTATCAATGACTTTGCCAGGTAGGATATAATATAATTGCCATTTCACAGATAAGCATGTTGAGGCTTAGAGAAGTTAGTGGATATGACTAAAGTCACACATGTATCAATTGATGGAACTGGGACTTCAAACAGATCTGTTCAAGTTCAAAGTCTATGTCAGTAACCTCTGTGCAACAGAGGCACTCCAATGATAGGTGTCAAGTTCCTGAAACATAATCGGTTCTCAATAAATATCAATAATGCTTAGATTATCACCCAGCATGATAAAGTGTTTTAATATAGGTTTACTGAATGGAAAAATAAATGAGCACATAAACTATATGTCACATGAGGCTGTTACACTGAGATCCTAGACTTCCAGTGGCCATTCAATCCTACGCTGCAGTAAATTCAATTACAGGGGCGACTTTAGGACAGTTGCCTTCTCAAAGAGCTGAGATCCAGAGTCTAAGAAACTGTGTCTAACCAAGGACAGAAGTATGGAAGAGCCTCCATAAGGCACAGCAACCACATTAGGCAAGAAAACTAAAGTGGGTTGCCAATTCCTTCTCCAGGGGATCTTCCCAACCCCGGGATCAAAGCCATGTCTCCTGTCTCTCCTGAATTGGCAGGTGGATTCTTTACCACTGCGCCCCATGGGAAGCCCCCACGGTAGCACAGAAGCACCCATATTATACAGCTGAGCCTTGAAAAATACAAACGTGAATTCACAGATCTACTTATACTCGATTTTTTTTTCCAGTGGGAAATACTACCTGTTCCAGGTTCCATAATCCAGGGTTGCTTGAATCTGCATGTCCCCAGGAACCATGGATAAAAAGAGCCGACTGTGAGTTACCTGCAGGTTTTCCACTGTGCAGAAAATCAGTGCCCCTAAGCCCACATTGTTCAGGGGTCACCTGTGCTTGAGGAATGACTCTGGTTTTAGTAAACCTTAAGAAGAATAAACAGACCAGGAAAGAAATTATCTTAATTTAATGTTAATTTTCTGCTCAGCTAATCCAAGAAAGACAGACAGAGAAGGGGGTGGGGGAGGAAAGAAGGAAGCAGAGCTAGAATTCTGATGAGGAATTGCCCTGTGTTCCTTCCTGAAGTTCTTTTGACTCTACGCAGCCACACAAAAGAGTGCCTCTTCAGAACAGGGGTGATATTTAATTAGGCAGGATATGCAATTCATGCACCATGCAAGCAGAGAGAATCCTTTCAGAGCTATGATTATAACTTCACCCCCCATCTCCCACCCCATTGCAATCCCAGCTAACAAACAGGAGAAAGGCTGTCTAAAAGGAAAGAAGCAGGCCTCTTGGCAGCAGCAACCCCTCACGTTCCCAGGTGCTGCTCAACCCAGCTTCACCTCTGCTTTCTATCCTCTCTATTGCTCCTGCTGGAGACCTGGGTCTGTTGGTGGTCTTTAGTCGCTATGTTGCGTCCAGCTGTTTGCCATCCCGTGGACTGTAACCCGCCAGGCTCCTCTGTCTATGGAATTTCCCAGGCAAGAACATTGGAGCGGGTGGCCATTTCCGTCTCCCGGCTCAGGGATTAAACTCGCGTCTCCTGCATTGCCCACATCTCTCACACGGCAAGCAGACTCTTTTACCACCAAGGAAGCCTGGAGCCCTGGGTTACAGGGTGCTGAGAGGAACTCAAGAGCCTCTTGATGAAAGTGAAAGAGGAGAGTGAAGAAGTTGGCTTAAAGCTCAACATTCAGAAAACGAAGATCATGGCATCTGGTCCCATCACTTCCTGGGAAATAGATGGGGAAACAGTGTCAGACTTTATTTTGGGGGGCTCCAAAATCACTGCACATGGTGACTGCAGCCATGAAATTAAAAGACGCTGACTCCTTGGAAGGAGGGTTATGACCAACCTAGATAGCATATTCAAAAGCAGAGACATTACTTTGCCAAAAAAGGTCCATCTAGTCAAGGCTATGGTATTTCCAGTAGTCATGTATCGATGTGAGAGTTGTACTGTAAAGAAAGCTGAGCATCAAAGAATTGATGCTTTTGAACTGTGGTGTTGGAGAAGACTCTTGAGAGTCCCTTGGACTGCAAGGAGATCCAACCAGTCCATTCTGAAGGAGATCAGTCCTGGGTGTTCTTTGGAAGGAATGATGCTAAAGCTGAAACTCCAGGACTTTGGCCACCTCATGCGAAGAGTTGACTCATTGGAAAAGACTCTGATGCTGGAAGGGATTGGGGGCAGGAGGAGAAGGGGACGACTGAGGATGAGATGGCTGGATGCATCACCAACTCGATGGACGTGAGTTTGCGTGAACTCTGGGAGTGGGTGATGGACAGGGAGGCCTGGTGTGCTGCAGTTCATGGGGTCACAAAGAGTCGGACATGACTGAGCAACTGAACTGAACTGAACTGGCCCTGAATGGGAGTTCTCAGCTCCCAGAACTCCCACAACCACACCCAGTATCCAATTCCAAGAGGTGAAGTCTCTCAACCTCAACCATGGCCCGCAAACGGTTTGAAAAACAAGAGAGCAGAAAATAAGATTACAAGTAAATAAATCAGTGGAGCATGAAAGGAACCTTCTCAAAACACACAGACAGAGACAAGGGCAAACAGAGGCAAAGGAAATGAAGAACAATGTGCTCTGTCCTCCAAGGAACAGAAGAAGAAACAAAGTCCAAGGAACGTGGTGTTCCAAATTGCTAATCAATGTTAGATACCAACACCAGCAACTGCTAATAACCAAGGAAGAATCACCCTCTCAGCTATAATTATTTCTGACACAGGTCTCCAGGAGGAGTGTCAAGACTCAGGTTAGCAGCTCAGTGTGATAATAACCCAAGATTACCAGAAATTCGCAATGTCTGAAGAAAAGGAGGGCTTGGAGGAAGGGAAGTGACAATTAGAAATACTTGTCAAGGTAATTACATTGTGAAGAGCGGGCATTTCACTTTTCAGCAGTCGCTGGTGTAGGTTTTCTTGTGCCTGACTTTAGAAAAACATCTTCCAGGCAGGTAGAGCCGTGGAGAGCCCTGAATGGGAGTTCTCAGCTCCCAGAACTCCCACAACCACACCCAGTATCCAATTCCAAGAGGTGAAGTCTCTCAACCTCAACCATGGCCCGCAAACGGTTTGAAAAACAAGAGAGCAGAAAATAAGATTACAAGTAAATAAATCAGTGGAGCATGAAAGGAACCTTCTCAAAACACACAGACAGAGACAAGGGCAAACAGAGGCAAAGGAAATGAAGAACAATGTGCTCTGTCCTCCAAGGAACAGAAGAAGAAACAAAGTCCAAGGAACGTGGTGTTCCAAATTGCTAATCAATGTTAGATACCAACACCAGCAACTGCTAATAACCAAGGAAGAATCACCCTCTCAGCTATAATTATTTCTGACACAGGTCTCCAGGAGGAGTGTCAAGACTCAGGTTAGCAGCTCAGTGTGATAATAACCCAAGATTACCAGAAATTCGCAATGTCTGAAGAAAAGGAGGGCTTGGAGGAAGGGAAGTGACAATTAGAAATACTTGTCAAGGTAATTACATTGTGAAGAGCGGGCATTTCACTTTTCAGCAGTCGCTGGTGTAGGTTTTCTTGTGCCTGACTTTAGAAAAACATCTTCCAGGCAGGTAGAGCCGTGGAGGAATACATCAAATTTTCTGAAATAACATGGTGTGAAAAAAAAAGTATTATTTCTGTCCAAATAATGGTGTGCTGGATAGTAAAAACTTGAAATACATAAGGCTGAGAACAGTATTAACTGAGCAGCCAGTGAAACTGTCTTAAGCCAACCAGCAGCCCCCTCCTCTTCTCACTCACAAGGTTGACTTCAGTCCATGTTAACACGTGTCCTCTGAAAAGATCAAGATAGCTCTCCAAGGACAAAGAGTTAAGGCTCTCCAACATTATGCTTCAATCACTCACTCTGTCCAAAATGGGCACATATAAAACCAGGCTGGAGCTGGTCAAAATATGTAAACTGAGAACAGACCACCAAAGCCTCTGAGATACCAGTTCTGTAGGATTTGTAGCTATCCACTCACACCTTCACCAAGAGGAGAGTGCTTCTCTTCCAGTTCTTTGGAAAACCATGAAGAAACCAAGAATCGCAGCTACTCTATTGATTCTCCCCCACTGCCTTCAAGACTGAGTTCCGTCTCACCTCTAATAAGGAATGATGCAGCTATTGTTAAAGTTTTTATTATCCAGCGCACCATTATTTGGACAGAAAAAATACTTTTTTTTCACACTGTGTTATTTCAGAAAATTTGATGTATTCCTCCATGGCTCTACCTGCCTAGAAGATGTTTTTCTAAAGTCAGGCAGAAGAAAACCTACACCAGCGACTGCTGAAAAGTGAAATGCCCGCTCAAATGGGCAGTGAACACTCTAAAAGGCAACTCTAAGCATGTCAATCCCATGCTTAAATCAGTCCACGGTTTCCTGTTGCTTTTTGGACAATCTATGACCTCCTTAGCATGACTACCTTCAGTTCCAAGGCCCTCTGTGATCTGGTTTCTCACCAGATCTCTTAACTTAGCCCCAATACACTCACATCAAAATTTTGAACCTACTGAATTGATGATAGTTGTTCAGATGCATCATGCTCCCCAAGGCTTCATATTTTTATGCCAACTGTTTACTCTGAAAATCCCTTTCACTTATTAAGACTCAGCTCTGGAGTTACCGCCACTCTGAAGCCTTCCTTAATCCCACCCCTCAGCCACCCCTATCAAATGTGATGCTGGCATCTTCTCTATGAGTTCTGGCTGCCTCTATGCATTCCTGGATACCAACTCTCACACCCTGTGCTGTGGATTTGTCCATTTCTCCTTCTGGGCTTCCCTGGTCGCTCAGGCAGTCAAGAATCCACCTGCAATGCAGGAGACCCAGGTTTGATCTTTGAGTTGGGAAGAGCCTCTGGAGAAGGGAATGCCTACCCACACAAGTATTCTTGCCTGGAAAATCCCATGAATAAAGGAGCCAGGCGGGCTACAGTCGAAAAGACGAGTAACAAAGAGTTGGACACAACTAAGTGACTAAGCATATATGCATTCCTTTCTCCCTCTAGCTGTGAGCAACTCGAGGGTCAGGCCTTGCCTTTTATTCTGTTTCCCCCCAGGGCAGTTATCATGAAGAGCTCTTGTGCCAGGCTCAAAACAAACGGATTCCATAGATCAGGGGAAAATGTTAAATTAGATAATGAAGACTGACTACTTGGTAGGTTCAGAAAAAACTAAGCTTCTCTAATAGATCACAGTTATGCATGGGGATAATCCAGAGAGAGGGTGTGGGGCGGGAGGGTGGAGGTGGGGGTCAAAATTTGATGTATTCCTCCATGGCTCTACCTGCCTAGAAGATGTTTTTCTAAAGTCAGGCAGAAGAAAACCTACACCAGCGACTGCTGAAAAGTGAAATGCCCGCTCAAATGGGCAGTGAACACTCTAAAAGGCAACTCTAAGCATGTCAATCCCATGCTTAAATCAGTCCACGGTTTCCTGTTGCTTTTTGGACAATCTATGACCTCCTTAGCATGACTACCTTCAGTTCCAAG
Organism: Aepyceros melampus; assembly: GCA_006408695.1. NCBI lineage: Eukaryota > Metazoa > Chordata > Mammalia > Artiodactyla > Bovidae > Aepyceros > Aepyceros melampus. Next base: position 116,757 of record SJXQ01001219.1, read on the forward strand.
GCCCTCTGTGATCTGGTTTCTCACCAGATCTCTTAACTTAGCCCCAATACACTCACATCAAAATTTTGAACCTACTGAATTGATGATAGTTGTTCAGATGCATCATGCTCCCCAAGGCTTCATATTTTTATGCCAACTGTTTACTCTGAAAATCCCTTTCACTTATTAAGACTCAGCTCTGGAGTTACCGCCACTCTGAAGCCTTCCTTAATCCCACCCCTCAGCCACCCCTATCAAATGTGATGCTGGCATCTTCTCTATGAGTTCTGGCTGCCTCTATGCATTCCTGGATACCAACTCTCACACCCTGTGCTGTGGATTTGTCCATTTCTCCTTCTGGGCTTCCCTGGTCGCTCAGGCAGTCAAGAATCCACCTGCAATGCAGGAGACCCAGGTTTGATCTTTGAGTTGGGAAGAGCCTCTGGAGAAGGGAATGCCTACCCACACAAGTATTCTTGCCTGGAAAATCCCATGAATAAAGGAGCCAGGCGGGCTACAGTCGAAAAGACGAGTAACAAAGAGTTGGACACAACTAAGTGACTAAGCATATATGCATTCCTTTCTCCCTCTAGACTGTGAGCAACTCGAGGGTCAGGCCTTGCCTTTTATTCTGTTTCCCCCCAGGGCAGTTATCATGAAGAGCTCTTGTGCCAGGCTCAAAACAAACGGATTCCATAGATCAGGGGAAAATGTTAAATTAGATAATGAAGACTGACTACTTGGTAGGTTCAGAAAAAACTAAGCTTCTCTAATAGATCACAGTTATGCATGGGGATAATCCAGAGAGAGGGTGTGGGGCGGGAGGGTGGAGGTGGGGGTCAGGATTGGGAGTTCATGTACACTCATGGCTAATTCATGTCAATGTGTAACAAAACGAATACAGTATTGTAAAGCAAAACAAACTAAAAAATAAAAATTAATTTAAAAAAAAATAATAATAAAATAAAACATAATGTTGATATAAAAAAAAAAAAAAAAAGTCTAGGCACCAGAGACTCAACTCCGTTAGTCAAGCATATTTTGTCTGGGCCTGGGTCTCTATTTTAGCAACATCTAACAAGTGTTTGGGCTTCCACGGTGGCTCAGTGGTAAAGAATCTGCTTGTCAATGCAGGAGACACGAGTTCCACCCCTGGGTCAGGAAGACCCCCTGGAAAAGAAAAGGGCAACCCATTCCAGTATTCTTGCCTGGGAAATCCTATGGACAGAGGAGCCTGGCAGGCTGTAGTCCATGGGCTTGCAAAAAGTTGGACATGACTTAGCAACTAAACAACAACAAAGAGTTTTTAACTTGGGGATTTACTAAGGATTTATTGAGAATGTGTAGAGAGGCAGTGAATATGCATGTCTCTCTCCTGTGCATCCTTGCTGGAGAATCTGTGATAAGTTGTAGGCAGGGACCAGCCCTGGGCCTGCTTGAGCCTTTTCCTGATGGCCCCACATGGTTCTGCCTTTGTGGCTTCCTTGAGGCTGAAATGTGTTTTAGTCTTGTCTTAAGCACTTAGCCAGAGAATAACCTTTTAAGAACTGACTGCAGTTCATTTCTAAGAAGGTGCCACCCTTCTCAACTTTGCAAAGCTGCTTCTTTAACCCTCTAGCAGCAAGTTCCCATCCTGAGCTCCATGGCTATGGTCTCTCTAACCAGCACAGTCTCCATATTCTTCTGAGCAAGGGTGCTATTCAAGTTTGTTTGGTAGAAAGTCTTTTTCTGCTTTGATTCAAAATTATTTAGACTTTATCTGCACCATGCCATGTCATTTGCTTTGTAACACCAGTGAACGTCCCCTGGACAGGCAATTTGAGACCTGATGTTAGTTGAATTACTCGATGGTGGGCTAAGGTCAAAAAGAGCCTGTGTGTGGCCAGTTGAGGTGTATGGCCACCTCACAGGCCAGGTACTTACTTGGAAGGGTAGGAAGTGGCCTGCTAGGAGAGGAGATTGGGGCTCCATCCATGGAGGGATAAAGGAAGTAAGGAAATACGTGGATCCTGTGTGTAAGATTTCCAGCTGGGCTTTGCCTAATACAGACAGGGATCACAAGCAGAAGCAAAGGAGCTGTTTTTCACAGGAATATTTGTGCCACCCCAGACATCCAGTGCCACTCTAGGACACAGAGAACAAGGGACGACAGTCATGTACACTGAAGTGCTAATAGCAATGTCGAGAGAGAGCATCAAAAGCCAACACCTGAGTCAGGAAGGTACCAGCATCAGGATACCCTCCCTCGAGGGTCCTGTGGGTAAAAGACAATATCAAGAGCTAGGATCAGGAGAACATAAGAGGCACATCCTTGACCACTGATGAGACATCCCCTGGGAATGCCCAGGAATACGTGGATGGGGGCTGAGGGTGGGCAGGCGAGACTACAAAGAGACTGAGGTTTTGCAAATGCAGCTGGGATTCAAGTCATAAACATGCAAATTAGCACTCATAAACCAGGGGGGAAACGTTGACATTATTGTTAAAGCATTTTCATCATGTGCAAAGTTATCAAAATCTCTAAAACCATTTCTGGTGTAAGAAGTACTCAGTAAATATTGCTATGTTTGAACTACTGTATATAAAAAAGATAGCTAATGAGAACCTACTATATAGAACATATTACGGAATCAAGATTGCTGGAAAAAATATCAACAACCTCAGATATGCAGATGATACCACCCTAATGGCAGAAAGTCAAGAGGAATTGAGGAGTCTCTTGATGAAGGTGAAAGAGGGGAGTGAAAAAGCTGGCTTAAAATTTAACATTCAAAAAACTAAAATCATGGCATTGGGTACCATCACTTTATGGCAAATAGAAGGGGGAAAAGGGGAAACAGTGACATATTTTATTTTCTTGGGCTCCAAAATCACTACAGACAGTGACTGCAGCCACAAAATTAAAAGACACTTGCTCCTTGGAAGGACAGCTATGACAAACCTAGACTGCGTATTTAAAAGCAGAGACATCACTTTGCCGACAGAGGTCCATATAGTCAAACCTACAGTTTTGCCAGTAGTCACGTACTTATGTAAGAGGTCATAAAGAAGGTTTAGTGTCAAAGAATTGATGCTTTCAAACTGTGATGTTGGAGAAGAGTTCTTTGGACAGCAAGGTGATCAAACCACTCAATATTAAAGGAAATCGACCCTGAATACTCATTGGAAGGACTGACGCTAAAGCTGAAGCTCCAATCCTTTGGCCACCTGATACAAAAAGCTGACTCATTGGAAAAGACCCTGATGCTGGGAAAGATTGAGGGTAGGAGAAGGGGACAGCAGAGGATGAGATGGTTGGATGGCATTACTGACTCGATGGACATGAATTTGAGCAAACTTTAGGAGATAGTGAAAGACAGGGAAGCCTAGCATGCTGCAGTCCATGGGGTCCCAAAGAGTCAGATATGACTTAGCAACTGAATAACAATTGTGGAGCACAGGAAACTCTACTCAGTAGTACTCTGTGGTGACCTAAGTGAGAGGAGAATCCAAAAAAGCAGGGGTATATGTATACCTATTGCTGATTCACTTTGTTGTACAGCAAAACTAACATAATATTATAAATCAACTATGCTCCAGTAAATTTTTTAAATAAAATATTGTTATGTCTGAGGCTGAAGAGAGATCATGGAACATGAGACCGGGTCTGATATGCAGAAAGTACACACTAGAACAGCTGCACTAAGTCCTTACAACAAAGGTCTGCTCTGCATGGCTCCTGTGCATTTTTCTTCGTTGTTCTGAATGCAGCCTCTGGATGAGACCACTAAGAAGTATCACAGGACCCCACCCTCTCCCCTGGTGACTAACGAAGCACTTCTGGACTGGCTCCAAAACCTGCAGGTTCAGCAACCTTCCCTGGAAGAAAGGACTGAAAGCCTTTTCTTCCCAGGTCCTCCTGTCCCCCACCTCTGCCTTCCCTCCACATCCACACCAGAAACAAATATGTCCCAAAGTTCTCATCCCTCTTCTCTCATGGAGAGACTCAACATCTGTGTCTTGGGAATAGCACAGCTCGTCGCGTGTAGCATTTTGTAAGTTTTGCCCTTAATGTGGGTGCTGGCCCGTCTGACAGTTGTTTCGTGAAGAGTAGAGAAGGGTGTTTTACAGCTCAGCTGCTAGGAAGCACAGATGTTGCTGGCGGTGCTGCAGCGAGGTGGTAAAGTCTGTAAGGAAGGTCGGAGAGCATTAATTATCTTCCCCACAGCTGTTCATTAGCCCGCAGACACCTTGTCTTGCCATCTTAAGGACTGACAACCACATGATTCCAAAGCAAAGCAAGACAGGACTTTAGAGGGAGGAAGGTAAGAACCACCTGAAGGTTATACTGGAGAGCAACATGCAGAACAGCTTGAGAGGCCCTGTCTCGGCTTCCTGGAGGACCGGGTGATCACAGGGGACTCTGGGATGCGGCCTGGGGCTCGGTCCCCATCGGCCCAGCTGTGAATCTCAGCACAGGCAGCATGTGAAACCCTTCACCCCGGTGCTGGGAAGACCAGGCAGGAGGGAAGTTAAGCCTTCTCCTTTTCAAATGTTAGCTTTCAAGCGTTGATAAAAGATACTGATGGACAAGCCCTGTAATCTCAAATGCGGAGCCAATTCAGTCAGAAGAGAAGCAGTATTCTCATCCACAATCTGAAAAGAAACATTTTAGACCTCAGCATACATATCTAACCTGCTGAGATGTCACCCAAGCTCCACTTCATTTCACTCCACACAAGGAAAGCACACATGATAGTCTCAAACATTGACAGAACACTATTCAAGCCGGCACCCGTGAGCTCTAGCCTGCCCGTCCCGTCACCAATGCCTGGTTCTGAGATGGCAGTTATGTCAATACCTTCATTCTCCACACATGGTGGTGACCCCTTTGGTCCTGAGTCCTCTTCCCAGGGTGAGTGCCTTTCTTGGTTTGAAACTGGCTTCAAACCTCCATCCTTCATGTAACCCTAAGGTCATAGTAGAAAGATGACTACATCTCCTCACCTAACCCAGTGCCCTACGCCTTCTTCCTCAAGTGATCCACTGAAAAAGGAACCAAAAGATGCTGAGTCTCTATCTGCCCAAGCCGCGTAACCATCAAGTGCCCTTGCTCCCAATAAGAAAAGCCACCACTGTGAGAAGCCCATGCCCACAACAAGAGAGGTGCCCCACTCACTGCCACTAGAGAAAGCCTGTGTGCAGCAAAGCAGACCCAGCACCATCATAAATAAATACATTCTTTAAAAAGTGAATATGTAAAGGCTGCTTCCATCCCAGAGCCAGTCAAGCACTTCAGCACTTTCCTGGTCCCACATCCCTCATCAAACAGACCAGATCTAGGATTTTTCAAGAGCAAGTGTTAAGATCTCTCTGTTTCCTTTCCTTTGCCCCCTAAGTGGTAAGTCAAAACTATCCATGTTTAAGTGGTTTTCTTCTTTTGTGAGTGGTTCCACTTTGGGCATTTTGCTATTTTTATATTATTTATATGGATGTGATCCTTTATCTGTGATTAATCCTCGCAGCTATGGGAAAATCAGTGTAACGGCTTGTACCACATCTAACAGGAGCTGATGGCTGTGTAGTTTTTTTGTGTTAAGCAGCTTTGAAGTTCACTTTAACTGACAAGAGGAGGAAAAAAAAAGAGGATGTGCAATTAAAAAGGTGTTTATTATTTATTTTTTAATTTATAATTTATAGAAAGTACATATAGAGGAGACCGATAATAAGGCATGCTTTCAGTGGGAGCTAATGAAATTATGTGGCGGTGGCAGGGCCCTGGTGCCCTCCAGCAAAGGCCTCTGGAAGCTTACCTCCCTGATTCTAAGCTGCCAAGAGACTGAGGTCACTCTCTGCCCAGTTAGAGGCAAGAGAAATGCAGAGGTTGTGATAGTCCCAGGAATTTGATCTCAAACTCCCATTAAAGACAAGGGTTTTGCTCTGCTCACTCACTCAGTCCTGTCTAACTCTTTGCAACCATATGGACTATAGCCTGCCATATCCTCTGTCCATGGGATTTCCCAGGCAAGAATACTGGAGTGGGTTGCCATTTCCTCCTCCAAGGGATCTTCATGACCCAGGGATCGAACCTACATATCCTGAGTCTCCTGTATTGGCAGGTGGATTCTTTACCACTAAGACCCATGGGAAGCCTGTTAAAAGACAAGTGCATGCGTGTTTACTAAGTCGCTTAGCCATGTCTGATTCTTTGCAACCCCATGGACCGTAGCCTGCCAGGCTCCTCTATCCATGGGATTCTCCAGGCAAAAATACTGGAATGAGTTCCCATGCCCTTCTCTGGGGGATCTTCCCAACCCAGGGATCAAACCCATGTCTCTTATGTCTCCTGGCAGGCAGGTTCTTTATCACTAGCATCACCTGGGAAACCCATAAAAGACAAGTGAAGTGAAGTCGCTCAACTGTGTCTGACTCTTTGTGACCCCATGGACTATACAATCCATGGAATTCTCCAGGCCAGAATACTGGAGTGGACGGCCTTTGCCTTCTCTGGGGGATCTTCCCAACCCAGGGATAGAAGCAGGTCTCCTGCATTGCAGGAGGATTCTTTACCAGCTGAGCTACAAAAGAAGCCCATAAAAGAGAAGAGCTACTTCTAAATCATCACACTTCTTTCTGACAATATGGGACAGGGAGAAGCCAAGCCCCACCCCACTGCCTGCTCAGCAAAGTGGATAGCTCCCCAAACACCAAGAGGCAAGCACAACCCAGTCCTCACATTTAAAGGGTTAAAGGGGGAGATTTACAGGACTATCTTTCTTTCCCTGAAATATCAAGCAGTTCATATGTACACATTTCTCTCCACTAAGACCTAATTTTCTACCATTTCCCTTGATTTGCAGCTCCCTTTTCCCCATTTCCTTGATTTAATGCCCAATTATTTTTTGTCCCATTGCCAGTAAAACAAAATATTTCATAACTGCTTCTGTGAGGTTTTTGGATACTGCCTTAAACATATGACTAACATACCTTCTATTGCAAAATTTAGAGAAATCGAGAGAACAACTAGTTACGAGTTCTGCATTTTTCTCACCCAGCTGACCTAAGCTTGACATTGAAAAGCACAAAGCTATACTTTAACTGATTTCCTGTGTGCCTTCTCTCTCAGCTTCCACTCAGCATCCTTGCTGTCAGCTGAGAGCAGGAATGTTGAGACCTACTTTCTTCCACTTCTCCAGCCTCCTTTCCCTCCTCTGAACATGAAGGGACATAAGTGGACAGAGAACTAGTGGGCAGTTAGGAGGTTGGTGTTGAGTTGCATACCTGTCACCAACAGACTGCAGACTCAGCTGGCTCAGCTCACGAATTTGGTCCTTAGTTACCTCATCTATAGAACAGGAGATTTGAATCAAATTACTTCTCATTTTCTTATAGCTCTAAAAATTCTAAATTCCTTTCCGTGTTCTAGAAACAGAAATTAAACACCCAGACTTATGGGTCTGGTTTTGGTATTCGAGGAGAGAGAAAATAAAACATCAAGAGGCAAGTCTTCTCTACTATTAAAATCCTTTTTCTCTACTTCAGCCTCTTTTGGCCTAATTTTCACATGCAGAGAGACAAGGCCAGTAGGACAGAAAGGAATCTTACCAAAGTTGTCTCTGCTTTGTTTGACAATCCCACTTCTTTTCCTGCTCTTCTGCTTTCTGGCTCACTGCTCTGCTTGCAATAAAAAGTTAAAATAACTTTGTTTTGAGAAATATATATGAACTTCATGAAAGTTGTCGAAACACTGGAGACAGTTTGGAGTATCCAAAAAACCATTATTGCCAAACCTGCTCTGGAAGTGTCATAGGATATGACCATGCAATTCCAGGTCTGCTAATAAGAAAACATGAAAGTGTTAGTCACTCAGTCGTGTCCGACTCTGCGACCCCATGGACTGTAGCTCACCAGGCTCCTCTGTCCTTGGAATACTCCAGGCAAGAATACTAGCATGGATAGCCCTTCCCTTCTCCAGGAGAGCTTCCTAAGCCAGGGGCCATCCATATGTCCTGCACTGTTGGCAGATTCTTTACTGACTGAGCCACTGGAGAAATCCCTCTGCTAATAAGAAGGGACCACTTCTTATTCAAAGCAAAACTCCCCTGCATCAGTCTTCAGGTTCTGTCACATCTGACATCAGGCACCTGTTTGATTTCCACCACCCAGAGAGGGCATCAGCCAAGGGTCCAGGGCTGGGATAGGGTTCTATAGAGGGTACCTCCTTCTAGAGACAAGATCTAGAGGGGCAACCAAGACAGAGCCCCAGAAAAGATGAGATTCAAACCGAAGTTCAGAGACCACAAGAGGCAAGGAAGCCAGAAGTTCAGAACTGGGTAGAGAAAGCCTAAAGGGAAACTAGATCGGACTATGTATGAAGGGATTCCCTTAAGCACCGAAATGAGAGGGAAGCCTGGCCAAATTACCAGGCCCAGGCTCAGAAGGGGTCAGATTATATTGCACATCAATCACATTAGCCCTCGCTGAAGGGCCTGATACATTTTGTTTCCACCTGGGACAAACCAGCTCTCAGGTGCCTGGGGTTTCCAAGGTGACTGCTATAAACCATGATGGCATTAATATTTGCTTTGTGGGGACAGACAAGGATGGAATCAAGAGGATTCTGGAAAGAGAGTGGTATGACCACACAATGTTCCCCCCAGACCAACTCCCTCCCGTCGCATTTCTATCTCCAATGTATCTCTAATTCTCAACCAAAGGAGCTCTGGAGCTTAAAGGCACCAGGATGAGTACAGGGGAAGCCTCGGGGACTCTGCTGAGATTTTTCTAGATCTTCTAGATTTTTTTCTAGAATTGGTGAAATTTTTCTCCATTGTGGGGCCTACTGAAAGCCTGGAGGCCCCGTTTCAGAATGTCCAGGTCAGAACTGCAGATGCTAGCAGAGCTCGGTGTGTGCAGATCACACACACATGCACCCCAGCAGGGGAAGGTCTAGATCTGTCCCCAGCGAGGAAACCCCAGGGACAGGTGAGCTAAGTTCTCCCTGCTCTCAGGCCAGATGGGCTCAAGGATATCAGGAAGAAAACAGCATCTTTCTAGAGTTTAGCTGTGATGCTAGTCCTCAGGGGTAAAGATCCCTTGGCCTCTTTCCAGAAACCTCCACCTAACAATCTCCAACAACCACACCTGAGCCTTCGGAGAAGGCAAGGAGAAACAACAGAACATTCAGCAGCTAAGAAGGTGTGATCATGTTGAACAGCATAGCCCTGCCCTGTATGAGCTTCTACTGTAGGAAGAAATTAGAATCACAGCAAAAGTTGTTCATTTCCATCGATTCTAGAAAGAAATGGGATAATTTTATCACAATGAAGGAAGGCTTCCACTAGAACGATACATTAAACCTTCCCAAAAAAATAAAATAAAATAAAAATTACCTATTGTGGGGGGAAAAAACCCACCCTCTTTTATCAAGAGCAAGTGGAGTTGCTCACAACTCTCTTCCACAAGTAGGAAATGGATATTTCCCTCTTTTTCCATATTTCCTGATGAAATTTTTTAAGTTAATAAAATAAAGGGATAGGACCAAGGAAGACTTCCTCTCTTGTGGTTCCTAGCTTTTTACTATATCAGGTATAACTATAATGCAAAGGAGCTGCTTTCATAAAGGCACAAAAATGTATACAGCCAAATGAACACAGTTGATGGTGTTTTAAAGGGCTAATAAATAACACCTGTTTCTCATCCCCTGGAGATTAAAACCAAATGAGAGGGCTTCTCTGGTAGCTCAGTGATAAAGAAGTCGCCTGCTAATGCAGGAGACAAGGGTTCAAGCCCCAATCCAGGAGGATCCCTCATGCCATGAAGTGATTAAGCTTGTGCGTCACTGCCATTGAGACTGTGCTTTGGAGTCCCAGAGCTACAGCAACCGAGCACAGGTGCTGCAACTACCGAAGGCTGCAGGCCAAGGGGCAAGCATATGCTCCACAGCAGTGAGAAGCCTGTGCACAACTAGAGAGTCGCCCCCGTTCACTGCAGCTAAAGAAAAGCCTATGCAGCAGTGAAGACACCAGCACAGCCAAAAGTAGACAGTAATACATAAAAAACTAAATGAGAGAAACACACGGAGTCCTAAAGATAGAACTCAAAATATTGCCAAGTTTTCTGACCATGAGGTTTTAGATCTGTGGCCAGCCGGGCTTGCTAATACTTTATCTCCAAGTTAACCAGACCCACCCATGAAGATCTCTCCAGGGAAGGCCTCTCACTTCAGGGCCAAGAGATCTGGCATATCTGAAAGTTGAGCCCGAAGGGGCTGAGCCATGCATGTCTGGTGCTCCCCAAGTTACCAGTCCTTCTCCCTAAATCACCATTCAGTTCAGTTCAGTTCAGTTCAGTTGCTCAGTCGTGTCTGTTTGCGACCCCATGAATCGCAGCACACCAGGCCTCCCTGTCCATCACCAACTCCCAGAGTTCACTCAGACTCATGTCCATCGAGTCCGTGATGCCATCCAGCCATCTCATCCTCGGTCGTCCCCTTCTCCTCCTGCCCCCAATCCCTCCCAGCATCAGGGTCTTTTCCAATGAGTCAACTCTTCGCATGAGGTGGCCAAAGTATTAGAGCTTCAGCTTCAGCATCATTCCTTCCAAAGAAATCACAGGGCTGATCTCCTTCAGAATGGACTGGTTGGATCTCCTTGCAGTCCAAGGGACTCTCAAGAGTCTTCTCCAACACCACAGTTCAAAAGCATCAATTCTTCGGCGCTCAGCCTTCTTCACAGTCCAACTCTCACATCCATACATGACCACAGGAAAAACCATAGCCTTGACTAGACGGACTTT
>SJXQ01001220.1:0-107002 GCA_006408695.1 Aepyceros melampus
AAGATGAGTTTACACTTTTGGGGGAGAAAAAAGCCAAGCCATTGCTGAAATTTATGTTTTTTCAGTAAACAACAGAAAGATAAAAGTTAACCTCAATTTTTTCCAGAAGACGTATTTCTTGCATTGTATAATATTCTAAACACATACCAAAAAAGAATGACAAGATAAACTGTAATGGAAAACATCTCTGTAAAAATTGTTAAATAAATGACTTCTAAGTTTCTCACACTTCAGTATATGTTATACCTCGTGTGTGCTTGTGTTCAGTCGCTCAGTCATGTCTCACTCTTTAAGACTCCATGACTATAGCCCCTCCAGGCTCCTCTGTCCATGGGATTCTCTAGGCAAGAATATGGATTGGATTGTCGTTGCCACCTCCAGGAGATCTTCTTGACCCAGGGATCAAATCCGTACCTCCTGCATCTCTGCATTTGCAGGTCAATTCCTTACCACGGTGCCACCTGGGTATTATTCCTCACTTTAAATTTATTGCCCTTAGATCTACAGGCAGGACATTATTCACAATGTTTTCTTAAAATTATGAATATCAATTAGCCAAGAATTGGCAATTATCATATAGTTTTGTGACTCTGATCCAGATGTCAGAGCGGATACATAGGTCAATTTGGAAATTGAAAAATTGGAATTTTCTTTTGATTAGATTTGCACTGAATATACAAGAACACAGGACTTCACTGGTGGCTCAGATGGTAAAGAATCTGCCTACAATGCAAAAGACCAAGGTTTGATCCCATGGAGAAGAGGATGGCTACCCACTTCAGCGTTCTTGCCTAGAGAATTCCATAGACAGAGAAGTCCATGAGGTTGCAAAGAGTCAGTACACACCTGAGTGACTAACACTTTCACTTCACTTTTCACAGTAAAACACACATTTATCAATTCAAAGCAGTTTTCTGACTAGCTTATTTCTCCCTCATGTTGGATGGTGCAAAAACAATTGAACTGAATGAAATGCAGTTCTTTACTGATCACTTAGCATAAATTATTGTTTGTACTGGAAATTGTTTGGGAAGCTATTTATGAAGGGGCTTTCATTTTGGCATCTTTATTGTCTTTCCAAAGAAAGTCCATTTAAATACATGCATGTGTTAGCTATTTTTTAAAATGTTGTCAATGACTAAGACTGCATATATAAACACATACCACTATTTCTTTTAGTGCTTTAGTTATTTAGATGGCATACAAAATACAATAAAGTAACGATACAGGAATCCATTCTCTTATTAAACAGAGAACATTTTAATATACTGGAAATTATGCTCTATGATCTAGCTAGCATATGTAGCTCAGATTTCAATGTATATTAATACTATTGCCAATTTCAGATAAATTAAAAATTTCAGTGTAATATTCTCATGATAGGTGTTCACATTGAAGATTTGAAGATTGGGACTTCTTGGCAGTCCAGTGGTTAAGACTTTGCCTTCCAATGCAGGAGGTGTGAGTTTAGTCTCTGGTTGGGGAGCTAAGACCCCACATGCCTCATGGCCAAAAATCCAAAAACATAAAACAGAAGCCATATTGTAACAAATTAATAAAGACTTTAAAAATGATCCACAATAAAAAAGAAAAAAAACTTTAAAAAAATTGAAGATTGAGGCAAAGCCCAGTAGCAGAAATGGTAAAGGCTGATTTCTGTTTTCTGTTTGTTATCACAAACCTAGTTAGTATAGTTTCTGAAACTCTATGTTTTTAGTGAAAGTTACAACCTTTTCTTTAAAGTTGTAATGTATTTTTTAAGTGATTTGAGGAAGCATGTAAATAATATTTATATTAAAGTGTATACACACACATGATGAGATTTGTTGGTTAGATATAGCACTCCAACAATTGTATGGAAAACAGGTTAAGATGAGCAATAAAGATGGTTATAGTCATCACAGTCTTCTCCTTTGAGATAGAGATGGTATACTCAAAAGAGACCCCAATCTGGCTCTGCAGTAATATCTTCCTGATACCAAAAGGTATAGGCACATCTTTAGAACCTTTCCCTCCCCCTTGATCAATACTAGAGGAAGCCTTGGCTACCTTGGCACCATGGTAAACCTTCCAGGAATTTCTCAAGAATACATGGACTTGGTTTATCAAAGACATGGCCAAACTAATGTCCACTGGGTGGCAGCAGCCATCCAGCCCCAAGAATTACTCTAAAAGACTCTTGCCTTGGACCACAGTAATCAGCAACCTGTCTTTATTGTTTATTTTGTGTCTTGTGTATGAATGTCTTATTCTTTAAGGAAGACTTTAAGCTTATATAGAGCAGGCTATATATTGTACATTTCCTGCCAGACACCATGTGAATTGGCCCCCAATTTAAGATACATATTTTAAAGATGGTATCGATGAACCTATTTGCAGGCAGCAATGGAGATGCAGCATAGAGAACAGATTTTTGGACACGAGGGTAGGGAAGAAGAGGGTTGGATAAATGGAGAGAGTAGTATGGAAACATATAAATTACCATATGTAAAATTTGACTCAGGGAACTTAAACACATGCTCTGTGACAACCTAGAGGGGTGGGATGGGGTGGTTTAAGAGAGAGGCAACATATGTATGCCTATGACTGATTCATGTTGGTATATGGCAGAAACCAACACAATATTGTAATTATCCTTCAACTGAAAATAAAATTTTAAAAAGATGCATATTTTAAAAGAATATCATTTATTGCAGATGACTTCAAAATGAATCTTAACAATTTTAAAGAATATCTTTATATTTTGCCTCAGTGTATTTGAAACATATAATCTAGTTCATTTGCATCCTTGTTAGGTTGTTCTGAAAACCATCATAATATCCCACAACAGGTCACTTTATTGCAATTAGAATATTTGGATAATTTACTGACTAAAGTTTGAACATAGATAATAAGCGGTGAATTCTTATTATGTCCTGATGCAGGTGTATGTGGTCTCTTTGTCCCAAACACAGTCACTGAAAGAATGGAACCTGGTGTTGGTTCCTGAGATGTGTGTCTCCTTGATTCAAAGAATCCTATTAGGCTAAATGATCTCTATTGATATTTCTGCCTCCAGTAATTATTGTTATACTTGGTTCTTCATTGCTCTTAATATTATTAATCTTATGAGACCAAATGTAACCAGAAACGACTGTAGGCACAGACACACAGGAATAGCTTTACATGTTTCATGTCCATTGTCAGCCCTGTGAATTGGTGCTTCCTTGGAAATTCAGCTAGACCAAAGGAGGCTGTCCCTGGTTAATTACACATTATCCTTTGAAAAATGGGTACTGTCTGGCAGGTGATAATGCTTTCTGGATTCTGCATTAAAGTTCACCATCACACTCTGAACCACAAATAGCAACACTATATAGTGGGAAGAATATTGAAATTGAATTTTTTTAAATGAGTTTTAGCCCTTTGCCAGCTCTGAGTAAAAATGGAGCCTTAAGTAAGTCCCTTCACCTCTCTGTGTCAGCTTCCTAACATGTAAAGTATCAAATGAAAGAGACTAACTAATTGAAACCTAACTAGTCTCACTGCCTCTAGTCACTGCCAATTTCAGGTCATTGTTCAATTTAAAAAGATTAAACCTTCTAGAACCATACTCTGATCACATTGCTTCTCTGCCGAGAATTACTCAATAGCTTTCCTAAGCTAAAAGGTAAATTCCGACTTCTTAGATGGGTATTCCACTTTGGTTCTATTCAGCATATGTTTCTTGAGTGGATATTATATATGAAAATGTTCTAGACTCTAGTGATGCCAAGATAAATGATGGCTACCTTTAATCACGTTCACCAAAATCATACCCTGCCCCGTCCCACACCACACACAAATTACCATTTCACAGGTTCCCCCCAGAGATTTGGGCAGGAACATTGTGATAAGTCATTGTTTGTACTACCACACCCATCTTTATCTTTCTTTATCATTTTTCCTAAAGAATGAGGGATCTAGTAAAGTGGGATGAGTTTGATCTAATGGGGCTGTACATTTTCTTTGGATAGAGATATACTTAAAACAAGGAAGAGCATGATTAAGGACTCAGGGACATAAAGGTCCATGTGTGTGTTTATTATTTATTTATTTACTGACCACACCTTGCAGCATGTGAGATCTTAGTTCCCAGATCAGGGATCAAACCTGCACCTCTGGAATTGTAGCAGAGTCTTACTTACTGAACTGCCAGGAAAATCTCAGTACATGTGTGTTTAGAAGGATGGACAGATACCTGATTTGAATGAAAGGGAGATTATATAATAATGAAGATTTGAGATAATAATTTATAAAGTTGGGTTGGGAGTGGCATGTGAATGTCTTTGAATGATGTGCTCAGGGGTTTAGACAAAATTCCATTAAATTCAGAGGAAATGGTCTGAACATGAAGCAGACAGATGAGAATCCTGTATGATCATATCCCTACTAAAGTCCACATATCAGTTTCAGAGTAGGAGACATACATTTTGAGTTCTGACTCTATTTTGATTAATTTACTCTCTGCATGATTGTTCTTAAGGCTTGATGCAAAACAAGTATAATCATATATACATGTGTGTATAGAACTAAAGAACCTCTTGATGAAAGTGAAAGAGGAGAGTGAAAAAGTTGGCTTAAAGCTCAACATTCAGAAAACTAAGATCATAGCATCCAGTCCCATCACTTCATGGGAAATAGATGGGGAAACAGTGACAGAATTTGTTTTGGGGGGCTCCAAAATCACTGCAGATGGTGATTGCAGCCATGAAATTAAAAGACACTTACTCCTTGGAAGAAGAGTTATGACCAACCTAGATAGCATGTTAAAAAGGAGAGACATTACTTTGCTAACAAAGGTCCATCTAGTCAAGGCTATGGTTTTTCCAGTGGTCATGTATGGATGTGAGAGTTGGACTATTAAGAAAGCTGAGCGCCGAAGAATTGATGCTTTTGAACTGTGGTGTTGGAGAAGACTCTTTAGAGTCCCTTGGATTGCAAGGAGATCCAGCCAGTTCATCCTAAAGGAAATCAGTTCTGAATGTTCATTGGAAAGACTGATGTTGAAGCTGAAACTCCAATATTTTGGCCACCTGATGCGAAGAGCTGACTCATTTGAAAAGACCCTGATGCTTGGAAAGATTGAAGGTGGGAGGAGAAGGGGATGACAGGATGAGATGGTTGGATGGCATCACTGACTCAATGGACATGAGTTTGAGTAAACTCCAGGAGCTGGTGATGGACAAGGAGGCCTGGCCTGCTACAGTCCATGGGGTAGCAAAGAGTCGGATGTGACTGAACTTAACTGAACTGATATGTACATGTATATATATATTTCTATAGCTATACACACATACGAAAGTGCTTTGTAAATTATCAATGTTATAATAATATTAGTTTGGATCTCAAAGCTGATTTATTTCTTATCCACAAGCATGCTGTGAATTGTACTTATTATTCATACCACTTGTTGATTGCTGGAAAGACATTTTCCATTCTCTGTGATTCTTGCCTGAATTCTACTCTTCTTTTTATGGTAGTTAAGTACTCAGCTCCTCTCTGGAGTCATCACTGGTGACCCCAATGTTACATCTCCTGTTATCACTCATCTTTCTNTTTTTTATCCACAAGCATGCTGTGAATTGTACTTATTATTCATACCACTTGTTGATTGCTGGAAAGACATTTTCCATTCTCTGTGATTCTTGCCTGAATTCTACTCTTCTTTTTATGGTAGTTAAGTACTCAGCTCCTCTCTGGAGTCATCACTGGTGACCCCAATGTTACATCTCCTGTTATCACTCATCTTTCTTAGACTTCACTTAGGCCATTCAGTTCTCCCATCATATACTGAATTATATTCTCAGCTAAACTCTAGTATAACTATATGCATTGTTGTTATTTATAAACTCTGTCAGGACAGAGATGTAGTCTTGGTTTCTTATTTCTTAGTTTTTCCATTTGGTCTAGGATTTTATGTAATGAGTTAGAATGAAAAAAAGCACAAACCTCAGTGTTAGATCCATTTGGGTCTAAATCCCAGCTCTCCCATACACCAATAATGTAAATTTGCACTAGTTAATTAATATTGGTGTAAAATCAAAATAATTATTTTTCAATGTAGTGAGAATTGGAGATAATATGTATAAAATGCCCAGCATTGGTTGACTTTCAATTAATTTTAGTTATGATAATGATGTGAAAATGAGAGTCCCTCAGCTGTGTATGACCCTTTGCAACCCCATGGACTGTAGCCCACCAGGATCCTCCGTCCATGGGATTTCCCAGGCAAGAATACTAGAGTGGGTTGCCATTTCCTTCTCCAGGGATCTTCCCAACCCAGGAATCACACCCAGTTCTCCTGCCTCAGAGGCAGATTCTTTACCATCTGAGCTATCAGGGAAGCTATGATAATGAAAGTGATGACTATTAAACAGTGTTTTTATTTTTTTAACCAAGCATGTGTTCACCTAAATGTGATTTTGTATCGTTATTTACATAGTGATCCATGTTTTCCAAAGCATGTTATGGTCATTTATTTATATTTCAGAACAACCGTGAAAGTGAAGTCAGTTTTCACAGCAGTTTTAGTAATAGAAAATTTTTGTACAGGAAGGTTAAAAGAAGTGATTAAGACCAGACTTGAAGGTCTATGAATGGATCTTCGCATGGTAAATTTGCCTGCTATGCTTAGTTAACTATTAGCAGTTAGCCTTCTTTCACCAAACTGTACTTCATATTCTTAAAACTATCAGATATTTGCATATTTTCATTAAAAATTTTGGTGCCTTGATTTTGTAGCAGACAATCTGAAAAAAAGAAAACTAGACTTTTTCTCCTTTGCGTGTACATTATTTTCCCTTGTATTTTTCAAATACTTTTGGAGGAAATGATTTATTTACCTTTGATTACCTTCATTATTTGAATTCTTTCAGCTTTCATTCCACTTCTCATCTTGTCTCACTCAATGTATGACTCTTCCCCCTTCTCTTTTTAAATACATCATGGGTGTGGTTCCATATGTCAATAAATTTCAAGGAAAATTCAGCATTATCCTTCTCCAGAGAGAGCACTTAAATACAGCAGATAGTTAATATTTGCCAGTGTGTGCTTTGCTGTGATAATGTCTTCTTGGATGTATAGGTGTTGAAGCCATTTATACTTCCTCCAGCTCAATTTTCTCATCTATACAAAGGAATCCTGGTCTCTAATACCCCTAGGAATTGAGATGAGGGCAGTATAATATATGTTCAGTTCAGTCACTCAGTTGTGTCCGACTCTTTGCGACCCCATGAATCGCAGCACGCCAGGCCTCCCCATCCATCACCAACTCCCGGAGTTCACTCAAACATGTCCATCGAGTCGGTGCTGCAATCCAGCCATCTCTATTTCCCATGAAGTGATGGGACCAGATGCCATGATCTTGGTTTTCTGAATGTTAATGTTATATAAAAATAAGGTATTTCTATTATTATCTATTATGACACTAATCTATCTTTTTCTTGCAAATAATAATAGAAGTTTATTTTGTTTCAAATTTTCCTCCTCCCCTGACTTGAATAAATGGTTAAATCATTCGGCCAGTTTTTCATTCCAAAAACCTAAAAGTGTTCTTGACTTTTCCCATACTGATTATTTACCTTTGAATCTACCAGAAATTTCTGTGGCCCTGTTTTCTTTAACATATTTCCCAATATCAGCCACGTTTCACCATCAACTCACCTACTCTTCTAATGACAATTTTAGCAGCTCATAGAGGCTGAGTATTCACTATGTTCCAAGCATTGCTTACTTAATACTCATACCTGTGAGTCTGAACCTACTTCATCCCTAAACATAATAGCCTCATAGTGGGTCTACTTTTATGTATTCATGCTACTCTTTCCATGGGCCAATCAAGAAATTTTTTTTTTAATTTGTTTCTGGGTGGTATTCAGCTCAGTTTACTTCAGTCACTCAGTTGTGTCTGACTCTCTGTGACACCATGGACTGCAGCACACCAGGCCTCCCTATCCATCCCCAACTCCCAGAGTTTACCCAAATTCATGTCCATTGAATCAATGATGCCATCCAACCATCTTATCCTCTGTCTTCCCCTTCTCCTCCTGCCTTCAATCTTTCCCAGCCTCAGGGTCTTTTCAAATGAGTAGGCTCTTCGCATCAGGTGGCCAAAGTACTGAGTTTCAGCTTCAACATCAGTTCTTCCAATGAACATTCAGAACTGATTTCCTTTAGGATGAACTGGTTGGATCTCCTTGCAGTTCAAGAGACTCTCAAGAATCTTCTCCACACCACAGTTCAAAAGCATCAATTCTTCAGTGCTCAGCTTTCTTCACAGTCCAACTCTTACATCCATACATGACCACAGGAAAAACCATAGCCTTGACTAGATGGACCTTTGTTAGCAAAGTAATGTCTCTGCTTTTCAACATGCTATCTAGGTTGGTCATAACTTTCCTTCCAAGGAGTAAGTGCCTTTTAATTTCATGGCTGCAATCACCATCTGCAATGATTTTGGAGCCCCCCAAAATAAAATCTGACAGTGTTTCCACTGAAGTGGAAGTGATGGGACCAGATGCCATGATCTTAGTTTTCTGAATGTTGAGCTTTAAGCCAACTTTTTCACTCTCCTCTTTCACTTTCATCAAGAGGTTCTTCAGTTCTTCTTCACTTTCTGCCATAAGGGTGGTGTCATCTGCATATCTGAGGTTATTGATATTTCTCCCGGCAATCTGGATTCCAGCTTGTGCTTCTAAGTTTGTATCTAGATTCATTGTATTAGGCTCTCTTTATCCTTTGATTCCATCTGTTTACCCATTTGGTCATTTCAGTCTTACTGAAGATAAAGTATTAAAATACCAATAACATGTACCTTATATACAATGAAATGTTAGTCATAAAAAGAAATGAATTTGAGTCAGTGGTTGTAAGGTGGATGAACCTAGAGCCTGTTATACAGAGTGAAGTAAGAAAGAGAAAAACAAATATTGTATATTAATGCATATGTGTGGACTCTAGAAAAATGGTACCAATTAATCTATTGCAAGGGAGGATTGGAGACACAGATGTAGAGAACAGACTTGCAGACACAGCAGAGGAAGGAGAGGACGGGACGAGTTGAAAAAGTAGCACCGATCATGTGTAAAATTGTACTTTAGCCTTTTTCTCCTTAATTACCACATTTGAAAATGGAGGTACTGTTTCTCATAATGTTGTTAT
The DNA here is from genome assembly GCA_006408695.1 of Aepyceros melampus. Classification (NCBI taxonomy): domain Eukaryota; kingdom Metazoa; phylum Chordata; class Mammalia; order Artiodactyla; family Bovidae; genus Aepyceros; species Aepyceros melampus. The sequence continues at coordinate 9,181 of SJXQ01001220.1, forward strand.
GAGAATTAGAGATGATATTCATAAAATGTCTAGCACAAAGCAAAACATATAGGAGGTGATTGATAAATAACTAATTTTGCCATTTACTTTAAATTACTCTTCACTCATTTAAATTATATTTTAATATATATGCATGCTCATATATTTAATACTGTCATATGTATATATACAAAATTATACACGTTGTATATATAATATGTGTGACTTATGCAGCACATATGTAACAGACATACACACAGACATACACACAGACATACACACAAAAGTCCTGAAACCTAGTTTCACCCTAGGTAGACAATATGTATTTTAAGGAAAGGGAGCCTATATTTTAATCTTGTTTTAAAAGGATTTTGCACTCATTTCATTGTGAATGGTATATACTAAGTCAAAAATACATAAACTAAAGCAAATTCAAACATGGTTTGGTTTACCCCAGTTAATTTTAGACATAATACACTGCACAAATGGGAGTAGCATTTAGGCACACAAATCCTGTGGATTTGCTTTGCTTCCTATTAATAGAATTTAGCTTAAATGTTCTGTTGTATATTTCCTTTTGAATTAGATAATTGCCTCAGTTTCATTACATAGAATTTTTGTTAACCAGGTCAACAGGGTTTATGAATGGAAACTGCTTTGTTATAGGATCAAATTATATAAAGGTAATATTAAATTGGGATTGTGATGATAATAAATTCTACCTATAGAAGTAATAGGTAAATCTTTGCTTAAAGTTTTGAAAATGTATATTTTGAACAAACTGAATGGCTGCTGTCACTATCCAAAACAAAAGGAGAAAAGCTCAGAAGTATTTGACATTTTCATCACAGCAAAATAGGTCTGAGGTGACTGACTCTGTATAATTTTCTCAGTCTTTGTATCTCAGATTTCATCAGTTCAAACACAGTCCTATGCCTGTTATCCTTGTCCAACAACCAGAATAGCAAGTCATTTTCCACTTAGCCATCTTCTAGGAGGGCTTCCCTGGTGGCTCAGTGGTAAAGAATCCACCTGCCAAGCAGGAGATGTGGGTTTGATGCCTGGGTCAGGAAGATCCCCTGGAGAAAATGGGAATCCACTCCAATATTCTTGCCTGGGAAATCCCATGGACCAGGAGTCTGGTGGGCTACAATTCATGGGGTCGCAAGGAGTTGGACACGGCTTAGCAACTGAGCATGCATTATCTTCTAGGAAGCTCTCAGTCATCACTATGCTCTCCTCTGTTTTACTCAGCTCATTCATTCATTCATTCACTCATTCATTTTTTTTGTTCAGCCAGCGAATGTATAGTGAGCACTTTTAAGGTGTGTCGATTTCAGTCCCCTATGGACCCTTCTGACTGGTGGTGGAAAGAGTCAAATGCCAATAACAATGCAGACACATATAACACAGAGTTCTGAAAAGCCCTTTGAAGAAAAGCTTCCTGGTGTGATAAGAGGTTATATTAGAAGGATTTGACCAGTCATGGCTTCTTACAGGAAGTAGAGATTGAGCTTAAATCTGCAAGATTTTCAAAGAGAGAGTTGTTGAGGCAGGTAGTTGGTCTAGCTTGTGTAAAGTGTCTGTTGTTGGAGGGGCTGGATGAAGGCCAGTAGGTTCATGGTGGGAAGTTGAGGGGAAGAGCATGATCAGAGAGGAGGCTGGAAAGGTGAGTGGCAAACAGACCTTGAGTTGATTCTCTGTCACCTTAGCAAACTTGGCCTTTCCTCGAACTACAGTAGAGCATTTCATTCCTTATAACTCCTTTTGTAAACTGAAATTGGATTCAATTTTCCCTTAATTTCAACATTTCTTCCATAGCCATGTGGAATAGAGTGTTTTCAGTCTCCCACTTCCCCATAAACCATGGTGTCCAGAACATTGTCAACATTCTTGCCACTCATTCCAGGCTAATACTCTTCAAAGGAACTTCAATCTGGGATTTCCCAATTAAAATATAACTTTACAACCATAGCCCTTTCTTTAACCTGGGATGAGGCCCTGGTGTGTTCAGGCCTTTGTTCTCACCAATTTCTTTTTAAAATAAAGCAAACTTTCATTTCATTATATGCACACAGTATTACCAAAAAGGGGCAGAAGTTAAAAATTTTCTTTTGACTTTAGTCTTTGTTTCTATTTCCAGAGGAATTGTTCACGCTTATGTATCTTTCCAGAGACAATCAATAAATACACCAGTGCACATGTATGTTGTGCCTGTGTATATACTCCTCTATTTCACTCTAAAAATCCTGTTGTTCATTTGCAACCAAAGTAAATTTCAGGTGCATCAAAGGTTTGAAATCTTTTTTAAAATGAAATCATATAGTAATCATACAGTCCTGGAAAACATATGGAAGGCTTTATTTAGTATGGGATTGTCAAAAGCCATAAAAGGAAGGATGGAAAAATTTAACTGCATAGAAGTACAAAATACAATTTTCCTAAAGTGATTTCGAGCTGGAGATTTAACCGTAGGTCAGACTTGTAGCTCTAGCTTTGTCTTATGGCAACAGCTCTATTTGCAAAGTCTTAGACAAAAATAATTCTCCTTAAATACTTGGAGCCTCTACTAGGTATGCTGAAAGACAATAAATAATTGTTTTACATTTCTTGACAGCAAAAAAGAGACTTCATAAAACAGAGATCTTAGTGATCTAACTCATTACTTTATGTTACTAAGTGTGATACCCTCAAAACCAAGATATATAAATTGTTCACCACCAAGACAGTAGAAATGTTCTCCAAGTCAGAATTATTAAGAAACATCTATCTTTACAGTTTCCTTTGTAATTATTTTAGTGTTCTTCTAATAGAGTTAGAGTTAATTGAAGGTGAACATGTAATGTTAATGTAATATTTCTCAAATCTTCAGTATTAAAATTGAGTAAAAGTTGAGGAATGAACTGCTCTTTCTGACAGTGTGTTTTGAATGAACATAAGTGGTAACTGTGTTAGTGTAAATTTCATCGTTCTCATCAAGACTGTTAGAACGTGCTCTTTGAATATTTGGATTGCTACTATTTGGAATGAAGAAGTGGGAGCGTACAGGCACAATATTTTTATATTTTGTCCAGCTGGCAGTCTCTTCCCAGTTGAGGGTTGAATGAGCCTTTGGCTAGTAAGCCTTGCCCAGGAAGCACAGAAGTACAGAATGCTACTCTTCTCAGCTAAGGCCTCACAGTACTGCAGTCACAGCCAGTTGGAATCATGTTAGGTCTTTCTCCTTAAAGCCTAGAGGCCTTTTTTCGACCTAGACTTCCCTCCATGTTTCTCCTTTATTTCTTATTGCAAATTACAGTTCCTCTGCTTTTGTTGTTGTCTTTCATTTGTCAATGCTTTAAGGCTACCACTATCTATTTTATGGAACTTTTTACCACATATTATCTCCTTCATGCTAATAACATTAAAGTAGATCCCACAAACCTTGATATTTTCAAGTTTTTGCTGAAAATTACTAAAGGGAAATATCAAGAGGCTTAAAAATAACAAATAAGAAGGCCTTTGAAATCTTTTAGCATCTCCCAAAGCAGATGGTCTGCCATGTTTTACCTATGGCAAAGACAATAACCAGAAGGGTTTTATTTTCTAGCCCCATATCACCCAGAAGGTTTGGTTGCTCCACTGAACTCTCTTGCCATATAAACAGAATTGCAAAGTGAGATAAAGAAACCCATCTCCTGACATTCAAGATCTGGTCTGGAACTGTCAGCTAGGCCTTGAGGTTGTTATGAGCTGGTGTTTCTCCTGTTTATAGTGTAAACAGTTTCACAGAGCATAAGCATCAGACATAGATTTTCCCCGTTTCTAGTTGCTTATGGCTGGAGAATAATTTCTTGCCTTCTTACTCTTTCTTATATGTGTGGTAAGAGCCAAAGTTCTCTCATTACTTATTTTGATGTTGAAATTATTTCTGATTTGACCAGTAATTCAGACTTTAATCATAATGATGTAATTTTTTTGAGCACTTTTCTAATTTTTGGCACACATAAAAAATTCCCAGGCTCATCTTGGACCTTCTTTTCCTTAGCCCCAAATAGACCATTTTCCCAAGAAGACCTAGTTCCTTGTAATGGGGAATAGTATTTAAATATTGTAGCATTTGGGACAGAGAAGTGACATTCAGTTTATGTAAAATATCTCCATGGTTTTTCTAGGTAAATATTTTTATTGAAGTATAGTTGATTTATAATGTGTTAATTTCTGCTTTAGAGAAAAGTAATTTATATATATGTGTGTGTAGGTATACATTACATTCTTTTTAATATTCTTTTCCATTATGGTTTATCATAGGATATTGAGTACAGTTCCCTGTGTTATACAGTAGGACTTTGTTGTTTATCCATTCTATATATAACAGCTTACATCACCATCATTCTTTATTGCTTAACGGGAAGTGGTAGGGTACAGAGATCAGGAAGGAAAGTGTTGTAATAAAATCACACACAGAAAATAATAGTGGCTTGAACCAAAAGTAGTAGTAATATCACCTCTTGTAACAGAGTAGGATTGAAAATTGACAGAATTCACTGAAAGATTATATATGAGTTATGAGATAAAATATTATATATTATTAAAACAGTTTATATGTGGATATATAATTATTATTATTATTTAGAGAATGAGGAAAGGAAACTGGGGAGAGTGTTATGCTGGTTAGGGGGTAGGACCTGGATGAAGATCACTGTTCACAGGTAGGGGCTGATATATTTGGGATCTTCTACCAACAGGGGGAGCACATGGGCTTTCTTAGAAAACCTCATTTTGTGAGTAATGCAATCCTGGCGTGTTGTGTGGTGTTATCAGTCTTAATATCTGAACCAAATTTTGGACAGCAGTCTACCTTGAAACTGAGGATAGTCCCAAGCTCTAGGAGTTGTAATAATAATATATGTAATATTTTATCTCATAAATCATATGTAAATGTTCAGTGAATTCTGTCAATTGTCTGTCTTATAATTAGAATATATCTTATCACCTCTAAGACTGATGACACCAGATACATACCAAGACGGTTTGAAAATTTCCTGGATGTAGAACACATGGGGAAAGACTGTCAGTCATTAAGTCATACATTGAAAAGTAGAGTCAGATTTCCAATACAGAGCTCCTTACAAGACTTCTCTCCAAGCAACTGGAGTTATAGAGTTGCCATTAACACAGATGGAGAAGACTATTCAGTGAGTAAGTTTGAAGGGGAAGAATCAGATTTTGAACTTAAGCATTTAAGTTTCAGAGTCTCTGACATTTACATGGGAGGTTTTAAAATTTTATAATTTGTTCTTCCTTACAAAATTAAGGGCTTCCCTACTGCTCGGACAGTAAAGAATCTGCCTGCAATGTGGAAGACCTGGGTTTGATCCCTGGGTTGGGAAGTTCCTTGGAGGAGGGCATGGCAACCCACTCCAGTGTTCTCGCCTGGAAAATCCCCATAGACAAAAGGTCCTGGCAGACTATAGTCCATTGGGTTGCAAAGAATCAGACACAACTGAGCGACTAATCACAGCACAGCACACAAAATTGTATTGCCTATCAGGAGAGTCACTGCCTAATTTAAACAATATTTTTTTCTGTAAAAATGAACACAATATCATTAGATCCTGAATATCAAATCATTTAAAGATATACACCCTACTTTTAGGTAGCTGATTTCTTTGAACAAAACAATAGGCATAGAAAATAATTTAGAAATAGGTAAATAATATTAGTTGATAACTTCCCTTGAATTTACCAAAAAATGTTGCTTATTATTTTATGGATAAGTGTACATTATAGCAGTGAAATTTTATTTATTAACTTTGAGAGCTTTCTGTTCAAAATTAATTTTGTGTTACATGTGAATTATTGTATTTTAAATTATGCAGGTGTTTATGTTTTATAAATGTAAAACAGTGATTTACATTGTGACTATCTTAAAATATTAGCTATATTGATTGTGTAGTATTTTGCCTCATGTTTCCACTTAGAGACATGTCCAAATTATTTTCTCTTGTGTTTTAAAAGAATTAGATTTTAGCTTGACCCAGTTGCTTTGGAGAAAAACATCTTCAAAACCAGTAAACTTGCTTTTATTCCCTAGACAAATTGAAATTGATGGAATCAATGCAAATGTCAATTATATAAAATCAAATAATCTAGTAATTTCTCATGTTCTCCACATATCCATGAGAAATAATGCATCTGGTAGTCAACACCAGTGTTTCATCCCTTGGTGATCTTGTGTCTTACAATAGTAGACCTACCACTGTCTTCAAGTCAATGGACTTAAAAAATAATTCTAAAGACAACAGACCTGGGTCCAAATTGCATTGCTCCTCGTGAAAATTCAGCAAGTCGCTTAACCTCTATAATCCTCAGTTTTCTCATCTATAAATGATAGGGTTAATGTAAAGGATCTCCATTTCTGTGTAGCTCAAAAATGCTTTAATGTTACAATTCTCAGTCAAGCTCTGTAATTGAAACAGCAAAGGTCTTTTGTCTTACCCTCCAATCTGCCAGCTGAACTGGGCACCTAAATAAAAAATAGTTTAATCTTACACTGCAAGAAAGGAAAATGTTAGCAATTAACCTAGAAGACAAGAAAAGTTTTGTTAGAGACAGAATGCATAGTTGAAACTTGTTTCAAAGGCATTGCAAATGTAAAGGCCATTTAATTAGGCAATCTTGAACATGCAGTCCAAGAAGAGCTTAGCACACAAAGTGGCTGGGAATTCTCAGAACACCAGTTCTTCCCCACTGATCTCTACATGGCCTTCCATTCTTCTTCTACCACTTCTTTCCTCTTAGCCATCTGTTTTCTAAAATGTGAGAATGACCCAGAACATAAAAGCTTTTCTATGAGATTCTATCAAAAACAGTTTCCAATTCTCAGAATACCTTCCATTAAATGTCTGAATCACCTCTTTCCTCTAATCCACACCAGTCCTTGACCTCCAGCCACTCTCTCAGGCCATGGAAACTCCCATCTAAAAGAAAACTACAGGCCAATATCACTGATGAACATAGATGCAAAAATCCTTAACAAAATTCTAGCAATCAGAATCCAACAACACATTAAAAAGATCATACACCATGACCAAGTGGGCTTTATCCCAGGGATGCAAGGATTCTTCAATATCCACAAATCAATCAATGTAATACACCACATTAACAAATTGAAAAATAAAAACCATATGATTATCTCAAGATGCAGAGAAAGCATTTGACAAAATTCAACATCTATTTATGATAAAAAAAAAAAAAAAACTCTCCAGAAAGCAGGAATAGAAGAACATACCTCAACATAATCAAAGCTATATATGGCAAACCCACAGCAAACATTATCCTAAATGGTGGGAAATTGAAAGCATTTCCCCTAAAGTCAGGAAGAAGACAAGGGTGCCCATTCCCTCCACTACTATTCAACATAGTTTTGGAAGTTTTGGCCACAGCAGTCAGAGCAGAAAAAGAAATAAAAGGAATCCAGATTGGAAAAGAAGAAGTAAAACTCTCATTGTTTGCAGATGACATGATCCTCTACATAGAAATCCCTAAAGACTGTACCAGAAAATTACTAGCTCTAATCAATGAATATAGTAAAGTTGCAGGATATAAAATTAACACACAGAAATCCCTTGCATTCCTATACACTAATAATGAGAAAATAGAGAAATTAAGGAAACAATTCCATTCACCACTGCAATGAAAAGAATAAAAAACTTAGGAATATATCTACCTAAAGAAACTAAAGACCTATATATAGAAAACTATAAAACACTGGTGAAAGAAGTCAAAGAGGACACTAATAGATGGAGAAATATACCATCTTCGTGGATCATAAGAATCAATATAGTGAAAATGAGTATAGTAACCAAAGCAATCTACAGATTCAATGCACTCTCTATCAAGCTATCAATGGTATTTTTCAGAGCTAGAACAAATAATTTCACAATTTGTATGGAAATACAAAAAACCTCCAATAGCCAGAGCAATCTTGAGAAAGAAGAATAGAACTGGAGGAATCATCCTGCTTGACTTCACGCTTTACTACAAAGCCACAGTCATCAAGACAGGATGGTACTGGCACAAAGACAGAAATATAGAACAATGGGACAAAATAGAAAGCCCAGAGATAAATCCATGCACCTATGGACACCTTATCTTTGACAAAGGAGGCAAGAATATACCATGGAGAAAAGACGATCTCTTTAACAAGTGGTGCTGAAAAAACTGGTCAACCACTTGTAAAAGAATGAAACTAGAACACTTTCTAACACCATACACAAAAATAACCTCAAAATGGATTAAAGATAAAACGTACAACGAGAAACTATAAAACTCCTAGAGGAGAACATAGGCAAAACACTCTCTGACATAAATCACAGCAGGATCCTCTATGACCCACCTCCCAGAATATTGGAAATGAAAGCAAAAATAAACAAATGGGACCTCCTTAATCTTAAAAGATTCTATACAACAAAGGAAACTATAAGCAAGGTGAAAAGACAGCCTTCTGAATAGGAGAAAATAATAGCAAATGAAGCAACTGACAAACAACTAATGTCAAAAATATACAAGCAACTCCTACAGCTCAATTCCAGAAAAATAAACGATCCAATCAAACAATGGGCCAAAGGACTAAACAGACATTTCTCCAAAGAAGACATACAGATGGCTAACAAACACATGAAAAGATGCTCAACATCACTCATTATCAGAGAAATGCAAATCAAAACCACAATGAGGTACCATTTCATGCCAGTCAGAATGGCTGCTATCCAAAAGTCTGCAAGCAACAAATGCTGGAGAGGGTGTGGAGAAAAGAGAACCATCTTACACTGTTGGTGGGAATGTAAACTAGTACAACCACTATGGAGAACAGTGTGGAGATTCCTTAAAAAACTGGAAATAGAACTGCTTTATGAACCAGCAATCCCACTGCTGGGCATACACACCGAGGAAACCAGGATTAAAAGAGGCATGTGCACCTCAGTGTTCATCACAGCACTGTTTATAATAACCAGGACGTGGAAGCAACCTAGATGTCCATCAGCAGACGAATGGATAAGAAAGCTATGGTACATATACACACTGGAGTGTTACTCAGCCATTAAAAAGAATACATTTGAATTAGTTCTAATGAGGTGGATGAAACTGGAGCTGATTATACAGAGTGAAGTAAGCCAGAAAGAAAAACACCAATACGGTATACTAAAGCATATATATGGAATTTAAAAAGATGGTAACAATAACCCTGTATGCAAGACAGCAAAAGAGACACAGATGTATAGAACAGTCTTTTGGACTCTGAGGGAGAGGGAGAGGGTGGGATGACTGGGAGAATGGCTTTGAAACTTGTATAATATTATATATGAGATGAATCACCAGTCCAGGTTCGGTGCATGATACTGGATGCTTGGGGCTGGTGCACTGGGACGACCCAGAGGGATGGTATGGGGAGGGAGGAGGGAGAGGAGTTCAGGATGGGGAACACGTGTATACCTGTGGCGGATTCATGTTGATGTATGGCAAAACCAATACAATATTGTAAAGTAATTAACCTCCAATTAAATAAATTTATATTAAAAGAAAACAAAAATAAAAATGAAGTAGGAAGTGGTATTACCAGCTCCCCCAACTGGCCAACTAAGGAGGAAGGAAAAAACAAAAATTCAAGTACTATAGAGTCACAAAGCAAATGGGAAGCTGATGTCACCACATCAGAAGTTTTCCTACTGAAATATTGTCAACCACAGTGGTTATGTTCTATTGAAATATTGGAGCAGGATATTTATAACTTGATTGTGCCTATTGAACTGGTTTATTATTTCCAAAACACTTTAACTCATTCATTTGACTAATATTTACTGATTGCCTGTGAAGTTTCAAGCAAATGAAGCAACCAGAGGTTGTGATAGAAACCAGAGGTCCCCAACCTTTTTGGCACAAGGGAATGGTTTTGTGAAAGATAATTTTTTCTGTGGCATGAGGGTGGGGGTATAGTTTCCTGATAATTCAAGCCCATTACATTTATTGTACATATTATTTCTATTCTTATTACATCAGCTCCACCTCAGATCATCAGGCATTAGATCCCAGAGATTGAGGATCCCCAATATAAACAAGTCTCTCTAATTAGTTTAACTTTTTACTATTTTTTTTTCTCTTTTCTGATCAGTAGACTAAAACTCATCAAATATAGGAATGATCCGAGTCACATAACTGATGAGTTATCAGCATCAGTTCAAACTCAGACATTCAAAAGCATCATGCTTTGTCTTAAAGTTTGTGGAAAAGTCTTTATGGGCAACATTGCTTTGTAGGAAAATTGATCCTTAAATTCCAAACTACTATGAATAAATAAGCATTTTGGAGGGAAAAAATCTGTTGGAAGGTTAAATATTAGTTGTATATTCATACCCCTGCTTCTGAGGAAGTGTGATATATGTTTGGCTTCTGATAAATAATGAAGTACATGGATACTGATGTACCTACAAATAACCCATGTTACATAAGTTCTTACTACCCTGAAGATCTTGTTTCAGGATTAAAAATAGAAAGCCTCTCTTTGGTTTTCAGATCTAATTTATCTCTTTGAGGATAGCTCACAGGACATGCTGCATTTGAGGACGATTGGAGTACATTCCTAGATCAATAAAATGATTGATTGTTTTCATTTTGAATGATACATGTGAATAAGCTATAGACCAGAACCCTGGAGAAATTAGGGGAGAGAGAGGCAGGGGTCAGACATCCCAAACTCCTAAGAACACTATGTTTCTTTACATATTAAAGGGAATCTACTCTTCCTACTTTTTAACCTCATGGACGTGGTGGGAGTGTTTACTCATCCTTTTTGTTTGTTTCTTAGGTTACTGTCCACTTGGCTATCGGGAATGTCAGAATGGCAAATGTTTTAAACCAGAGCAGAGCTGTAATTTTGTAGATGACTGTGGAGATTATACTGATGAAAATGAATGCGGTGGCTCCTGTACTTTTGAAAAAGGCTGGTGTGGTTGGCAAAACTCCTTGGCTGAAAACTTCGATTGGGTTTTGGGGGTCGGCTCTCCACAAAGCCTAAGACCTCCCAGAGACCACACACTTGGAAATGAAAATGGTAGGTTATTAGATTGTTCCAGTTACTCTAATTTTATTCACAGTGAGCATCACATTGTCTTTCCTGAGAGCATCAGAGAGACCACCGTGGTGCCAGGGCAACTAAGTCAAACATTTAATGAGTACCTTTGTCTCCCAGGACTGCATAGCAGACAGCCTCAGCAGGGTGGTGTTAAAAGCAGACATTTATTGTCTCACAGTTTGAGGGCTAGAAATTTGAAATCACACTGTCAGTAAGGTTGGTGGTTCCTGTTGAGGACTTTAAGGAGAATAATCTATTCCTTGCCTCTCACTAGATTCTGGTAGCTTCAGATGCTACTCAGCTTGTAGGTGGGATTCTCTTTCTGTCTCTGCATTGTCTTCCCTCTATGTGTGTCTCTGTGTCTAAATTTTCCCTTTTCATTACAATAATCTTATTGAACTAGAAGCCACCCTCATGACTTTATTTTAACTTGATCATCAGCAAAAACCCTAGTTCCAAAGAAGCTCACATTAACTGGGACAGAAATTAGAACTTTCACATCTTTTAGGGGGACACTATGTAACATATAACAGTAAGTCATTGAAATTGAATATTGCTTTGTTAATTGTAGATAGATGATAACATAGGCGGCCCTCAGGTACCTTTTTGAAATGACACATTTGTAATCAATAACCTTGAATTCTACCATTCATTTGATCGGTAGCAAGTCATGTAACTTTTCAGATTCTCAAATCTCTCCTCTGTCCAATGAAGATAATAAAATTTGCCCTGGAGTTGTCAAGACCAAGGGAGATGATCTGTATTTGGGAACAGGCAGTAGAAAGCCCTAAAGGTGCTGTGCAGATGTAGCTGTAAGATTATCTTTCTGAAGGGTGCTTGGAATGGCTCATTTTTACAGTGAGCTGAACCTGTTTCTCAGATTTTTTGGTCAATGGGCAAAAGAGATTAGCAGAATAAAGAAGGGATCTGGAATTCCTGGCTGTTACAGAGCAGAATAAAGGTGTTTAAACATTGAAGTTTCACAGGCCTATGATAAAACAGAGACTTCCCCAGTGGCTTCCCTAAAGAGCCCGCCTGAAATGCAGGAGACCTGGCTTCTGTCCCTGGGTCAGGAAGATTCCCTTGGAGGAGGGCATAGCAGCCCACTCCAGAATTCTTTCCAGGAGAATCCCCATGGACAGAGGAGACTGGTGGGCTATAGTCCATGGGGTCACAAGGAGTCAGACATGACTGAGAGACTAAGCACACAGCACATAATAAAACAGAGCTCTCCAAGCTGGACCAACCATGCCAGAGAAAGGAGGTCTGAGTCCCATTCTGACACTCAGCTCTACATACGTAAAATGTTTTGAACATTTGGATAAACAAGCCAAAAACTCAGTATCTTTCCTGTATGTTGTATATTAAAATTCTCAGCATTTTATTTGTGCACTCAAAAGGTGACTGACTTTTTGAAAGCATGTCATATTTCTTTCTTTATATTTCATAGACAATCTTTGCATTGTTTCACAGTAACTGGATAGTCTGGGGAGTCCATGGAATGATTTCTGTAACTGTCTTATTGAGTTCATGGCATAAATATTCTGTCAGATCGGTTCATCTGCACACTGTGAAGTGCTTTGCTAAAAGCACAGACAGTTGGAAATTGTTCTGTCAGTGAGCTGGAGGCAAGGCTATTAGATTTCCTTTCTCTTTCAAGTAGAAATACCTTTAGAAGTTGAGATCCTATGAAATGTAATTAAAAACCCTACGATAGAAAAACTAAAATGATCCTCTCCATGTTATACTGGCATGATCTGAATCTCATCTTGTTCCCAGGGCACTTCCTGTATCTGGAAGCTACTCCAGTGGGCCTGCGGGGCGAAGAAGCACACCTCAAGAGTGGCCTGTGGCAAGAATCCAGTGCTGCCTGCACCATGAGCTTCTGGTATTTCATATCCACAAAAGCCACAGGGTCCATTCAGATCCTCATTAAGGTAAGAGTTCAGTTTGTGATGCCTCTGAGCTTCGTGAAGTTTCCTACAGGCAGCACACGGCCAAAGGGAGTGTATCACAACTCTGCTGACCTGGCCCTGGAAGGCCTCCTCCCATCAGAGGGCGATGCTGCTTGTGGTTCAGATGTTTTTGGAATTTGGTAATCTGGGCACAGGAGCCAGCTTTGAGCTCAACATCATACAATCATCACACAACAGGTTGTAACACAGGTTGTAACTGACTCTCAGAAACTCTTTGTGGTAACAGTTAGTCTAAGACCCACAAGTTTCTTCACTCTATTTGGGTATTTCCTTGCCTATCCTCCTCACTGAAAGAATCTAGATGATTTGACATCTGAAAGGAGAGTAACTATCCATTGTAATTAATATATGAACGATCATTAAAGAAATTAATGTGAAACATTCTGGTTCTAAGTACAGCATACAAAGGACAGGACTGCCGAGGAGAATGATCAAGGTGTGATTACATTGAACTGCTTATTAACTATGACACAGTAATACATTTTCTTACTGTGGATTAATTAGATGTTTCTGACAGGGCTTTAATTTAGTTTAATGGAGTGACAGTGTTTGGGGAGCCAAATAATGAAGTATATATTAATATTAATGAGACTTGGTTCACATACTTTGACTCTTTGGCAAGTTACAGCAGCAGCAAAAAGGTGGGGTGTATATGTGTGTGTGTGCATGTGTGTGTGTTCATACATGCATGCCTGCATGTATGTACACACATGTGTGTTCATTTCAAGAATCTCTTTAGAATTCCAAGAAAGCTTACTCTGAAAACATGCTTTTGGGGCTGTTGTTGTTTTCTCACACATGGGCTTTGGTGAAGTGCCCCCACACTGATGGACAATGCCTGACCAGAATATCAAAGGCCTCATTTGTCTGAATAGCTCATGGCTGCATAATTCATGTTTTATCTGAAACCTGAGCTAACTTTATAATTTAGGACCCTTCTCTAATAATGCAGAAAAGCCTGCCTAATAAAATGCATGCAGAAAATACCACAATGATTTATTCTTATATTTAAATATGGAAACTTACTCAAACACAGTGCTTAAAGTTCTTAGAAGAGTATTTTCCAGTACTCTATTGAATGTGACACTGGGTTATATGGTCTGTACTGTTAAATAATAAAACTTCAACTGAGGAAATTTAAAGATCAGATTGCTTTGTTGAATGATTCATGAATTGGGCAGCATCCCATGTAGCAGATAGAAAGGAATTCTGCCAACTTATAGAAACAAAAAAGTTTTCAAAGGCAGAAAGGGGGCAGGGAAAGGAAATTATTATTAGCCAAAAAAAAAAAAAAACAAACCACATTGTTTCAGGGAAGGTCCCCTCCTAAGAGGATGGAAGGGTTCTGTTGGACAGATAATTTATCTAGTGCTGACTGGTTAAGATTACATTCCTGAAGGAAGTTGAAACTGCAATTAAACTAGGTAATAAGGTCTTAGTTTTCTGTCGTGTTGCTTAGTACAAGTGACTGCATTTTGAGCAAGTTGTCTTTTATCAACAGTGCCATGTGAAGGGTTTGATGCATTGGATTTTGCCTTTATTATTTGCTTCACTCATATTTACATTTCTCTTCTCTTATAATAACAAGCTTTACATTACTATAGAAAACTTTACTATAAAATTGTATTGATTTGACATATATGTCTTCCTATCAAGTCACATTGAGCTCCCATATTCCTTCCAATTCCTCTGGACATTTAATAGCAAATTTAAAGACTTATATTCCTATTGTATTTTTAAAAAGGCCTATTATTATTTAGTTAAATTTATTACAAAGAGAAATCTTTCATACCATATATTGATTTTATATTTGTGAATTAGGGCAATCATTTCATTTTGGTAACTAACACAATACATGTTTTTGATCATCATTACAAAGTCCTGCTTAGGCTTCTGTCTGTGTGGAAGCATGTTGGATTTCACCTCACTCATTAGTTGGAAATCGTCCTAGCCAGGTGGCAAACACAACAAGGGTATGAATGCTGCCTTTTCTTTCTTTCTGTACTCCGTATCCTTTAAAATGGTCCCAATATATGCATACGGTGTCCCCGGCCCAGTCTCCTCTATTTTTTCTCAGGAATGCCATCTTCTGTGTTCCCATGTTTTTCTTCTACATCAGGTCCAACACAATTGGGTAGATTCAGCCTTTCACAAATCTTTCCTTGACACTTTTGCCAACCACGACTATTCCTTTTGTAAGTGTCTCCCACAGCTCCAGAAATTCTTCCTGATGATTGACTGTTCATTTATATTTATACTATTTCAATAGATACATCATAACATAGTGAAGGCAAAGCCTTGAGACTTAGTTCTTATGTCTGTCTCAGCTCTTCGGAGAAGGGACTTCAGGATGAGTTATTAGAGGAAAGGAATGGGGCTTCCCCAGAGGAGCCCATCCCTGGGCTCAGGACACCATTGTTTGGGATAATCCTTGTGAGGGAATGGCCATTACATGTTATGTGCATGACATTAAAGTCTAACCAGAAGAATCTGTAGTCTAGATCTGAAATATATATATACCTTCAGATGCAAAAGGCATGAAAGCACTGACCAATAATTTAAAAACGATATAGTTCTAAACGGTAGTGTTGTTGACTGCAAATCATAACCACAGTAACACATGCTGAGTCATGCCTTTTTCTGCATATGATAATTCATTTTTCTTTTTAAAATTTATTATTTTTATTTTTAAATTTATTTTTAATTGAAGGATAATTGCTTTACAATGTTGTGTTGATTTCTGCCATATGACACCATGATTAGTTTCTAAAATAGTTTGTTTGCTCTTGATATCATCTATCATTTTTACCTACCTTTTAACTCATACATTCAATATGAAATTTCTCATTAAATTTTAATGTATTGCTTTTGAAACCATCTAAGATTTTAAAAATATGAAACAGATGCTCAGGGGTAGAGTTCCACAGCATGAAAGTTAACTTGTTTTTACAAATATGTTTAATTTTACACATTTTTCAGGTCAATTTTTTTCTGATGGAATTAATAAATGATGAGTAATATGTCGATTTTAATATATAAAAAAAGAATTGAGGGAATTTTAAAGTTTACATGCATTTGATAAATTGTTTTCACAGGTAAAAATTCTAGTGTCATCATGAAACAAAAGGCCTTTGCATCTTTTCAACTAGTCTTGTGAATAAAATGCAGAAACACCTGCTACCTGAAGGGCATTATTGTGTTTTGGACCAACTCCATCTGTGATAAACTGTTGATATTTTAATCAAGATGACTTCATGCTATAGGGAATTTGAATCTGTTTGACTGAAGGTCTTCAGGACTATCTGTTATGCCATTGTGATAGAAAACGTAATGTATTCAAGCCTGAAGTGGAGGAAAATAATGTTATTTCAGGAGGCTCTCCTGATTATAGCAACCTAGTTATGCTGAAAGATCATAATTAAATTAGCCTATTGCTTTATCTTGCTTAGTGATTCAGAGAATTTTGGGGCTGGTAAGGTCCTTCAAAGTATGTTTAAACTATTCATTTTACAGATGAAGGAACTAAGATTATGAGGTTATCTTTCTTGTCTCAGCTCATATGGTATTTTAAGAAAAAAGTTAAGATGCAAATCCAATTTTCCTGACTTCTAATTCAGAGATCTTACGTACTTGACTTCCTGGAAAGTCTATCTAAAAATCATATTCAGTATGGAAATGTAGGTTTTGTTCAGTAGGCAATGGAAAATATCAAATCGACAAAGGCAAGGCCAGATTCCTTTGCCTACTTGGAAGAAATGCCTATTTGGCAGTTCTGGTTCTGATTTTACCCTCAGGCTAGCAAACAAGTAGCTTCAGTTGGGTTTAAGGGTCCACGGACAAAAGTGAGCAACTCCAACCTTTCTCACTCACCACTACCCCATCCCTGGTGCATGCACACACACAACCCCCACAGTCCTAATGTGAGATTTACAGCTAATTACTAAAACTAATGTGCCTAAGAGAATGTCAGACAGGCTTTCGTACTTAGACATCTTTCTATCTTTTCTGCCTATTGAATATATGATGCTATTTTAATCACGTTGTTGAGATTTGATTCATTATTTCAGAGAAAAGGATGTAGAGAATATGGATAGAGGAGCTACATAGCAGTTGCATATGACATATTGATTTTTTCAAAGCCAGTCATGTGCATTGGGAGCTGTAAATTCATTAAACTAAACTTTAGTACCAGAACTGTATTTGCTTTTCTGGAGCTGTTTCAGTGTGTTAACAATTCAATCTGTGTAGTTTTGTAGTTATTGACCTTACCCAAATCAAGGGAGAAAAGTTGATCTTTGCATTTCAAAAGATAGACTGACAAGAGATCGACACACCCAGAGTTTGATTAATTAGTAGCCACAAGATCACAACACCATGGCTTATGTAAAACAAATGTTCTTGGAGAACATGCCAGTGCCTTTTTGCTTGTTTGTCTGTTTAAACGGGGAGGTGAACTGCTTAAGACTTTGTGTTGAGTTCTGCTGCACAACGTGGCAATGTTTATCCCCGTATATTTTTGGCTAAGATTTTTTTCTGAACTTCTCACTACTTATTTCACATCTGTCTCTTTTAGGTTTCTCTAATGCTTCCCACTAGGCAGCCAGTGGAGTCCCTTCTATTAAGATTTCTATTCAGTTCAGTTCACTCACTCAGTCGTATCTGATTCTTTGTGACCCCATGAATCGCAGCACGCCAGGCCTCCCCGTCCATCACCAACTCCCGGAGTTCACTCAGACTCGCGTCCATCGAGTCGGTGATGCCATCCAGCCATCTCATCCTCGGTCGTCCCCTTCTCCTCCTGCCCCCAATCCCTCCCAGCATCAGGGTCTTTTCCAATGAGTCAACTCTTCGCATGAGGTGGCCAAAGTACTGGAGCTTCAGCTTCAGCATCATTCCTTCCAAAGAAATCCCAGGGCTGATCTCCTTTAGAATGGACTGGTTGGATCTCCTTGCAGTCCAAGGGACCCTCAAGAGTCTTCTCCAACACCACAGTTCGAAAGCATCAATTCTTTGGCGTTCAGCTTTCTTTATAGTCCAACTCTCACATCCATGCATGACCACAGGAAAAACCATAGCCTTGACTAGACGGACCTTAGTCGGCAAAGTAATGTCTCTGCTTTTGAATATGCTATCTAGGTTGGTCATAACTTTTCTTCCAAGGAAAAAGCGTCTTTTAATTTCATGGCTGCAATCACCATCTGCAGTGATTTTGGAGCCCCCCAAAAATAAAGTCTGACACTGTTTCCACTGTTTCCCCATCTATTTCCCATGGAGTAATGGGACCGGATGCCATGATCTTCGTTTTCTGAATGTTGAGCTTTAAGCCAACATTTTCACTCTCCTCTTTCACTTTCATCAAGAGGCTTTTTAGTTCCTCTTCACTTTCTGCCATAAGGGTGGTGTCGTCTGCATATCTGAGTTATTGATATTTCTCCCGGCAATCTTGATTCCAGCTTGTGTTTCTTCCAGTCCAGATTTCTATTAAGAGACTAGTTAATTAGTTTAATTGATCCTAGAGTTTTACTTTCCAAGAGACTCATGGTCAGCACTGAGGATTGTCCTTTTAACTACTATATTGCTGTTTCACTTCCATTTCTATTTCCACTACTACAAGTACTTTTTAGACAAACCTCTACTAATTGACTGATTTCTTTCTTCTTTTTATTAATTAAAGTATAGTTGATTTGCTATGTTGTATGTTTCAGGTGTACAACAGAAGGATTCACTATTTTTATAGGTTATACTTCATTTAAATCTTTATAAAATAATGGTTTTTTCCACTATGCTGTACATTACATCCTTGTATTTCATTTACTTTACACCTGGTACCTCTTAATTCCCTTCTTGTATCTTGTCACTCCCCTCACCCTTCTCCTCACTGGTAGCCACTAGCTTGCTCTCTGTATCTATAAGTCTATTCTGTCTTGTTATATTCCTCTGTATTATTTTTCATTCCACATATAAATGAAAACATACAGTATTTGTCTTTCTCTAACATATTTCACTAAGCATAATATCTATGTTCATAGTGTTGCAAATGACAAGAATTCATTCATTTTGTATGGTTAAGATTAGGGTTAGTAATATTCGCTCTTATGTGTGAGTTTGTTGCCTGTATTCCAGGAGGGCAAAGTCAAGTGGGCCTTAGGAAGCATCACTATGAACAAAGTTAGTGGAGGTGATGGAATTTCAGCTGAGCTATTTCAAATCCAAAAAGATGATGCTGTGAAAGTGCTGCACTTAATATGCAACAAATTTGGAAAACTCAGCAGTGGCCACAGTACTGGAAAAGGTCAATTTTCATTCCAATCCCAATGAAAGGCAATGCCAAAGAATGTTCAGACTACTGCACAATTGTACTCATCTCACACGCTAACAAAGTAATTCTCAAAATTCTCCAAGATAGTCTTCAACAGTACGTGAACCCAGAACTTCCAGATGTCAAGCTAAATTTAGAAAAGGCAAAGGAACCAGAGATCAAATTGCCAACATCCTTTGGATCATAGAAAAAGCAAGAGAGTTCCAGAAAAACATCTATTTCTGCTTCATTGACTACACTAAAGCCTTTGACTGTGTGGATCACAGCAAACTGTGGAACATTCTAAAGAATTGGAAGTAAAACCACCTTACTTGCCTCCTGAGAAATCTGTATGCAGGTCAAGAAGCAACAATTAGAACAAGACAAGGAACAATGGACTGGTTCCAAATTGCGAAAGGGGTACATCAAGGCTGTATGTTGTCACTTTGTTTATTTAACTTATACAGAATATATCATGCTAGACTGGATGAAACATAAGCTCCATGGTGGATTCATGTCAATGAATGGCAAAACCAATACAGTATTGTAAAGCAAGATAAAGTAAAAATTAAAATTAAAAAGAAAGAAAGAAACATAAGCTAGAATCAAGGTTT
The DNA here is from genome assembly GCA_006408695.1 of Aepyceros melampus. NCBI lineage: Eukaryota > Metazoa > Chordata > Mammalia > Artiodactyla > Bovidae > Aepyceros > Aepyceros melampus. The sequence continues at coordinate 29,161 of SJXQ01001220.1, forward strand.
CTGATAGAAATATCAATAACCATAGACAGGTAGATGACACCACCCTTATGGCATAAAGTGGAGAAGAACTAAAGAGCCTCTTGATAACAGTGAAAGACGAGAGTAAAAAAGCTGGCTTAAAACTCAACCTTCAAAAAATGAAGATCATGGCATCCAGTCCATCACTTCATGGGAAATAGATGGGGGAACAATGGAAACAGTGAGAGATTTTATTTTCTTGGGCTCCATAATCACTGCAGATGGTGACGGCAGCTTGAAATTAAAAGATGTTTGCTCCTTGAAGGAAAAGCTATGACCAACCTAGACAGCATATTAAAAAACAGGGACATTACTTTGCTAACAAAGGTCTGTCTAGTCAAGGCTATGGTTTTTCCAGTAGTCATGTATGGATATGAGAGTTAGACTATAAAGAAAGCTGAGCGCCGAAGAATTGATGCTTTTGAACTGTGGTGATGGAGAAGACTCTTGAGAGTCCTTTGGACTGCAAGGAGATCAAACTAGTCAATCCTAAAGAAAATCATTCCTGAATATTCACTGGAAGGACTGATGCTAGGCTGAATTTTCAATACTTTTGCCACCTGATATGAAGAACTGATTTATTTGAAAAAGACCCTTCTGCTGGGAAGATTAAAGGCAGGAGGAAAAGGGGACATCAAAGTATGAGATGGTTAGATGGCATCACTGACTCAATGAACATGAGTTTGAGCAAGCTCTAGGAACTGGTGATGGACAAGGAAGCCTGGTGTGCTGTAGTCCATGGGATCACAACTGATAGACTGAACTGAACTGATACATGCAATGTCATCTTTATTCATTTATTTATTGATAGACACTTAGTTTTCTTCCATATCTTGGCTGATTTATTGTTGAAATATCATAGATGTCTTTTACACATAGTAATTCACTTAATCTTCAGAATAAATCTGCAAGGTAGATATTTTGTTCTAATTTAACAGACCATGACATTGAGACCCAAATCACATAAATAATAAGCAGTATCATCAGGTTTAAAGCCAATTCTGGCTCTAAAATCCATCTCTAAACTACTGCATTCCACTTCTGCTTTTAGAATTTAAAACATTCTCATGCCGAGGAGGCAAACATATTTCATGGAAGTTTTCCTATGGCTCTGAGATCATACATATTAGAGATTTCTGTCTCTCCATAATAATAAATCCACAGGCCTGTCCCACACATGTTAAAGAGGGGAAAGGATTAGTTTGCGTTTAGCGACTTTTACAGTTCTTTTTTTTTTGAACAGCTTGTCAATATCTAGTAATAATAACCACATTTATCTAAATCATTCTGCTTGATATCTAAATATTTCAAAAATTTAAGAATCATGATTAATAGCTGCATTTTAATGTTGGTGAAGAAAGAATGAGTTAGAAGCAACATAATCTGTTTTTTATAAGACAGAAATCTAGCTAGACGAAAGCTCTTTTTTTTTTTTATTTTTCATTTTTATTCAAACATGAAAACTTTAAAACTGTTGCAAACATCTGTTGTTTTTTAGAATCTTCTTCTCCCATCCGTCTCTGCTTACTAGTATGATCAAACTTAGTAATAATTTTTCCCTTTTTGAAAACTGAGACCCTGTAAATTAAAGCAGAAATCTTCAAGCTCAGGGATTCTTAATCAATTGTCCATGTATGTGTTTGTGTGTTTTACAGATTCCTTGGAAATCTGCTGAACTTCTGAATTACTTCTCAGAATACTGGTTATAAATGTCTAAAATGCTAGACTTACTAAGAAAACTAGTTAATTAATACTAATTATTTGGAATTCCCTGGCAGTCCAGTGGTTAGGGCTCTGTACTTCTGCTCTAGGGGGCACAGGCACAGGTTTGATCCCTGGTTGGAGAACTGAGATACTGCAAGCTGTGTGGCCAGAAAAAAATAATGCTAATTATTAAAATACTTTTAAAACTCCAAAATAGTGATATAGTAAATTTGTGACAAATTGTAAAGGACAAAATTTAATAGAAGACAAAATAACTATTATCCCAAAGAGTGATAAACATAAATGATATTTTTGAGACAGTTATGTCACTTTAAAGTGATGTTAAAATATTTGTTACTATTATTGGTGGGAAAGTCTCAAGTGCTATCAATATTTGTGAGTTTTTTGCCTGTATTCATAGTCGAAAAAAAAAATACCAAATTTTAGTTCAAGCCTCCATCCATGTTCTGACCCTCTTAAAAACCAAGATCCTTCTCTTATAAAGGGTCTTGTGAATTTTTAATTTCATAAGCATATCTACCTTATTTGTTGTTTAAAATATATATATATCTTACCTGAGTAGGAAATTTTTGCATGGAAAAGCAATTCCAGTTCCCAATAAATGGAACTTAAAGGCACTGAAGATAACATTCAATCTGAACCAAATTCAGAGCAATATGATTGTAAACACATTTAGGTGCTGCCACAGCAAAGAGTTGTTTCAGCTGCTGGTTATCAGACTTGCAGCCAGGTAGAGTCAGCAGCTTCTGAACTGACTGTTAGTGGATCAAACTATTGAGAGATTTATCACCCAGCTTCAGGAGTGTCTTTTCAAATGTCATAAGAAGTCACAGCTATTGACTTTTCATGTAAGTAAAGTTTGGTAGAAGAAAGTGAAGAGAAACAATATTGTAACTTACCTCACTTTTAAATTTAAATTTAATGTTTAAATTAAATTTAATTCAAGGTGTAATTGGCTAATAACTTCACTTGCTTACTCTCCATTTGATGTCAGAAAATTCAGAAGTGCAATTATGTACGGACTGCCCTATATGGGAATCCTGTGTGTGCATGCTCAGTTGCTTCAGTTATGTCTTTGCAACCCATGAACTATAGCCTGCCAGACTCCTCTGTCCATGGGATTTTCCAGGCGTGAATACTGGACTTGATTGCTATGCCCTCCTCCAGTGATGGGAATCCTGAGGGTTGGTTAATTTTCTCTTTACTTTTGCTTACTTCCTGATATTTGCATCTTCACTATATAAAACCAATTTGCCATGGCAGAATATCACTTTTTTCTTTGACTTTCTTTTATTTGGGGGGAGGGCATTGCTGGAAAAATTGTCTTCAGCACATGATAGCAACTTTTTGGAACTTGTAAGTTCTCATCAATTAATTTTTTTGATGCTAGGTATAGTTTTTATTTATCTTATCAGTTAATTTATAATGCTTGCTCTGTTAATTTTCTTTGGAGTTTGCAGCATATGTTTCTGCTGGAATAGGTTAAAATTGCTTATCTGGGGGCTGACTGTTCTAAATGAATTACACAACTGAATCAGGCTGCTACAAGGTCAGTGATATGTTTTTACTAATTATAGATCATAGAGTTGGAGTAGAAAAAACCCTATGATTCACTCTCATATGTATTGTCAAAATAAACAATGAAAATGCTAATTATGTTGGTAGTCTTATCTCTATGAGAGGAATATATAGCACATTTAATGATGAAAAGTATTTAGAATTAATTTCCATTGTCCAGATTGGTACATCTCATTACATCTTTTAAAGAAGTCAAGAATATTTTCTCATAATCTATTTAAATGAATTACACAACTGAATCAGGCTGCTACAAGGTCAGTGATATGTTTTTACTAATTATAGATCATAGAGTTGGAGTAGAAAAAACCCTATGATTCACTCTCATATGTATTGTCAAAATAAACAATGAAAATGCTAATTATGTTGGTAGTCTTATCTCTATGAGAGGAATATATAGCACATTTAATGATGAAAAGTATTTAGAATTAATTTCCATTGTCCAGATTGGTACATCTCATTACATCTTTTAAAGAAGTCAAGAATATTTTCTCATAATCTATAACTTGTGTCAGCAAAGCTCTGTGTAACACTCTGCTGTGATCCTACTTCTGTGGATACTATTACTCTTCCATTCATGCAATCAAAGCAGTCTTCAGTGAACTTCTATTGAATATACTCCTTGCTGTCATGAAGGCTGTGAGTTCAGAGTGGACTAAACTGTTTGCAAAAATGCAGCAGTGTGGTACTCAGTCTATCAGAATCAATCAGAGCTCTCCCACTAAAAGGGAATGTTCTTTGATATTTAATTATTCTCTTTTGAAGTTGCCCTCCATCTGAGAAGGTGACTTATGACTTGCTGTGCTGTATTCCCAGAACAGGAACTTCTCTTTGGGTTATGGTGTGGGTCCTATTTGAATGGTGTGTGTTCCCATTCCAGTGATCTATGTCTCATGACCCCATCACATTGCATCCTGATAGTCTACATCCTATGGTCCAGTGGCTAGGGAGCTTTCATGTTGCAGAAACTGTACCTACCTTGTTCACTTATCTCTAGCATGTTCATAGGGTCTAGTGTATAGCATATAATAGGTTTTTTAAATGAATTAGTGAATATACCGGAGAAGGCAATGGCACCCCACTCCAGTACTCTTGCCTGGAAACTCCCATGGATGGAGGAGCCTGGTAGGCTGCAGTCCACTCTAGGGAGCTTTCATGTTGCAGAAACTGTACCTACCTTGTTCACTTATCTCTAGCATGTTCATAGGGTCTAGTGTATAGCATATAATAGGTGTTTTAAATGAATTAGTGAATATACCGGAGAAGGCAATGGCACCCCACTCCAGTACTCTTGCCTGGAAACTCCCATGGATGGAGGAGCCTGGTAGGCTGCAGTCCACGGGGTAGCTGAGAGTTGGACAGGACTCAGTGACTTCACTTTCACTTTTCATTTTCATGCATTGGAAAAGGAAATGGCAACCCACTCCACTGTTCTTGCCTGGAGAATCCCAGGGACGGCGGAGCCTGGTTGGACTGCCGTCTAGGGTTCACACAGAGTCGGACACGACTGAAGTGACTTAGCAGCAGCAGCAGTGAATATACAGGCTTCCCATATATAATTAAATGCCAACTATGGAGAAAAAAACATTCAATATCCTAGGAATTCAAAGCTATTAGAGTATTTGTGGAATGAAAGTGTTTAGGGGAAGAGAACTTGGAACTAGACCTTTCAAGTAAATAATGGTTGATTTTGAATGTGAAAATCTCTCAGTCATGTTCAACTCTTTGTGACCCCACAGACTGTAGCCTGCCAGGCTCCTCTGTCCATGGAATTCTCCAGGTCAGAATGCTCGAGTGGGTGGACATTCCCTTCTTCAGGGGATCTTCCCAAACCAAGGATGGAACTCAGGTCTCCCGCATTGCAGGCAGATTCTTTACCATATGAGCCATCAGGGAAGCCCTAAAATACTTTATTTTAGGCATATAAAGTACTTGTTAGAAAAAAAAAAGACAGATTTCAAATATCTCAACGAACTTAGATATAGACAAGGAGAATAATATGTAAATATATAATAAAAGGAATTTGCAAAATGGAAGATAACAGAAGAAATTTTTGAACAGGACCTGTAGATGGAATTATCTATGCCATTGAGACAGATTCTTTATGAAACTACTACCTTTGTGGTCCTAATTGAAAACCCTGTCATGTTGCGGTTGATGTTATGCCTCCAAGAATGGAAAAATAGAGTTAAGCATGGACTTGGCTGAATTACTGTTCGTCTTTATGAATTAGATCATTTTTTAAGGGATTTACTTTATGGATCAAGACTTTAACATTTTTTTTCCTGTATCATATATTCACATATCAAGACTTGAACATACATATTCCCTGACTGATTCATTGAGGACTTAGTTATGGATTACAAATATAGATCAATTTTATTTTCAATTCAAGATGCACCATGTACTATATCCTAAAGGTAATCATTGTACATTGCTTTGTCTTCTATTTTTATGCTAACCTCTTGGTGGCAAAAGAGCATACTTAGTTTTTCAGTTTTATGAGCTGAGAGATCATTATTCTGAGTGCTAGCAATTGAAGTGACATAGAGACTTGAGGTTAAAAAGAAGGGTAAAATAATATTTCTGTGAATTTATGGGTTTCTTTTCATCAGCATTCATGAGCCCTTAAGGATTTTAGGGGTCATATTTTTAATGAGTTAACTTGACTCTTTCTTTACCTCACTGGGGGTCATTCTTCAAATAAAATCTCACCAAAGTTAGATATGCATATGGCTTCTGAGTGATGAGAAAATTATTTAGTTTAGAGCAGGATTTAATTTTGCACAGAGTGGGATATTTAAATTATTTTTGGAAAAAGTTCTAAATTATAAGTTAGACTCAAAGTAATAACTTTCTCAGCTTCATCAGAATTGGAGGTAATTTTTCTTAATAGTCAAAAGAACACACACAAACACGTGTACAGAAGAACAGAAAATAAAGCGTTCAATAGCACTAAACAAGCTAAGCTTTTGCAAAGCAATTTATTCATTTTGTGTTTTGTTTTCTTCCAAAAGATGTCTAAACAAAAGATAAGTTAAGAAAAAGAAATAGAAGAAATTTTTTTCATTTTCATTTTCTTTCTACATTTGAGCACAAAATATGGGGACATATAATTGATTTTTTTTTTTTTTTGCAATTTAGTTTGTTTACTTAGATGCCGAGAGATTGTGAGCAGTTTTATTTTTCCAGCTATACAGTTAGTAGTGATTTTACAGTGCATTTATGCTTCTTTTTATTGCTATTCTATCCACACAGTAATAAACATCATTTGCAAAATCTCATACAATATTTCAAATAGATACCTCAGTACTTGAAAAATGCTTCTGTATTTTATAAAATGATTAAAGGCACACTGTTGATCTGGAGCACCAGGTCATTTTTTTTTAACAGATTATTTATCTGTAGCTAAGATATAATATTTTCTATTTTCTGTTAGAAGTTTCTGATATATCCTACTTCCTTGAAAATCTCCAATTTTTTCCCCTCCAAACTCTCTAGCTTCAAACATGTAGGATTTTCTGAGTAGCTCAGATACTGCTAAACTTCTAAGAAAATTTTATGAATGCAGACACAGCTGCACAGTGACCAAGAGCCACCTAAAGGAAGTGCTTGGTTTGGAGTGACTGATGGATGACTATAGATTAACTTTGTTTTCATAGATCTCTGGGGGAAAGTGATAGCTCCATGTCATGTTTCACATACACATAAGGTGTATTAACTTTTTTGAGTCAGCACTTTTGAAAAGTTCTGTTACATTTATAATGTCAATGTGAACCACAAGGATCAGAATCATTACCGCAGGTCACAGTACTCGTTTTGTCCATTTGCACCTGGCAACCCACTCCAGTACTCATGGCTGGAAACTCCCATGGATGGAGGAGCCTGGTGGGCTGCAGTCCATGGGGTTGCTGAGCGTCGAACACAGCTGAGTGACTTCACTTTCACTTTTCACTTTCATACATTGGAGAAGGACATGGCAACCCACTCCAGTGTTCCTGCCTGGAAAATCCCAGGGACAGGGGAGCCTGGTGAGCTGCTGTCTCTGGGGTCGCACAGAGTCGGATGCAACTGAAGAGACTTAGCAGCAGCAGCAGCATACATGATAATTGCTTGGAAAACACATGAAATACTATACATAGAGAAGAGAAAGAAAGCTTACTAATTTTTCCTTGTAATTGCCTGTGAATATATCCATGTGAATAAATCTATGTATGTATTCATGGAGATAGTTTGCAATTTATTCAGTAGGTATTTCATAATGACAACAAAAAAAAAAATCCTGCAGGGAGTTTAATTTGTGACAATAGTTGAAATTGCAAATGAGGCCTTGATAGTCTTTGGATATATTAACATTAATTTTCTTAATATTTCTGAATTTGGTAAGAATACTGGAAACATCTTACTTGATCTATCTGAAGAAGAAAGTGAGAACTGCAAGTAGAATGTAGAGGGAGCTACATGAACAAAGCATTCATGAGAAGGGTCATTTTCTCTCCCCTTTGAAAGATCACCATTATCTAATATTGTTGCAATTATTTTTATATCCCCCATTGAATTGTTTACCAGGAAGCTCTTCTCATCATTGTGTACTTCTGCCTGGAACTCTCAACAATATTTTCAGTCATCATTATTCTGTTCTAGTTGCTGTCTGGTACTCTGAGACCCCTTAATTTGTACTCTGCTACAACCACTTCGCTCTTGTCACCAAATGAAGAAAGCCACATACTTCTGTTATCTTGTTTATTCATTCAAAGCAAAATCACCAACACAGCCTTTGGTGTATGTCATAGATTTTATAGAATTTTAATTATTATTTTGGACAGTAGGAAGGTAAACAAAATTAGTTCTCAGACTTACTCTTTTCCTTTGGGTTTGACCTTCCTTTGAGGCTTTCAAGGAATCAGATGATCTGTCCTTCCAGTGCATAGACAGACACCAGTTCAGATAATGCCACCTTAAACATAGCAGTTGGTCTTCACTGTGGATGTATCTTGCCATAGTGATCAAAAGACATTGAGACCTATATCAGCTCATTTCTCAAGGTGTGAAGTATTTACCTGACAGAGTTTCACTCTGGGCTTCAGGGTGTGTCAAAAGACCATTAGATATATAGCCAGAGAGACCTTCAGATTTGAATCCCAGCTGTACCAGTTATTACTCATGACCTTGGGCATGACCTTAGGGTCTATATATGATATATATATGTATATACAAAGATACATATGTACACCATATATATATATATATATATATATATAATTGCAAGTTAGTTTCTCAGTTGTTTCTGACTCTTTGCGACCCCATGGACTGCAGCCTGCCAGGCTCCTCTGTCTATGAAATTTCCCAGGCAAGAATACTGGAGTGAGTTGCCATTTCCTTCTCCAGGGGATCTTCCTGACCCAGGGATTATCTCCTGCAGTGTCAGATTCTTTACCACTGAACCACCGTATACAATGATGGTCATAGTATGAGCTGAAATAATTCTGCAGTCATCAAACGCCATAATAGGTGAGGGTGTTGTTTGAAAACTATAGAGCATTTAATAAGTTTTAAGTCATTTTGTTCTATTGATTCTTAATGAAAAGTGAGTTTAGGAAAGGGAGAAAGAGTAAAACTTAGAATATTTATTTTTGTTCTTTTGTTAAAAAAAACTGTATTAATATATGTATAATCCCCAAATGTGAATTCTATCACTTTTCTAAATGGGAATTTTCATATTGTTTCCACTTGAGTGCCCTTCTCTTTGATGCCAGAACTCATTATCTGTGTTGATTCTCGCACATTGTCTGTTTGGATGCATAGGACTTTGTGTCTGTGTTCACTGTAGCTGAGCCATGATGAGATCCCCTCAGGCGTTAAGCTTGGAGCACAAGCTGTTATTCTTTGCCTCCCATAACCTGGCTAAAGATGTCTGTCACTGAGGAGATAATGTTTAGAAAAGCAGAATGTTGTTATGAGTCAAGTTATTCATGACAAATACGTACCTAGATAAACCTAAGATGTTTGTTTTTAAACTAAGGAAGGACATTGAGATATGTCAACATGGTCCATTAAAAAAACGTTGTTCCCCATCTCCCACATGTCAAATGTTCCAATAATCACAATATCTCACAGATGGAAGAGCATTAAATGATATAGTGCCATAGACACCTCATTCAGTAGCTCTCTACTGAGAAGAAAATCCAGTGCCCACACTTTATCAGTACCAGCTCTCCAATAGAGCACTGAACATGAGAAGGATAATCCAATGATTAATATGATTTCAGATTTTTTATTTTGTTTTGTTTTCCATGTATAGCCCTGTGTCTACCTTCTACCTCCAGATACACATACAACTTTTCTTCCTATTTCAAATGAGGAGGGGATCTCTCTTCCTGATGAAGGTTTAACTCCTCCACTTCTGGTCTTCCTTGTATACCTCTATCCATCCTAAAACCTGGCTTGACTTAGTTCAGTTCAGTTCAGTCGCTCAGTCATGTCCGACTCTTTGCGACTCCATGAATCGCAGCACGCCAGGCCTCCCCGTCCATCACCAACTCCTGGAGTTCACTCAGACTCACGTCCATTGAGTCCGTGATGCCATCCAGCCATCTCATCCTCTGTCATCCCCTTCTCCTCCTGCCCCCAATCCCTCCCAGCATCAGGGTCTTTTCCAATGAGTCAACTCTTCCATGAGGTGGCCAAAGTACTGGAGCTTCAGTTTTAGCATCATTCCTTCCAAAGAAATCCCAGGGTTGATCTCCTTCAGAATGGACTGATTGGATCTCCTTGCAGTCCAAGGGACTCTCAAGAGTCTTCTCCAATACCACAGTTCAAAAGCATCAATTCTTCTGCACTCAGCCTTCTTCACAGTCCAGCTCTCACATCCATACATGACCACAGGAAAAACCATAGCCTTGACTAGAGCATAGGTTAAATCTTAAGATTTAAGATCCCAGAATCTGCACTTTAAACCAACTTATCCTATTTTCTCTCTTTATAAAGAATTCCTGCAGATTGCTAAAACACAGAAATTTAAGCATAAGACATAAATATGTATTTCACCAAAGAGAAGGTACAAGTGGTCACTAAACATATGAAGAGATGCTGCAATCTAGTGATCAGGATAATGCAAATCAAAACACAGGCAGCTATTATTTGATATGAAATTGCTGGGCAAAAATTAAAAGCAATATCAAATGTTGCCAAGAAAGTAAAACAAGCCATGAAAGTTTTTGGTTTTTTTTTTTTTTTTGCTGTTAGTGAGAGTATAATTGGTATAACAATTTTGGAAAATAGCTATGCAATAGTAAGTAAAACTGAGATGGCATAGGCCCCGTTATACCCTATGTTCCTCATTTTCATAGTTTCTAGGAAAATAATTGCTTGTGTGTCTAAGAGTCATGAAAAAATTCAAAGCAGAAAGTTTATAAAACCTCTAAGCTAGAATTGACCCAAATGTCAGTCAGTAGAAGAATGACTGAATGTGACTATTCCCATAGCACAAAAGAAAAAATCAAATATCAAACTTCCACATGGATGCCCTCTTTCAGCACATTCTAGTTCCCATCCTTTCTCTTCCCCTTCAGTTTTGACTCTTCCTTGAGTCTTTTCAAGGAATCACATAGTCTATCCTCCTAATAGATTCCATCAAATAATGGGTGGTATATTCAAGCAGTGAAAATCATACATTAGTGAAATACATTAACAAACAAATAAACAATTTAGTTAGATAATGGGCAAAAGACATGAAGAGACTATAATGGATGGCAAAAAAATTATGAATGTGTTTTCAATATTACTAGCTGTTAGGGAAATACAAATTAAATCCACAAGGAAATATCACTATATACCTATCAGATACAGGTTATTATAAAATATTGAGTATTGTTCCCTGTGTTACACAGTGGGTCTTTGTTGCTTCTTTTATACATAGAAGTGTGTATATGTTTTTCCCAAATTCCTAATTTATCCCTCCTGCCTTTCCTCTTTGGTAAATTTAAGTTTGTTTTCTATGTTTGTGAGTCTGTTTCTGTTTTGTTAAATAGGTTCATTTGCATCTTTTTTTTTCAGATTCCACATGTAAATAATGTCATAGGACATTTGTCTTTATCTGATTTAGTAAGATAATCTCTAGATCCATCCATATTGTTGCTAATGGCATTATTTCATTCAATTTCTTGGCTGATTAATATCCCATTGTACATATGTACCATGTCTTCTTCATCTATTCACTGCCAATAGACATTGATATTGTTTCCATGTTTTGACTGTTGTAAAAATAATGCTGGAATGAACATTGGGGTGCATGTATCTTTTCAAATTATGGTTTTCTTCACATATATGCACAGAAGTGTGCCTGTAGGATCCTCCTATGGTAGCTGTCTTTAGTTTTTAACCTCCTTACTGCATTCCATCCACAATGGCTGCACCAATTTATACTCCACACTCCCCACCCATTCCCCGCAACAGTGTAAGAGGGTTCCTTTTTCTCCACACCCTTTCCAGCATTTATTATCTGTATACTTTTTGATAATGGCCATTCTGACTGTGTGAGGTGGTGTACCTCATTGTAATTTTGATTTGCACTTCTCTAATAATTAGCGATGTTGGGTAAATGGTTTTTGATATTTTCTGCCCAAGTTTAGTTCAGATTTTTTTAAGCTCATTACAAGTCACTGTAAATGACCCTTGAAGCAGTCCTCATGAATGTCAAGTCTAGGAGAGAGACACTTTCTCACTACTTTAAAATTTGAGATGGAATAATTTGCACTTTGGGATTAAGCTGTAATCAGGCATTTCAAATCAAAAGAATGGCATAGTACAAGCCTGCCTCTTGACCTCTGGAAATCTAAATTAAATCTTTCAGTTAAGTGTGAACATTGTATACTTCAGGAAATAACCTTGGTGATAAAAGCAAGGAGAGAAAGAAATAGAAGCTAGTGAACTGTCCTCGTTTTTTACTTCGTTCCTTCCAAAATTTAGTGAGGAACTGTTTTTAACCAGTCACACTTGGGAATAACTATTACATGATAACAGCAAATTGATAATTAATTTATTATTCTCTAAGAATTCCATTTAGCTTGTGAGATAGAGGTTATAGGCTTGAACTCTATTAAGAGCTGAATTTGGGTAAAATAACATTAAAAGAAAGAACCTTCTTGGTGTTGATGTTTCCTAGCAAGATAGTCTCTCAGTGTTATTTAACCATAAGGTTTTTTCCCAGGTTAATTTTATTAACTCTCTCTTTTATTGGACTTTTTTGGTAAATGTGGTGCAATTTACTTTTGGAAAAGTATTGTCAATGAGTTCATGATTTGGTGTGATATCACAGTGGACAGTTTTGGGTTTAAAAAGAAGGTGAATTTTGGATCACCCTCTTAGGCACACTGAGTGGGAGAAGGATGTTTTTAAATGCCATAGCAATTGTCTATCATGATGTATGGACCAGCCCTTGAATGTATCAAATTCAAGGTTAGAAGAAGGTATTGTTTAGATTCCATCATCTTACCCTTCTCAGCTAATATATGAAGAACCTAACAAAATATTTAGGTTTGTGAATATATAAAGCTAATTCTAAAAGCCAGTAGTTGCTGCAGCTGTTAGCATTTACCAAAGCCTCTCTGATAGCAATATTATCCAGACACCATCTAACAGGGAATAGGAAATTGAAAAATGTGTGCTTAATGGAGCAATGAATGGTAGCTATTCTTATTCTCTTCCTACTAACTAAGCACCCTCTTAACTAAATGTGTTACTTGTTTATTCTTTTGTTGTTGGGGTTGTTGTTTAGTCACTAAGTCATGTCTGACTCTTTTGTGACCCTGTGGACTATAGTCCATGAGGCTCCTCTGTCCATTGGGTTTTCCAGGCAGGAATAATAGAGTAGGTTGCCATTTCCTTCTTCAGGGAATCTTCCTGACCCAGGGATTGAACTCGTGTCTCCATCATTGCAAGCAGACTCTTTAATGCAGAACCATCAAGGAAGCCAACTCTATGAAAAGGATATTACTGTAATACTCTTCTTTCGATGGCATAACTGCATTCGAGAGTACTCCTTAACTTGCTATATTAAGTTGTTGAGGTGGATTATAGATCCAGACAGTTCAGCTTGAGAACTCAATTCTTAAGCATCACCTAAGGCTGCCTCTCAGTTTGTAGAATGTAGAGATTTATGAATTCCACACACAGTCTTCATTCAACATCTAGCAGGCAAGAAACCAAGGGACTTTAAGTACTTTCCTAGATTTCTCTAAGTGATTTGGAATTTTGTATGAGAAAATTTTGCTGTTTAATTATAAACTATATTAAATAATTTTAAAGACAGCATGACTTTTGTGGGGAATTGGTACAGATACATTTTCAGATCTCTACTTCATATTGGTCGTTGCATTAGTAAATTACATAACATGTGACTGTCTTAAGTTTAGAATGGAATCCACTCTTTTAAAGAAGGGCAACTGAGTCTGGACTCACAAAAATTCCACTGCATAAATTGAGTCAGTAATTAATAAATACAGTATTACAAAAACTCCATCAACCCTCAAAGAAAAGCAGCAGAAAAGATTGCATTTTTCAAGAGTCTTGTGTAGGGCTAAAATGTCTCTGAAATAATGTGAAAACTTAGATTTGCAAAATGTTCAGTGAGAAATCCCGGTGTATACTATCTGCATGATGGAGACATGCTGAGCTAAGAAATCAGTGTTAAAGCAAATGTAGGACACCTGGAACCTTTAGGGTTGAACTTAAAGCCCCACAGGGACACATTCAGAACTTAAAACACAGCCTCCTGCAAATGATGAACTCACAGATCAATAGTGTGAGCAGGCTTAGTTAGCCACTAGAAAGCTAAAGAATTATCTTGTTACTTCTACTCCCAAGCTAATCTCTTGCCATTTTTCCCATGAAAATCCTCCTCATTGTCTAGGGAAATCCATGATTTGTGTATTACTATCCTCTCTGCTAGTAATGATAAGGATAGACACTTAATGTATTGCATAGATTAAAAGTTATTCCTTTGTAAATCAAAGATTCCATTTTACAAGGAAGAAAAGAGTCTTTTTTGTAGGTCTCCTAGTTCTAGACCATACAGAGTTTTATATAATAGCCTACAGTGTTTAGTAATTGAACTCCTGAGTAAATTCTCTCTGTTCCTTTTGCAAAAGGTTTTTCCAATGTTAATACATGGGATGAACTAGGTGGGAGGAAAGAATAAAATCCATTCAGATGTAATTTTAAAAACTCATAAAGTAATAATTGATAAACCAGTTTGTCACAAATAGGTTGGAAACCATAGCGTGCATTTTTGAAAATGCACTGTTAAATAAATAGTTTGTGACCTGGAACTGGGTAGCCAGGTAAATAAAGAGATCACAGTCCTCAATTTTAGTTTGAGTGATTGGGGTAAAATTTTACATACAGGAAGAACAGATAAATCAGGAAGAAAAAAAACCTATTTGTGGCATGAAGAGGAATTAATTTTAGGTTGTATTTTACTGCTTATATGATACACAGCTTATAATTGGAATTACATAGCTGTGGCCTGGAAGATGTTGGAGTTTGAAAATAAAATTTGGTAATACTCTCAGAAATGTATTAAAATTACATGAAAAGAGGTAATGAGTACAATTTCAGTATCCTTACACTTCAGTAGGAGAAGTGTAAGGATTTAATGACAGCTATTGATAATCAGTATTTCATCCAGCATCTTCTGAGTCACCTCATCCCTAAAGAATTGTATAGGCTAGAAATTTTCTGAACCACTGGGTTCTTATAAAACATCTTGGAAATTTTATATATGGAATGCTTGCTTGCTAAGCCTTTTCAGTCATGTCCGACTCTTTGTGACCCTATGGACTGTAGCCTTCCAGCCTCCTCTGTCCATGGGGATTATCCAGTCAAAATACTGGAGTGGGTTGCCATACCCTCCTCCAGGGGATCTTCCCAGCCCAGGGATTGAACCCACATCTCTTTTACCACTAGTACCACCTGGAAACCCCATATATCACATAATTTTCTATATAAATATGAAAAGAGCAGAGAGTATTTTTAATGCACTATAATTCCTCACTACAGGCCAAATACATCAGAATTCATATCATTTTTCAGTTCAGTTCAGTTGCTCAGCCATGTCTGACTCTTTGCAACCCCATGGACTGCAGCATGCTAGTCTTCCCAATCTATCACCAACTCCCAGAGCTTACTCAAACTCAGTTCCATTGAGTCGGTGATGCCATCCAACCATCTCATCCTCTATCGTCCCCTTCTCTTTCTGCCTTCAATCTTTTCTAGCAGCAGGATCTTTTCCAGTGAGTCATTTCTTCGCATCAGGTGGCCAAAGTATTGGAGTTTCAGCTTCAACATCAATCTTTCCAATGAATATTCAGGATTGGTTGCCTTTAAGATTGACTGGTTGGATCTCCTTGCAGTCCAAGGGACTCTCAAGAGTCTTCTCCAACACCACAGTTCAAAAGCATCAATTCTTCAGCGCTCAGCTTTCTTTATAGTTCAACTCTCACATCCATACATGACTACTGGAAAAACCATAGCCTTGACTAGACGGACCTTAGTCAGCAAAGTAATGTCTCTGCTTTTAAATATGCTGTCTAGGTTGATCATAACTTTTCTTCCAAGGAGCAAGTGTCTTTTAATTTCATGGCTACAATCACCATCTGCAATGATTTTGGAGCCCCCATAATGAAGTCTGTTACTGTTTCCATTGTTTCCCCATCTATTTGCCATGAAGTGATGGGACTAGATGCCATGATCTTCGTTTTCTAAATGTTGAGTTTTAAGCCAACTTTTTCACTCTCCTCTTTCACTTCATTAAGAGGCTCTTTAGTTCTTCTTCATTTTCTGCCATAAGGGTGGTGTTATCTGCATATCTGAGGTTATTGATAGAATTCATATCATTTTTAGGCAGCCCAAAATTTGTGAATGATTTATTTTCCAAAAGATTATGAAAAAATAAGCTTGTTGAAACTTGCAACACATTTTTCTGTAGAAATAATATTGTAAATCATGGTATGTTTCACAAACTAGTCTATACAACCCTATTGAAACCATAATATATTCTACATGGTAAATGAAAATTAATACGTATAGAAAACATCTTTCTTGTTCTTTTAAACAACAAAATTATAATTAAGCACATGGCACAGACAGAATAATCATTGGTAGATATGATTTTTAAATGTGTTGAGTTAGAGATAATGCAACAAAGGGAATCCATGTCCTGAATAAGATAAGTTTTTAGACTTACTTTTGAATGTTAACATGTGAGAGAAATTAAACTGATGTGGGGAGTGATGAAGTAGACGGAGAGTGATGAATAATAAAGGGACTTCATGAGCATTCTGAATACTTGAATGTTTATTGTGCTCTTTTGTTTATTTATTTGAATTTCAACACTTTCGTTTTTTCCCCTTGGTTTTTGTATATTTCTTACACAATTAAGTTCATTTTATTTATTTGGATTTTAATTGAAGGAAATATTTTTATTTAAAAGCACAAAACTTTCCTAACTGCCTCCTCTAATCCTTCATATTTAAAAGTTTCTTCTTCATTCTCCCTTAGATTTATTTTCTCTGTCTTTTTTAAAATTAATTTTTATTGGAGTATAGTTGCTTTACAGTGTTGTGTTCTGAGCCACCGGGGAAGCCCATGTTAGTTTCATCAGTGTGAATCAGCTATGCATATACATACACCCCTTCTTTTTTTGATTTACTTCCCACTTAGGTCACCACAGAACACTGAGTGGAGGTTCCTGTGCTACACAGTAGGTTCTCACTAGTTATCTATTATATTTTCCTTAATTTTTTGTTTTGTTTTCTCCCGCAGTGGAAGTCTTTGTTGAGACATCAGTACCCTCTCTTTCTTTTACATATGTGTGTGTTTTTCTTTGTGTCTCTGGTCAAACCTCAGTTTTTAACCAGAAGATACCTGAGCTGATGTCTCTCCCTAAGAAACTCAGACTCCTGGCACTTCCCAACCCATGTTCAGGTTCCTCCACTTCAGAGGTATAAACTAAACCATAGGACTGAGACATTCTGCTTTCCAGTGGCTCAGCAGGTAAAGAATCTGCCTGCAAGGCAGGAGACACAGGAGATGCGGGTTCAATCCCTAGGTTGGGAAATTCCGATGGAGAAGGAAACGGCAACTCACTTCAGTATTCTTGCCCCAAAACTGCCATGGACAGGGGAACCTGGCAGGCTACAGTTCATGTGGTCACAAAAAGTTGGACACAACTGAGCAACTAGGCACACATTTAAGACATTATGGAGGTCCTAGAGATATGCTCTAAGGAACTGGGCGTGGAGTCTTACCAAAAATAGCAACGTATCTTCAAAACCAAAGAGATAGGATTGGAATGGAAAGGCGACTTCCAAATTATGGATGGTGGACTCACTATTCTGCTGAGTCAAAGAGCTAAACTTAAAAGATACCCACCAGGAAATGGGCAGGGTGTGAGGAACTTGGGTGGACATTCTAAGAGCCTCAACTGCCACCTGCATAGCCTGCCAACCAGCTAAGCACATGTACCAGTGCAACACAGCCATACAAGATTTTTTGTATTTGGGCACTGACCATTCCTTCAAATCAGTGTAAGATTTGTATTCATTTCAATGAAGGTTGGTTATGTAAACTTTTCAAAAATATGATATTGGGATTCTATTACTAAGTTATTAGACAAAATCAATAATTCAAAAATATCCCTCTAGTTCTTGAGAATCTGTTAAATGATTTGTATTTTGATAAATAATGTATAAGGTCAGTTTCAATCCAATCCCAAAGAAAGGCAATGCCAAAGAATGCTCAAACTACCACACAATTGCATTCATCTCATACACTAGTAAAGTAATGCTCAAAATTTTCCAAGCCAGGCTTCAATAATACGTGAACTGTGAACTTCCTGATGTTCAAGCTGGTTTTAGAAAAGGCACAGGAACCAGAGGTCAAATTGCCAGTATCTGCTGGATCATGGAAAAAGCAAGAGAGTTCCAGGAAAATATCTATTTCTGCTTTATTGACTATGCCAAAGCCTTTGACTGTGTGGATCACAAGAAACTGTGGAAAATTCTGAAAGAGATGGGAATACCAGACCACCTGACCTGCCTCTTGAGAAATCTGTATGCAGGTCAGGAAGGAACAGTTAGAAGTGGACATGGAACAACAGACTGTTTCCAAATAGGAAAAGGAGTACGTCAAGGCTGTATATTGTCACCCTGCTTATTTAACTTCTATGCAGAGTACATCATGAGAAATGCTGGACTAGAAGAAACACAAGCTGGAATAAAGATTGCCAGGAGAAATATCAATAACCTCAGATATGCAGATGATATCACCTTTATGGCAGAAAGTGAAGAGGAACTAAAAAGCCTCTTGATGAAAGTAAAAGAGGAGAGTGAAAAAGTTGGCTTAAAGCTCAACATTCAGAAAATGAAGATCATGGCATCTGGTCCCATGACTTCATGGGAAATAGATGGCGAAACAGTGGAAAGTGTCAGATTTTATTTTGGGGGGCTCCAAAATCACTGCAAATGGTGACTGCAGCCATGAAATTAAAAGACGCTTACTCCTTAGAAGAAAAGTTATGAGCAACCTAGATAGTATATTCAAAAGCAGAGACATTACTTTGCTGACTAAGATCTGTCTAGTCAAGGCTATGGTTTTTCCAGTAGTCATATATGGATGTGAGAGTTGGACTGTGAAGAAGGCTGAGCACTGAAGAATTGATGCTTTTGAACTGTGGTGTTGGAGAAGACTCTTGAGAGTCCCTGGACTGCAAGGAGATCCAACCAGTCCATTCTGAAGGAGATCAACCCTGGGATTTCTTTGAAAGGAATGATGCTAAAGCTGAAACTTCAGTACTTTGGCCACCTCATGTGAAGAGTTGACTCATTGGAGAAGACTCTGATGCTGGGAGGGATTGGGGGCAGGAGGAGAAGGGGATGACAGAGGATGAGATGGCTGGATAGCATCACGGACTCAATGGACGCGAGTCTGAGTGAGCTCCGGGAGCTGGTGATGGACAGGTAGACCTGGCATGCTGCAATTCATGGGGTCGCAAAGAGTCAGACATGACTGAGCGACTTAACTGAACACTATGTTAGCCTAATCAACTATCATATTTAAACATGATAAATGACAATCAAAATGTCATTTCTACATGAAAGTCAGACAAGAAAGCAGGATTTTTTCTTTCAGTAGGACTTACTAAAATTATCAGATCATGGTATTGCTATTTTTTATTTTATTTATTTATTTATTTATTTTTAATATAAATTTATTTATTTTAGTTGGAGGTTAATTACTTTACAATATTGTATTGATTTTGCCATACATCAACATGAATCCACCACAGGTATACACGTGTTCCCCATCCTGAACCCCCCTCCCTCCTCCCTCTCTGTACCATCCCTCTGGGTTGTCTCAATGCACCAGCCCCAAGCATCCAGTATCATGCATCGAACCTGGACTGGCGATTCATTTCATATATGATATTATACCATATCATAATATCAATGCTATTCTCCCAAGTCATCCCAACCTCTCCCTCTCCCACAGAGTCCAAAAGACTGTTCTATACATCTGTGTCTGTTTTGCTGTCTCACATACAGGGTTATTGTTACCATCTTTCTAAATTCCATATATATGTATTAGTATACTGTATTGGTGTTTTTCTTTCTGGCTTACTTCACTCTGTATAATAGGCTCCAGTTTCATCCACCTCATTAGAAATGATTCAAATGTATTCCTTTTAATGGCTGAGTAATACTATTGTGTATATGTACCACAGCTTTCTTATCCATTCATCTGCTGATGGACATCTCACGACTGAAGTGACTTAGAAGCAGCAGCAGCTGATGGACATCTAGGTTGCTTGCATGTCCTGGCTATTATAAATGATGAACATTGGGGTGCACGTGTCTCTTTCAATTCTGGTTTCCTCTATGTGTATGCCCAGCAGTGGAATTGCTGGGTCATAAGGCAGTTCTGTTTCCAGTTTTTTAAGAAATCTCCACACTGTTCTCCATAGTGGCTGTACTAGTTTGCATTCTCACCAACAGTGTAAGAGGGTTCCCTTTTCACGACACCCTCTCTAGCATTTGTTGCTTGTAGACATTTGGATCACAGCCATTCTGACTGGTGTGAAATGGTACCTCATTGTGGTTTTGATTTGCATTTNTTTTTTAAGGAATCTCCACACTGTTCTCCATAGTGGCTGTACTAATTTGCATTCCCACCAACAGTGTAAGAGGGTTCCCTTTTCTCCACACCCTCTCCAGCATTTATTGCTTGTAGACTTTTGGATCACAGCCATTCTGACTGGCGTGAAATGGTACCTCATTGTGGTTTTGATTTGCATTTCTCTGATAATGAGTGATGTTGAGCATCTTTTCATGTGTTTGTTAGCCATCTGTATGTCTTCTTTGGAGAAATGTCTATTTAGTTCTTTGGCCCATTTTTTGATTGGGTCGTTTATTTTTCTGGAATTGAGCTGCAGGAGTTGCTTGTATATTTTTGAGATTAATTGTTTGTCAGTTGCTTCATGTGCTATTATTTTCTCCCATTCTGAAGGCTGTCTGTTCACCTTGCTTATAGCTTCCTTTGTTGTGCAGAAGCTTTTAGGCTTAATTAAGTCCTATTTGTTTATTTTTGCTTTTATTTCCAATATTCTGGGAAGTGGGTCATAGAGGATACTGCTGTGGTTTATATCAGAGAGTGTTTTGCCTATGTTCTCCTCTAGGAGTTTTATAGTTTCTGGTCTTATGTTTAGATCTTTAATCCATTTTGAGTTTATTTTTGTGTATGGTGCTAGAAAGTGTTCTAGTTTCATTCTTTTAAAGTGATTGACTAGTTTTCCCAGCACCACTTGTTAAAGGGATTGTCTTTAATCCATTGTACATTCTTGCCTCCTTTGTCAAAGATAAAGTGTCCATAGGTGCGTGGATTTATCTCTGGGCTTTCTATTTTGTTCCATTGATCTATATTTCTGTCTTTGTGCCAGCACCATACTGTCTTGATGACTGTGGCTTTGTAGTAGAGCCTGAAGTCAGGCAGGTTGATTCCTCCAGGTCCATTCTTCTTTCTCAAGATTGCTTTGGCTATTAGAGGTTTTTTTGTATTTCCATACAAATTGTGAAATTATTTGTTTTAGCTCTGTGAAAAATACCATTGGTAGCTTGATGAGGATTGCATTGAATCTATAAATTGCTTTGGGTAGTATACTCATTTTCACTATATTGATTCTTCTGATTCACAAACATGGCATATTTCTCCATCTATTAGTGTCCTCTTTGATTTCTTTCACCAGTGTTTTATAGTTTTCTATATATAGGTTTTTAGTTTCTTTAGGTAGATATATTCCTAAGTATTAGAAGAATTCAAGGGATTTCTGTGTGTTGATTTTATATCCTGCAACTTTACTATATTCATTGATTAGCTCTAGTAATTTTCTGGTGGAGTCTTTAGGGTTTTCTATGTAGAGGATCATGTCATCTGCAAACAGTGAGAGTTTTACTTCTTCTTTTCCAATTTGGATTCCTTTTATTTCCTTTTCTGCTCTGATTGCTGTGGCCAAAACTTCCAAAACTATGTTGAATAGTAGTGGTGAAAGTGGACACCCTTGTCTTGTTCCTGATTTTCGAGGAAATGCTTTCAATTTTTTACCATTGAGGATAATGTTTGCTGTGGGTTTGCCATATATAGCTTTTATTATGTTGTGGTATGTTCCTTCTATTCCTGCTTTCTGGAGAGTTTTGATCATAAATGATGTTGAATTTTGTCACAGGCTTTCTCTGCATCTATTGAGATAATCATATGACTTTTATTTTTCAATTTGTTAATGTGGTGTATTACATTGATTGATTTGTGGATATTGAAGAATCCTTGCATCCCTGGGATAAAGCCTACTTGGTCATGGTGTATGATCTTTTTAATGTGTTGTTGGATTCTGATTGCTAGAATTTTGTTAAGGATTTTTGCATCTATGTTCATNTTCTGATCGCTGTGGCCAAAACTTCCAGAACTATGTTGAATAGAAAACTTATAATTTATTCTTGTCTGTGCTGGGTCTTCACTGCTGTGTGCAGGCTCCCCCCAGTTGTTGTAAGCGGGGCTACTTTCTAGTTGGGGTGCACAGGCCTCTCATTGTGGTGGCTCTATTGTTGGGGAGCATGGGCTCCAGGGCTCAAAGCATTCAGTAGCTGTGGCTCATGCGTTCCAGAGCAGGGGCCCGGCAGCCATGGTGCATGGGCTCAGTTGCTGCTCAGCAGGTGGAATTTTCCCCAGGGACTGAACCCATGTCCCCCACACTGGCAGGTGGATTCCTAACCACTGGACCACTAGGGAGGCCTTACCATGGAGTCTTCATGTATTTCTTTAAGGCTTGAATTTTGGGCACTTTTGTTCCAGTTAGGGTATTTTCATCTTCAAGGCATAAACTGACTAAAATAGCTTGAATGAGAAAATGCATTATCTCATATGTACTAAGTCTCTTCAGTTGTGTCCAACTCTGGGATCCCATGGACTGTAGCCTACCAGGCTCCTCTGTCCAGGGGATTCTCCAGGTAAGAATACAGGAGTGGGTTGTGATGCCCTCCTCCAGGGGATCTTTCTGACCCTGGATTGAACCCACGTTTCTTACGTCTCCTGCACTGGCAGGCAGGCTCTTTACCACTACACTACCTGGGAAACCCATGCATTATTTCATATGAAGAGTACATCCAGAGTCGGGCTGATGGTTGAATCCATAGCTTGAGGATGTCACCCAAGAGCAGGTATTTTCCATCTCTGCTCCCTGCTGTCTTTGGTTTTGTTTTTGTTGTTAGGCAGAGAAATGATACAGGGATAAGATACACTTATGAATATGTCCCACAGAAGAAGAGAGACATCCTCTGGCCTTCTTTTCCTGAAGTGAATCTTCTCATATATTCCTTTGTGGAGTCTCCCTCCATCTCACCAGAATGTGCTCACATTCTCATTTCTCAGCCAAGGTTAGCATAATGCATGTGAAGTGAAGTGAAGTTGCTCAGTCGTGTCTGACTCTTTGCAACTCCATGGACTGTAGCCTACTAGGCTCCTCCATCCATGGGATTTTCCAGGCAAGAGTACTGAAGTGGGTTGCCATTTCCTTCTCCAGAGGATCTTCCTGACCCAGGGATGGAACCCAGGTCTCCTGACTGTAGGCAGACGCCTTACCATCTGAGCCCCTGTGTGTGTGCTAAATCGCTTCAGTCACGTCCAACTCTTTGCAACCCCATGAACTGTGGCCTGCCAGGCTCTTCTGTCCATGGAATTCTCCAGGCATGAATACTGGGAATGGGTTGCCATGCCCTCCTCCCGGGGATCTTCCCAGACTAAGGATCAAACCTCCATCTCTTATGTCTCCTGCACTGGAAGGCAGGTTCTTTACCACTAGTGCCACCTGGGAAGCCCATTAGCAGAAAAGCTAACCCTAAAACCCATGAGACCTGCCTTTGCTCTGAGAGCTGGAGACACTGGACTTTGGAAGAGAGGAGTAAAAGAACTTGAAAAAAAATCAGATTCTTTTTTAGGAAGGAGGAAGAATGAAAGGTAGTCTGGAGACAACTGAGGGAGTTTTCTATATACTTTACATGATCTTCTTATTCAGAAGAAAGCAACAATGATATTTTAAAATAAATACCAGGAGAAAAAAATTCTGGGAGAGAGATTTGATTCCCAAAAATGAGAGACAAATTTTCTAAAATAACACTGGGGGAGAAATGGTTAGGAGGTAGAATGAATATTTATCTAGATCAGGAAGGTGGCCCAAGGAAAAGAAGAAGAACAAAAAAAATAATATATTCATTCATCCTCCTGAGTCAGGCTTAACATGTAACCATGTTGATCATTCCATCTGAACTTACCGTCTGCTGTACAACATCCTGCGAAAGGCTGTGGAGTTTGATTGAGCTAAGATCCATGGTAGAAGATGGAGTAGCACATTGCCATAAGCTTTGGCTACTATAAAGTGACTGGAGAGTAAGATGCTGCAGTCCTGAAATCAGGTGGTTCATTATGTTTAGTTTCTGGAAACGGTTTTTCATTGAAAAAGTCTAACCCTTAAGAAAAAAAAAAACTACACCAGACATAAACTAAGTAATTTTTTTTCCTACAGCAAGTCATATGTTTTTCACCTAGACAAAATAAGCACCATAGGGCACATGTATCAAAGAAAAGGAAATCCAAATGAATTACATTTTTAAACAGCCTTAATCCCTATTTGGTCAGGAGCAAAGTTTCCTAAAAACGAAAGTGCTCGCTTCTGGTGCCTGTCATCAAATTACTACAGAATATTCTACCATGCCTTGACTTCTCCTGTAAGTAGAATCCAAGGATGATAAAGTCTTAGTGGAGATGGTATCTAGGAAGTTTAAAAACACCACCACCAACAAAAGAGTTGCCAAGTTACTAAGAGAGTAAATCACCTCACCAAAAAAAAAAAAAGTTTTTAACTGTGCATGGTGATGGGTGTTCACTAGACTTATTCTGGTGATCATTTTTTAATGCATATAAATGCTCAATTATTATATTTATACCTAAAATGTATATAATGTTATATTTCAGTTATATTTCAATTACAAAATTACAAAGGCAAAACAAAACACACAAAAACCTAGTGTGGGTATCTTTTCCTTCAGCAAATGTTTTCTTAAAAACTAAAGAAAAGCAAGAAACCAGAGACTACTGGGTGATAAGGATTCTAGAGAAATATAGCCTACACATTTAGGGATCTTTAGTGTGATTGACAAGAAAAGAAAAAGAAGGACATAACAACTGATTATGTCATGAGTGTACCCCTCCTACCATCTTCTTGTAGTTTCTTATTTATGTCTTCAGTGTAGATTATCTTTCTTGGTAGGTTCTGGTCTTTTTTTCCTCCATGGTTGATCAGCAGTTAAGTTGTGATTTTGCTGTGCTTATGAGAGAAGCTTAAAGTCCTTCTACTATGCCATCTTGTCCAAATTCCAGACATAGCAACTGAAAGAGTAAAATTAGATTCAGCAGGAAGAGGTGGAAAGACTGTATTATGGAAGTAACTTAGGGAGAGAAGGAGAGAAAGAATTATGACAACTAGAGTATTCAGCTTGTTTCCTCAGATATGTTTTGCTCACATTTTTCATCTTTCTCAGACTTCATACCTACAAAAGAACAAGACAAGTGAACAAATATTTTGGATGACTACACTATGTGATACAAAAAAGGAATGACTTTAGAAAGATACG
The DNA here is from genome assembly GCA_006408695.1 of Aepyceros melampus. NCBI lineage: Eukaryota > Metazoa > Chordata > Mammalia > Artiodactyla > Bovidae > Aepyceros > Aepyceros melampus. The sequence goes on from SJXQ01001220.1 coordinate 54,711, forward strand.
TTTATTATTAATTAGAACCACAGTCCATAGGGTCACAAATAGTTGGACATGACTGAAGCGACTTAGCATGAAAGGGAAAGAATAATGCTATCTGTTGTGTCTTTAAAGGCTTCAGAAAGGAGTTAATAGATGAACTGAATTTTGAAAGTCATATGTTTTTCACCTAGACAAAATAAGCACCATAGGGCACATGTATCAAAGAAAAGGGAAATCCAAATGAATTACATTTTTAAACAGTCTTAATCCCTATTTGGTCAGGAGCAAAGTTTCCTAAAAACGAAAGTGCTCACTTCTGGTGCCTATCATCAAATTACTACAGAATATTCTACCATGCCTTGACTTCTCCTGTAAGTAGAATCCAAGGATGATAAAGTCTTAGTGGAGATGGTATCTAGGAACTTTAAAAACAACACCACCAACAAAAAAGTTGTCAAGTTGCTAAGAGAGTAAATCACCTCACCAAAAAAAAAAAAAAAAATGGGTAGGACATTGACAGTTGACTATGTGGATACAGAGCATTGCAAGCAAGAGGAAGGGGTATTTCAAAAACAGGAAGCATTCTATAGGGGCTATGCCTTAGAGTATTTACAGCAGGACATTCACATAAGAAGGATGGGTAATAAAGTAGGGTGGGACTAAATGACAAGGAGCTATGAAAAATTCATTTTTGTCACCAGATTAGTCATTGAAGGTTTTTAAGTAGGAAAATAATAAGATTAGGTAAGATCAGTAAAATAGTCCTATTGTCAGTGTGGAAGACAGAAAAATCAACCATTAGGAGACTATTGAAATACTCATAATTGCTGGTAAGGAGAACGTGAACAAAAACAGAGATGCAGGAAAAGAATAAAGGATATGGAAGACGTGTGAATAGGACTTGCTCACTTGATAGGAAAGAAAGGAAGAGACAAGAATTGATGATGACTCAAATATTTGGAGTCTGGGCAATGAGAATATATTGTTTCTGGTCCAAAAAAAAAAAAAAAAATGGGTAGGACATTGACAGTTGACTATGTGGATACAGAGCATTGCAAGCAAGAGGAAGGGGTATTTCAAAAACAGGAAGCATTCTATAGGGGCTATGCCTTAGAGTATTTACAGCAGGACATTCACATAAGAAGGATGGGTAATAAAGTAGGGTGGGACTAAATGACAAGGAGCTATGAAAAATTCATTTTTGTCACCAGATTAGTCATTGAAGGTTTTTAAGTAGGAAAATAATAAGATTAGGTAAGATCAGTAAAATAGTCCTATTGTCAGTGTGGAAGACAGAAAAATCAACCATTAGGAGACTATTGAAATACTCATAATTGCTGGTAAGGAGAACGTGAACAAAAACAGAGATGCAGGAAAAGAATAAAGGATATGGAAGACGTGTGAATAGGACTTGCTCACTTGATAGGAAAGAAAGGAAGAGACAAGAATTGATGATGACTCAAATATTTGGAGTCTGGGCAATGAGAATATATTGTTTCTGGTTTTGGATGATGGCTTTGTTTAGAGATGTATTGGATTGTGCAGCATGTGCTTAAAAACTTGAGTCTGAATTTTTAGAAACATGGATATGCAAGGCACTTGCATGAAAGTTACATTTAGAATTGAAAGAGTGTGTAGTCCAAAGAAGAACAGGAACAATAGACAATAAAAGAGATAGGAACTAAATCGTAACGATAAATAGAAGCAAACAGAGGCAGGTGATAGTGAAGCCACCTCCTCAGATATGTATTTTTTTAATAATATTTTCCATACCCTTCTCAGCAAAACTTCAGTTTTGAGATTTTGAAAATGTCAGTCAATTAAATTTTATACTTTGAAGTTCTTCCAGGGCACTGTAAATGTTAGTTGACCTCACAGATATCCATCAATGAATCTCAAGAAGTGCTTTGTACACTGCAGTGGTGCTCTATTATTTGATGTTGTGTTCAAGAAAACTGCAAACTCGATGTAGACTTGTGAGCCTAAAGGATGTAATTGTAAGGAATAAGGCTGTTGATCTAAGGAGAAAAACATTTTTCTCTGGGTGATGAATACCAGATTCTAAAACAGAAATCAGCCCTAATATATTCACATACTTAGTGATGTGCTGCTTGAGGATGGGAACTATTTGTTGAAAAAATTTACCAAGTATTTTCTGACACAGTCATACAAGGAGGTGGAATATGAAGAACCCCACCAAAATAATTCAGGCCTCTATTCTCAACCAATACTTCCTTTTTCCTCCTTTCCAAGCTCTCTCTCTCTCTCAAATGTAGTGAAGCTTGCTGAAGGCATGGGCCATGCAGGTACTGATTCTGAGAGTCAAGAGCTAAGGCCTGTCCTATAGGCTAGACTTGGAGACCCAAGACAATGCACTTCACGTGTGCATCTGTCTGTATGAAATGAAGAGACTGACCTCAGTATGCACCTGATTTTGTCCCTCCTCTTCACAATAAAAACACATTAGTCAGAATTCCTGCCATCTTCCTAAAGAGAAATTTCAGTAGAGTGTATTATGCTTTGCTTTATCCAGAAATATTCTCTAGCATCTTCATAGTCTCTGAAGAACTCCCTGAATGAAAAGACAGCAGGAGAAAGAACTCACTTTTTCTTAGGACATCTTCTCAGTAGAATCCTCTCCGGCCCTTTGTTTCCAATGCTTTGGCTCTTCCTTATGTCTCCATGGTGTATGGCAAGACACAATGCTGTCACACTTAACCATCATGCGATACTCCCAGCCAAGACCACCAAGCACGCTCACTTATCTGCCTGCCCCACAGAGCCCAATCAGACCTAACTGTACCCCCGGCTAGGCTAACCCACCATGAGCCTCCACCACTGTTCATCATGGCATCAGAGACTTATATCCTTCACTAGCTTTCACTTATCTGGCTCATGGAAATAGTTGCCTATCTTTTTTGCTTAATCAGTGGGGTTTTACTCCAGTGAATGTTACTTCAACCAAACCAGACTTGCCTAGTTTAAAGACTACAAGAGTTCCAGAAGCATTTTCATGGTTTTGCCTTTCTTATTTCTGAAGGACTCACAGAAGCTATAGTTAGAGTAGTAATGAATTTGGGCATAGCATTAAACATTGAACTTCTTTTACTACATTAGCCCAGTTCTCAAAATCATCAAGTTAGCACTCTTTCTGGAGGCATCTCTCCCCATTTCTAACTAACTTGCTAAAGATATTTCGAAGGGAGAAGATCCAAAATACTGGGTCAAGTAGAGTAAATATGAAATCATCATGCAGAAATCGTTAGCAAATAGTCTATAAGCCTTGTACACATGCATTTTGTGTCACTTTTTCTTATATTGTTCTTTTGCTTGGCTTTCTTTCCCCACCAGTGGTAATTTGTTCTTATGGCATGTTTTTTATTCTTAGAAATTGTGTTATTTCATAGTAATTACTTGAACACAAGCTTGAAAATCTCTGAAGGTCTTATTTGTGTCATATTAGTCTCAGTCTTTCTGTGAATGATGTAGTCATCTACGTAATATTTCAATGTTTTAATTATGATGAAAACTATAGAATAAAAAGAGATCATTTGTAAAGAGCTACACAGATGACTGCCTTGAGTGATATCTTTCTCTGCTTTTACTTGTTTGCCACTGTTGAAAATCTTGGAGAAATAAAGCTTTCAGGGGACAGATGATATTGCAAAAAGCAAAGGAAGTTTTATCTAGAAAAACACTGGATGAATTGTTACTAAGTAATCAGGAATTAGCTATGCAAGAACTTTGGTATTCACATTAATGCTGTGAATAAATAAATAGTTCCCATACTTAACACATGTATTCTTTAAAATCTCTTTTCAGATTATAATGATTTCTTTTAAGAAAATGATGTTCATATAATACTCAAGTTTTATACAAATACTTTCTTGTATAGAGTATATCTGACTCAAGACTTCAAACTTTTATCTGCTGCGGCTGCTGCTGTTAAGTCGCTTCAGTTGTGTCCGACTCTGTGCGACCCCATAGACGGCAGCCCACCAGGCTCCCCTGTCCCTGGGATTCTCCAGGCAAGAACATTGGAGTGGGTTGCCATTTCCTTCTCCAATGCATGAAAAGTGAAAGTGAAGTTGCTCAGTCATGTCCAACTCTTCGCGACTCCATGGACCGCAGCCTACCAGGCTCCTCCGCCCATGGGATTTTCCAGGCAAGAGTACTGGAGTGGGGTGCCGTTGCCTTCTCCGCAAACTTTTATCTAAATAAGAGGAAATACCTCAAAAACCATGTGCAAATAAAGATTTGTACAGATAGAAGAAAAGTGCCAAGTGTAACCTAAAAACCTGTTTTAGAAAACAGAAAGGTGATCTTCTCCAGTGTAATATCAGTCCATTTCACAGAAGTCATTGGGTTTCTGTGCATCATGGCGAGTTTTGTCCAAGCTGTAGAGAACAAATTCGGATATCCAGACACAGGATACTCTCCTGCTTGGGTCAATGTCTCCTTTCCTATGAATTCAACTTCGATCTACACTCAGTTCCCTGAAGTCCTCATGGGTGAAATGTGAAGTTACAAGATGAAAGCTGTAGGAACAAAAAAAAGAAAGATTTGCAAAGGATTATTTTGTAAAGAAAAGTGTTCATGTACAAAGCTTAAGCTAGGCTGGACTACAGGTTTTCCTATCCCTGAAGACCTAAGACTATAAGAGTGTGACACGTGTGTGTGTGTGCTGTCATGCCTGACTCTTTGAGACCCTGTGGACTATAGCTCACCAGGCTCTTCTGTCCACGTGATCAGTTCCCTGAAGTCCTCATGGGTGAAATGTGAAGTTACAAGATGAAAGCTGTAGGAACAAAAAAAAGAAAGATTTGCAAAGGATTATTTTGTAAAGAAAAGTGTTCATGTACAAAGCTTAAGCTAGGCTGGACTACAGGTTTTCCTATCCCTGAAGACCTAAGACTATAAGAGTGTGACACGTGTGTGTGTGTGCTGTCATGCCTGACTCTTTGAGACCCTGTGGACTATAGCCCACCAGGCTCTTCTGTCCACGTGACATTTCAGGCAAGAATACTGGAGAGAGTTCCCATCTCCTCCTCCAGGGGATCTTCCCAACCCAGAGATCGAACCCATGTCTCCTGCATTGCAGGTGGTTTCTTCGCCTGCTGAGCCTTCAGGGAAGCCCAAGATCATGACAGTGTATAAGAAAAAAAATCTAATCCAATAACAAGTAATATTAGCATTGGAGAGAACCATTAAAAAAAAATCAAGTGTAAAGTATTGGGGAGTGAGGCAGACTGGGAAGGGGGACAAGCAAAACAGGAACAAAACTACAGAGATCTTGTTCGGGTGGAGAATTTCTCACTGGGCTTCTCTGGTGCCGCTCCAATGGTAAAGAATCCACTCGCAATGCAGGAGACCAGGGTTTGACTAAACGACTAACACTTTTCTCTCTGGGTCTCAGATATTTTAAAAATTTCTTTATACCCTTGTGTGTTGTCCAACTGTTCTTCAGGTAATTTCGACTCCAACATCTAAAGTTCTGCTTCATCTGAAAGAGAATCTCATCATCTTAATTAGTTGGTAGAGCAGTTACAGTCTCAATATGCATATGTGTGTGTGTGTGTGTGTGTGTGTGTACATCGAACTGGTGAAGTCAAATTCTAAAAAGACTACTAGATTTGTGTAATTTGTTTGAATAGGAAGCCACAGACATCCAACCCCTCCCCCAGTTTTTCCTAATTAGTCCATTTGTAAGAACTGTGTATATTCCTGAAACAAAAAATGCAGGAGATTTTAAAGCTTATATCTTGCAGATAGAGCTTTCTATGAAAACCATTTTTCTTATCTTCATCCATCTCTTAACTAATTATCTAAATGGAAATAACAATGAAGATATCATTTGTATTTATATTTTTATCCTCCCCAATGTCTGTACAGCTTATATCACATAAAAGAAATTATATTAAACAAGTTCTTTGAAATGTAAATACCATATATACCAGAATTGTACTGCCCTGCTATTGTAGACTTCACAAAGGAATTTATACAATTAATGCCATTACAACTGTGATTTATTTCATATCATCCAACTCTGTGCCCTATACATATATAAAGGCCCATGAATCAGTATGCCCTGATATTAACACTGATAAATCAAAAAAACACAAACTGCTCTCAAGCTGGGGTGATTTTGGAGACTATTTGACTTTCTAGTAATGTTTCATTGAAAAAAAAATGAGCGAGGATTTGGAATTTATTGGATAATTTGCCAACATGTTTCTAGAAAGGATTAACCAAAGTAATATAATGTCTGAATTGAGTCTATAGAGTTGTTTCATTCGAGAGAATAAGGCTTCTATGCTGGAAGGTGATGAGGTGCCACATAGGTGGCATACATATTCCCTGGAAAACACTAGAAATCAACTGAGCACCTGTTTTAAGGGGGAGATTTTTTTGCCATTAAATTGTTTTCTACGCCTGAGAACCCCTCTTTTTGGACCTTTTATTTCGTCTGATGTTTTCACATACTAAGCTCCAAGAAACATTTTCAAGTTTTTTTGTGTGTGTTGTGTGGCTGCAAAAAAGTGTGAGGCAGCTGATACAATTTCACCAAAGTTCATTTTAGAGCATGAGTTTCTTATTTGCTAGATAAAGTAAATGCAGATATATCATTTAGGTGAATTGATATTTATAAAATTACATAATTGTGCTTTCAAGATAAAATAAAATGATGTTTTAGCAGATGCATGTCAAATACACTTAGATTAAACTTCACAGAGGACCAATACCTACTCTAAACATTTAAGTATTTTTGTTCAAAAAACAAACATTTAGAGAGGTCATATTATGTACTTTGCAAATTAAATATAATATTGGGATTCTTCATACCATGAGTAAGTATGGAATATTAGAATATTTGTACCAAAAATGCATGATATTAAAAAGCTAAGATTTTGTTATGATAGAGATTGGTAAAGGGAAACTGTATTTTATTAATAATTTTATTTTGCTCCCTGTAACTACTTGAAGTTTACTTCCTAATAGTATTAACCTCAGAAATTTAACAGAATGGTCAATATCCTCTACTTCGGAGCCCTGCTTAAAATAGCTAATAAACAATCTGAAGCATACAACACCCTGGAATTAGATGTTTTATTCTAACAAACTGCAGAACTTGAAAGCTGGCAATATCCAGGTGTGAACCACTATGAAAACTGGTCTGATATAGTTAAACTATATTGACTAATATATACAGTTTTTGAGACGTCTCATTATTTCCACTTTTTTTCTTTTTTCAGCAAAAAGAAGGGTCATTTTTTCGAGAAGCATTTGAATTTCCTCACCAGCTGCATTTCTGTTATATGCTTTTATTAGGCATTCCAGCATGCTCTCGGTGGTCTTTGTGTGTGTACGTGTGTATGTGCACAGGCACTCATGCACACGTGTGTGCAAGGATGACTTTTCCAACATTATGTTTTTAAATCTGACAAGGTCATATAAGCTGGTAAAAAAAAAAAAGCAAAGGGTCATCAAAAGGGGAAAAATAACAGAACTACAGTGAAATGGCTCTCTGTCGGCCTTGGTATTGATTCAGAGTGTGTCAAAAGGGTCTTTTGTCATGCCCCTACCACAGCATACTAATTTGCTAGATCAAGTCTGTCAGAATATCGACTGGAAGTAAAGAACTACAGTGGCAGCTTTTGTGTTTCCTACAGCAGGGAGCCTGTGTGTGAAACAGGATTATCAGGGGGTCATGAAGAGAGTCAAAGGATGTCCATCACTTCCCTTCTGGTAATGTAATGGGGCGGGCGCCTGGGTGTGATTAAGATGTAGGAGACGGGAGGCATAGCGGTGAACAAATCAGAAACACACACATGCAAATCAGGTTGGCTGCTGTTAACCACATATTTTTAATGAAAAATTCAATAGCAGACCCAACACATATCTAAACAGCTGCATTCAGCTAACCTATCAAATGGCCTATTCAACATCTTTTCTTGAAAAGCAAATATACAAAACGTGGAAATGCTTATCAGGTCTGCATTTTTCTTTAAATATCACTTTGCAATCTACAAGTGTTTCTTCAGCATTCTGTGTGCTCCTGGCACAACTATCAGACTATTAAATATCAATTTGGATTTTTTTGTAAAATAATATATAGTATTTACCATGTCACAGCTCAGCCTTACCATCACCATTGGTATTATAGAGTTTTGGCTTGTTTCTTTTCACTGGCTTTGTTGCATTAGCAAAATAGCTTCCTTGAGTGGAAAAAGATGTATGATGGAAAATTCATAGTTTGTACAAATATTGATGCTCAGGAAGATGCTTTGGAATTATAACAGTATTATAAATGTATCAATACTTTGCATAGGACATAGACAAAACATCATTTTATCTATGTAAAGAATTTTCATATTGGAAGCTAAGGTTTTTTTCTGTCATCTTTATTTCTACTTCCTTAGCACTCAGCATTGGCTATTTTTATTTTTTTTACTCATTCAAGAAATTCTGTTTTAAGTTTCCACTCTCTGCCAGATGCAGGCTACATTGCTAGAGCTACAGAAATGAGTAAAGCAAGTATTCTGCTTTGAAAGCGAAGCAATAGTATGGAGACATACAGTATTTATCTTTGTAATGTTGCTGATGTCTGTATCACAGTGTAGATTTACATCATTAAAAGAGCTAGTATGACACTGAATAGTTTTTGGAAGTTTGTTGATTGGCCCTGCCTTAAATAAGCTTGTAGAGAGGTAGCGTGGAGTTGAAAGGTTTCTAGACTGTGTTTCCAGCTAGTCCTACTCACGTTATGGTAGGGAAATAAAGCCTATTGGTTACAAAGACTTGTCTCCCACCCAAAACACCTGAATAGAAGGGCCACACACCTGAAGATCTCTGGTTCCTATCTTAACATTACCATTGTGGTCGCCACTTAACGGACTCCTCCGTTATCTGAAACAACCTGTTATTTGCCTTAATGCCTGCTGAGAAAAGCTGCTGTCTCAGCTCACCTTAACAAACCCTGTGGATATGACTATGGAGAGGAGATGTTTATCTAGTCAGTACTGGATAATGCAGGAAGAGAGACATGACCTTATGTGCCCTTCAGAGAGTAGTAGTTTTTTGTTTGTTTGTTTGTTTTGCTTTGTTTTTCCCCTCTTAATCCATCTTATCTTGGTTTTCCACCAAGTCAATCATTCTGAGCTTTCTCTGCTAGAAGTCCTGAATTTCTCTCCTTGTCTTTGTCTGAACCCTATCTCCTACGATCTTCTTCATGGCTTTAGGTTAAAGCCCTTTATAAATGCAGTACATCCAATTGTCATCTCTGGTCCAGGGCCCTTGCTTCACATCTCACTGGGACCTTGACCTCTTGGATCCAAAACTCATTTCTCTCCCATCCTTCCTCATCTCAATAAATGTATCACCAAATATTCTGTTGTGAAAATAAACAAAAATTTAAAGAGGGAAGGGAGATACCTGCTTAATTCTTAGTTCTGTGAATTTCCTCACCTTTACCAGGCAGAGGCAGTCCATCAACAAATGCTGAAGGGCCTACTTACCTCTAAGGTGGATCTTCAATGTGTCTATTTTCCTCTAACTCCATTACCACTACTCTAGTTAAAATACCAACTCTCATCTGTGTTATTACAACAGCCTCCTAACTGGTTTCCCAGTATTCACTCTTGCCCCTCTACAATTCATTTTTCAATTATCTTTTCAAAATATAAATCTAAAAACCTTTTGGATCTAATATCATTTTGCTACCACCAATCTATTTGGCTCCCTCAGTGAGATTTGTACCTCTAGGTTTTCCACCATTATAATGCCAGATTTGACCTACCCAATATGGTACTTTGTAGCAATCAAATTTCTTCTATAGTTTTCTCTGATTATTTTATAGGCTAAAGTCACAATTGTAGATCCTAATAATAGTAATAATAAGGCATTGAACTCTTACTATGTGCTGGGGATAGTTGTAAGGGCTTTTCATGCATGAACTCACTTTATCAAAGAGTTGTATTATTTTTTCTGCTTTGAGGAAACTAGGTCATAGAGAAGATAAATAATAAGCTTTGAGGTCAGAAAACTGGTAAATGATTTGTGATGAATATGTATGATAATTTCATACCATACAAAATAGATTCTTAATTAATACAGAATAAAATTGCAATAGAAGTAAGGGTAATTCAAAGATTTATTTGAATTTATTTTATTATTATTATATAAAATAAAATATAATTTATATATTATATATAAAATATTATTATAATATATTATTATTATTGAATTTATTTATTTTATTATTGAAAGAACTTCCTGTTCATAGTCATTCTTCAGGTGTCCCCAAAGAAAAACTATTAAAAAGAAAAAAAAATTAGTCAGATGAAAGATGCTGTACCAACATCTTTCTATTTAGTTCACAAAACATTTTTACTTTCTTATCTAAGAATTCTTAAAAAACCTCAAGATTATTATTCAGTTTAGTTTTGAAGTCTTTCACCAGTCTCTGAATTTGCTATTTTTTTTAAAAAAAATTATGTTTTATCATACTTAATTCTGTCTTAACTATAAAAATAATGAAAAATGAATTAAAAATTGAAATAATCATTTGAAGCCAAGATAGATGTGTATAAAAGTAGGCGGAATAGCTTTGAAATTTCCCCTGGCAAAATTGAAATTGGGGACCTTTGAGGCAAACAACCTCTAGGTTCAGCTAGGATATAAAGGGAAATAGATGAATATTATTAGACCAAGAGAAGAGAGTAATTTTCATGATTCTTTGACACTCTAGAGGAAGAAATGCAACTCAGTCTTGTGGCATGAGTCAGGCTCTGCCAGCTCAGACACCTGTGACCCCTGCCCTCCATGGCGTAGCCACGCCCTGCAAATTAGAAGAGTCATAGTGATGATACCCATGGAGAAAAAATTTATACACACAAATGTAAGAGAAAGTTACAACTGTTGGGAAAATAAGATAACAGATGATGCTCTATTAAACAAAGCTCACTCAGTGTCTGTAAAATACGATCAATTTAGATCAAATAGCATCAGTCAGCATTAGGCTGGTTTCATGTCACTTATGGCTTACTCTTTAGAAGGAAAGTTATGACCAACCTAGATAGTATATTGAAAAGCAGAGACATTACTTTGCCGACTAAGGTCCGTCTAGTCAAGGCTATGGTTTTTCCTGTGGTCATGTATGGATGTGAGAGTTGGACTGTGAAGTAGGCTGAGCACCGAAGAATTGATGCTTTTGAACTGTGGTGCTGGAGAAGACTCTTGAGAGTCCCTTGGACTGCAAGGAGATCCAACCAGTCCATTCTGAAGGAGATCAGCCCTGGGATTTCTTTGGAAGGAATGATGTGAAGCTGAAGCTCCAGTACTTTGGCCACCTCATGCGAAGAGTTGACTCACTGGAAAAGACTCTGATGCTGGGAAGGATTGGGGGCAGGAGGAGAAGGGGACGACTGAGGATGAGATGGCTGGATGGCATCACTGAGTCGATGGGCGTGAGTCTGAGTGAACTCGGGGAGTTGGTGATGGACAGGGAGGCCTGGGGTGCTGCAATTCATGGGGTTGCAAAGAGTCGGACATGACTGAGTCACTGAACTGAACTGAACTGATGGCTTCCCTGGTGACTCAGATGGTAAAGAGTCTGCCTGCAATTCAGGAGACCTGGGTTCAGTCTCTGGATTGGGAAGATCCTCTGGAGAAGAGAATGGCTACCCACTCTAGTATTCTTGCCTGCAGAATCCCATGGATAGAGGAGCCTGGCAGGCTACAGTCCATGGCATCACAAAGAGTCAGACATAACTGAGTGACTAAGATACACACATGTCATTTATAACCAGTATTTCAAGGTGAGCTAAAGTCCAAAGAGGTGTTTTCTTTGAAGTTCTTTTTTTATCCTTTTTTTCTTCAATTGCATTGAATAAAATTTGAAGGATTTTTCTTATACATGTCTATGCTTCATGACTTCCTATGATTATGAATCCTAACTATATTGTAATGTTCACAAAAATATGATCCATAATTTCTCAATGAGAACAGTTTCTAAAAGTTAACCACCAATTTAAAAGCCCCCCTGAGCAGATTTGTGATGATCATTAACATTTTTTACTTATTAAATTTTAAATATGAAGTTCCTTTGGTCATGCCACATTCCTAAACTAGGTTTCCAAATGTTCATCCATGTTCCCAGGAGTTAATGGAAAATATTAGTGGAGAGAAGGAGAATTCAGGCACACGCTGAACTTCCATTTGTGAGAGCAAGTTAGGTCCCCAGAATCCAATCCCTTTTGAAAGGAGATCAAAGCCACACAACTCAACACGTGTTTGCGATATCTAATTTATATCAGGACTGGATGAATCCAGATGCTCACTGGTCCAACATCTTGAACTATTTCCCAAATGTTAGAGACTTAATAAAATCTAAACTCCACCTGGCACCTTTAGGTTAATTTTAAAGCAATCATTATTCCCCAGGAAACTGAAAACATGTGTTTCTGATTTGTTCACACTTAAGTCATCAAAATATTATTTTGCAAAGTGATTTGATATCCGAGAAACCTGTTGGATGCTTTTTTCCTGGAAAGTAAGAAATTTAGTTTTGCCTAAGGAATTTGGCTAATTCTTCTGTTCCAATAGGCTTCTGGGGTCATCATGAGGCAGATAGATGCTTTAAATGACACCTAACCAGTAGCCTGGCTCATGGCAGGCTGTGTAGCCTTCTGCGTCAGACTACCACCACCACTGCTACCACACAGACACACAGACACACACACACACACACACACTCACACTCACACTGCAGACTCCTCAAACCAAGAAACCCAAATACTCTCATCTTCCTTAGTATGCAGTGTCATCCATAAGGGCAGATCTCCAAGTGCTAGTGGAGAGACATGAGCTTAGCTGCAGTCTGCATTTATCCACTTAGTAGCTCTGAACTTTTTGAGAAGACTCTTAACCTCTTGGGCCTTGTCTACCTCATCTGCAAAATTCTAGTGAGAAATACTATCACTTAATGCAGGAATTAGGCTAAAGACTTTCCCAGCAACTTTTTTTTCCTAGAAAACATTTATTAAAAAACTCAGAGTGCTCTAAAGCAGAATTCCAGATGTGGTAGGATGCAACAGAAGTGACAGTGAATATGCCTGTTTTTAATTAAAATAAGACTATCAAAACAGAGAGAAACTTATTTTTAAGAACTTCCAGTAAATCAACCAGAAAACTGACAGAGCATTTACAATACAGATTCCAAGGGATTCTGAATCCTAAAATATTATTGAATAATAGTCTCCCTAACCTTGGGTCCGTCCTTTCCCTGATCCTTCTGTAGTCTATTTTCCAGACAGCAACCTATTAAAAAAAAAAAAGAAAAAAAATCACATTATGTTACTCCCATTGTAAACATCTCAATGGCTTCTTCTTATACCCAGAAAAAGCTGATGTTTTTAACCACCTCCTAGAGGAAGATCCTAGCAGATCTGGGTCCTGGCCAGTTGCCCCACCTCTTCTCATGCCACTGTGTCCTCTGCACTTGATACATGAGCTTCCTGGTCCCAAACACACTTAGGGTCTTTGTTTTTGCTTCTCCCTTTGCCTGCAGTACGCTCCTTTAGCTAGCCATGATCCCACCACTAACTCCTTCCCTTCATTCAATTCTATGCTCAAATTATACCTACCCCAGCGGGGAACTCCCTAACTTCCATATGTTAGAGAGCATCTCAAGGTACTACCTATTTGCTTATTCTATTTTTACTTTTCTTCAAACATTTCTGACCCTTTCCATGATTTTCTATCTCTTTCATAGTTTATAGTACGTTTGTCTTTTATCCCAAGTACCACAAATGCCAGATGGTTATGAAATATTTGTTGAATAAATAAATAAAAAGGTTCACTTTAAAAATCCACATTAACAAATTACTTCTAGTAAATTCTATCAGTTTATACATCCTTCCCCTTCTATTTGTCATGAAGTGATGATACCAGATGCCATGATATTAATTTTCTGAATGTTGAGTTTTAAGCCAGTTTTTTCACTCTCTTCTTTCACTTTTTCATAGAAGGGGGAAAAAATGGAAGCAGTGACTGGAAATAGTGACAGATTTTCTTTTCTTGGGCTCCAAAATCACTGCAGACGGTGACTGCAGTCATGAAGTTTAAAAAATACTTGCTTCTTGGAAGGAAAATTATGACAAACCTAGACAGCATATTAAAAAGCAGAGACATCACTTTGGGGACAAATGTCCATATAGTCAAAGCTATGGTTTTTCCAGTAGTCAGTACAGATCTGAGAGTTGGACCATAAAGAAGGCTGAGTGCTGAAGAATTGTTCCTTTTGAATTGTGGTGGTAGGCAAGACTCTTGAAAGTCCCCTGGACTGCAAGGAAATCAAAGCAGTCAATCCTAATGGAAATCAACCCTAATATTCATTGGAAGGACTGCTGCTGAAGCTGAAGCTCCAGTACATTGGCCACCTGATGGGAAGTGCTGACTCAGAGGATAAGACTTCTGTGTTGGGAAAGATTGAGAGCAGGAGAAGAAGAGGGCAACAGAGGATGAAATTGTTAGATAGCATCACCAACTCAATGGACATGGGTTTGAGCAAAATCTGGGAGATATTGAATGACAGGGAAGTCTGGCATACTGCATCCATAGGGTCGCAAAGAGCTGGACATGGCTTAGCAACTGAACAACAACAACATACATCCTTCATTGGCACAGATAATAATCATTTTTACTGTACTCTCAGCAATACTTGGTTATTAATATATGTATAATATGACAAGATTTATATATAATTTTTGATAGAAAGCAAATGTTCATATTTGTCTAAATGAGTGTCTTTTGGACATTAGTCATTCTTCTTTTATTGGACCTATTCTCATGTCATCAGCCCATTTTTACATAGGGGCGTACATCTAAGAATTAATTTGTAATAACTTTTTTACAAAAGAAATTTTGATTACATATTTGACTATTTAACTGCCATATATATTGCATTATTTTTCTTTTTTTGGTGGATACACAAATATGCAATTTTAAGATTTATTTGTTGACATTTAGCAATTTCATTCTTGTGACTCTTCCTTTTTAGTAGATGAATGTTCTTCTTGTTCTTTATAGCTTCATTCAAAGGCAAATATTTTAAAGTAACATATTTTTTCTAGTTTGATTTTACAGCAGAATAATAATAGATACTTCTGAGTACCAGAAATGACAAAGGTAGATAGTTATGAAGTGACTTAAGAGTAAATTTTTCTAATGTAAAGGGTTTTTCTCAAAGGCTATTTTAACAAAGAAAAGTATATTTTTTGAGCCTTGCAATATATTCTACTCCAGAGATTCTGAAAATGTTTCCTCCTTTCTAGCTCAATCATCTTTAGATTACAGGAAGATATTTTGACATTCTTAAACTTATACTAAATGTTTACATTCATTCACCTCTTTTACAAAGGATTAACAACTCAGTGTAGGATCTATTTAGTTTATATTTTATACAAGTATTACAGCTTCAGATAGTACATTTATGTTAATATTAATTCCTCTTATTTTTCTTAAATTTAGTTTGGTAATTTTCTAATATCTTTTACATTCTAAGATTTCTTTTTTCTATGTGTTTAGTCATTTATGCAGTGAACATTTTTGGAAAAATCTGCCATATGCAAAGCACTGTGCCAGGCCCTCTGTGTGTGTTTTAGTTGCTCAGTCACGTCTGACTCTTGTGACCCCATGGACTGTGACCTGCCAGGTTCCTCTCTCTATGGGATTTTTCAGGCAAGAATACTGGAGTGGAATCCATTTCCTTCCTAGAGGATCCTGACCCAGGGATCGAAGTTGTGTCTCCTGTGTTGCAAGCAGAGTCTTTACCCACTGAGCACACTAGAAGATTCAAAAAGGAACTGGATGTTGCTTTTATTCACACAAAGTTTACACTAGGTATTATTTCTTTTCATCCTGACAACATTATGAGATAGGTACCATTATTATCTCCATTCCACAGATGAAAAAATGAAAGCACAGAAAGATTAAGCAATTTTCCCAAGTTTCCTCAGCTACTAAGTGGTGGAGCTAGAATTCACAGCCAGAGAAGCTGGCTTCAAAGACCACATCTTTTATAATTATACTAAAACTGCCTCAATGGTGGTGTATAATAAGTGAAGAAAGCATAAAAAACTGGGAGAATAGGAAATTCATTCAAAAGTACTATTTAGGAAAGTTTAAAGGGGAGGAAGAGATTAAAGCATAGATACCAGTTCAAAGGCTTTTCAAGTAGTAGGGGGAAAAGGTCATAAAGACCTCAAATTAGATCATGGCCAAAGAAAGAACTGAGAGCAGCTTAGAAACTGTTTAAAGAGTGAAATTGATGTTAGCAAACTGTTGGATGTGGGAGCATGGGAAAGGATAGAGTCAATAATGACAATAAGTTTTTTTAAGTGATAGAAAAAGATGAATTTTCTTTACCAAAAGAAGAACCCAGATGGAAGTGAAGGAAGAATTATGCTTTGTGGAAGCTTGATGTCCATCTCAACTGAAAACGTCACAAGTCATTTGAAAATGTAGAACGAGGACTGTGGAAATCACAAGATGGGATATAAAGGTTTGGGAGTACTCCTCAAAGCCTTGAAAGCTCAAGGCTTGAGTTGAATGCTCTTGCCAATGGATAAAATATAAAAAGAAAAACAAAATCATCAAAGAAGCGCATGGACTTGTGCATTTAGAGGAAGGTTAAATGAGTTAAAGAGGCTCATTCGAAAGGTACTGAGAAAACTGTCAAGAAAACCAAGGGAAGAGATGAAAGATCAGCAGGAATGCTTGAAATGCAGTAAAAACTCACACAGTACTAAGGAACTGTCATTTTATTTAATGACTACATTGAGCTTTTAGCAAGTGTTTATGGAATAGTTCTAGCAGAATAATGCAGATAAAAGCTATATGGTGAAGGATAGAGGGCAGTGTGGTAGTTAAAGGAAGCAGCAACACAGGGGGCAACCTAGACTCAAGGAGGGAACATAAGAGAATAATAAATGGTGAGTATGGCAAGGTCATGATGTGACTTTAATGACGGAGAGCTTGAAAAACTATAGGATGGGGAGAGGAAAAATAGAAAAGAATGGTCTGAATATGGGGATAATAATCACCTCTAATGAGCACTTGGCTTTCATAGGTGGCACAGTGGTAAAGAATCTGCCTGCCAAAGCAGAAGACACAAGAGATGCAAGTTCAATCCCTGGGTTGGGAAGGTCCCCTGGATTAGGAAATGGCAACCTGCTCCAGTATTCTTGCCTGAAAAACCCCATGGTCAGAGGAGCCTGGCAGGCTACAGTTGATAGAGTCACAAAGAGTTGGACACAACTTGTTGACTGAGAACACACAATGAGCACTTACTATGTCCCAGATATTACTGTGATATGCCTGGATTTTCCCTTTTCCACGACAACATTAATAGGTTCCATTAAGCATAAGAGAATACAGAGGCACCATGAATTTTAGTTAGGTTGGCCAGAGTCACATGGAGAGTAAGGCACAGGGTTACAGTGACTCCATAGCCAGAGCTCCTGCCTGCCATGAATCCCTCTCCTTAGGGCCAGTGGGAAGACCAGGCAAGAACCAGGAGAGGTGCCCTGGAAGAAAGGTCACCAAAATATTAACATTGATTGCTCCTTGGTAATAGCGTATAGACACATAGGGGAGAAAGAAGGCAGCCTTTCAATATTGATGTTATTTTTATTTTACACAATGAACAGAGTTATAAAAAACATCAAGGATAAAAGTGACAACCTGAATTTAAATGATGGGATTTTTGTTTTAGTTCAAACTCTATCCCATTAACTATATAAATAAACTTAATTATGAAAGTAACATAGCAAAAAATTTAAACCATAATACTAAGACATAGACTGAAAAATGTAAAATATTTTGGCAACTCCAGTTTGACTTCTAAAAATTAATTTCTGGAAATAATTTTTATGTGTCCTATAGAAATGCATTATAAGTGATATATGTGTATATTTGTACATATCTCCATACACTGATTTTAAAAAGTAAACAAAACTACAAATATTTTGGACAGTGATATTTTCAACATCACTACTTACTTTTCTGAGCAGCTTCATCCTAGTTTCTGTATGATGATAATATATGTAATGAATGCCTTACTACTGTACATTTACTTTTTGATAATTTTTACTTATTACCTTTACAAACCATGACAATGAACTCTTCACAAACTTTTCTTGTTATTATAAACCATGACAATGAAATCAATGCTATGTATTTTTGGGTGAAAATCCTAGACTAATAATTACATTTTAAATTTGTATGAAAGTGAAAATCGCTCAGTTGTGTTCAACTCTTTGTGATCCCATGGACTATAGAGTTCATGGAATTCTCCAGGCCAGAATACTGAAGTGGGTAGCCTTTCCCTTCTCCAGGGGATCTTCCCAACCCAGGGATTGAACCCAGGTCTCCAGCATTGCAGGTGGATTCTTTACCAGTTAAGCCACAAGGGAGCCCAAGAATACTGGATTGGGTAACCTATCACTTCTTCAGTGAATCTCCTCACCCAGGAATCGAACTGGGGTATCCTGCATTGAAGGCAGATTCTTTACCAACTGATCTATCAGTGAAATTTGTATAGAGAGTACCAAATTCCTATTCACAGAGGTTGTTCCATTTTCACCATGAAACAGCCTGTTGAACCATCCTTTATTGAATTTGTGTTGCCAAATTTTTTAAGTTTTGATGATCTGCTTTGCATAAACTTGCATCATTTTACTTTGTGCTTATATTTGCTGTTGTTCTTCAGTCTCTCAGTCATGTCCCACTCTTTGTGACCACATGGACTGCAGCATCTCATCCTCTGTCTTCCCCTTCTCCTCGTGCCTTCAACTTTCCCAGCATCAGGGATTTTTCCAGTGAGTCGACTCTTCACATCAGGTGCCCAAAGTATCGGAGTTTCAACTTCAGCATCAGTCCTTCCAATGAATATTCAGGATTGATTTCCTTTAGAATTGAGTGGTTTGATCTCCTTGCAGTCCGAGGGACTCTCAAGAGTCTTCTCCAACACCACAGTTCAAAAGTATCAATTCTTTAGTGCTCAGTCTTCTTTATGATCCAACTCTCACATTCATACATGACTGCTGGAAAAACCATAGCTTTGACTAGATGGATCTTTGTTGGCAAAGTTTGTCTGCTTTTTAATACACCCTCTAGGTTGGTCATAGCTATTCTTCCAAGGAGCAAGTACCTTTTAATTTCATGGCTGCAGTGACCATCTGATTTTGGATCCCAAGAAAATAAAATCTATCACTATTTCCATTGTTTCCCCATCTATTTGTCATGAAGTGATAGGACCAGATGCCATGATCTTCGTTTTCTGAATGTTGAGCTTTAAGCCAACTTTTTCACTCTCCTCTTTCACTTTCATCAAGAGGCTCTTTAGTTCTTCTTCACTTTCTGCTATAAGGGTGGTGTCATCTGCATATCTGAGGTTATTGATATTTCTCCCAGCAATCTGGAAGCACAAGCTGTGTTCCTCCAGCCCAGCATTTCTCATGATGTACTCTGCATATAAGTTAAATAAGCAGGGTGACAATATACAGCCTTCACATACTCCTTTTCCTATTTGGAACCAGTCTGTTGTTCCATGTCCAGTTCTAACTATTGCTTCCTGACCTGCATACAGATTTCACAAGAGGCAAGTCAGGTGGTCTGGTATTCCCATCTCTTGAAGACTTTTCCACTTTGTTGTGATACACATGGTCAAAGGCTTTAGTGTAGTCAATGAAGCAGAAGTAGATGTTTTTCTGGATTCTCTTGCTTTTTCTATGATAGTAATTTGATCTCTGGTTCCTCTGCCTTTTCTAAATCCAGCTTGTACATCAGGAAGTTCTCAGTTCACATACTCTTGAAGCCCAGCTTGGAGAATTTTGAGCATGACCTCGCCATCATGTGAGATGAGTGCAATCATGTGGTAGTATCAACATTCATTGGCATTGCCTTTGTTTGGCATTGGAATGAATTTTTACCTTTTCCAGTCCTATCACCACTGCTGAGTTTTCCAAATTTGCTGGCACTTTCCAAATTTCTAAGGCCCACTTGACTTCGCACTCCAGTATGTCTGGCTCTAGGTGAGTGATCACACCATCATGTACTTATATGGAATTGAAGAAAGAAATGATACAAATGAATTTATATAATAAAAAAGAAACAGATCCACAGCTATAGAAAACAAACTTGTAGTTACCAAAGGGAAAGGATGGAAGGGATAATTTAGGAGTTTGAGATTAACAGATACACAATACTATGTATAAAATAGATAACCAACAAGGACCTACAGTATAGCATAGAGAACTCTACTCAATTTTTTGTAAGAAACTTAAGAGCTTGTCTGGTGGCTCAGACAGTAAAGAATCTACCTGCAATGCAGGAGACCTGGATTCTATCCCAGTTTGGGAAGATCCCCTGGAGGAAGGCATGGTGACCCACTC
The DNA here is from genome assembly GCA_006408695.1 of Aepyceros melampus. Lineage (NCBI taxonomy): Eukaryota > Metazoa > Chordata > Mammalia > Artiodactyla > Bovidae > Aepyceros > Aepyceros melampus. Next base: position 75,140 of record SJXQ01001220.1, read on the forward strand.
CAGTATTTTTGCCTGGTGAATCCCCATGGAAAGAGGATCCTGGTGGGCTACAGTTCAAGGGGTTCAAAGAGTCAAACCTAATTGAGTGGCTGAGCAAAGCACATAAGGGAAAAGAATCTGAAAAAATATATAACAGAGCCATTTTGCTGTACACCTGAAACTAACACAACATTGCAAATCAGCTATGCTTCAATACAAATAAATAAATCTTTAAAAATACAACTATATGAATAGTTGAACATTTTTCATTCCTTTCCAGGAGCTATTGGGCTTCTCAGGTGGCGCTAGAGGTAAAAAACCCACCTTCCAATGCAGGAGACATAAGAAACACAGGTTCAATCCCTGGGCTGGAAGAATCCCATGGAGGAGGAAATAGCAAACCACTCCAGTATTCTTGCCTGGAGAATTCCCATGGACAGGGAAGCCTGGGAGGCTACAGTCCATAGGGTTGCAAAGAGTCAGACATGACTGAAGCAACTTTGCACACAGAGGAACTATTGAATTTTATTTTTAATTTTAGCACCAAAGATATAAATATACTGGACAAAAAAAGAGAGAAGGAGAATAATTTTTATGAGTTAAAAGAAATCTGATATAAAAGAGTGGCATAAGAAATGACAGAAGATGTCAGTGAACACAAACATATTCAGGTAGAAATAGAGGGACTAGTTTCAGCAAAGAAAAGCATTTATTTTTCTGAGATGAGACGAAGGCATGAGAAAGCTGGACAAAATAAAAAGGTGGTTGTGAAGTGACAAAGTACAAATATTGAGTTAAGTTTAGAAACGGGATTTTCTTTTTTCCTGACTCTTAACTTTCATGGCAAACATTCTCATGCAACTTTAAACCTATTTTATAGAGTCAAATTCTTCTTATCCATATCCTTTTCATTCCCTTAAAGACTGGGCCATATATCAGAGTTCAATATTTGTGTATCTGAAAAATAAAGATAGCTCTTCTCTGTTAGTGAATTTTTACACACTAAAGGGTATGAATGCCTATGTGAACGTGTATTTGGAATGGAATGGAAATTTCTGCTTAAACATTAGCACTTTTAATTAATTTTATTTTTTTCCCAGATATTGCAAAGCCTGTGGAGCATGTAGTCAATGGACTGTTCTGAGAATGATTGCACTGTCATGTCTGTTTTGGAATTTGATAATCTTTATTCCCATATGAGGAGTAATAATGTTTCTATCAAAGTATCATGTCCTTAACTCAAGAAACATGGGTACAATAAAGTTTACCTCTATTTTTGTACTGCAGATTCCAGACTCACCATGCTCCATCCATTCTGCAGGTCACTGGGAAGTGAGCAGGGAATGAGTCACAGTCGACTCTCTACTGTGCTGTATCCTCTGCTTAGTTGCAGTCATGTCTGACTCTTTGTGACTCCGTGGACTGTAGCCCGCCAGGCTCCTCTGTCCATGGGGATGCTCCAGGCAAGAATGCTGGAGTGGGTTGCCATACTTTCCTCCCAGGGATCTCTCCAACCCAGGGATCTCTCCAACCCAATATATATAAATTGGAGGTTAATTAATTTAAAATATTGTATTGGTTTTGCCATACATCAACATGAATCTGCCACAGGTATACACGTGTTCCCCATCCTGAACCCCTCTCCCTCCTCCCTCCCCATACCATCCCTCTGGGTCTTCCCAGTGCACCAGCCCCAAGCATCCAGTATCATGCATCAAACCTGGACTGGCGATTCGTTTCATGTATGACATTATACATGTTTCAATGCCATTCTCCCAAATCATCCCACCCTCTCCCTCTCCCACAGAGTCCAAAAGACTGTTCTATATATCTGTGTTTCTTTTGCTGTCTCACACACAGGGTTATCATTACCATCTTTCTAAATTCCATATACATGCGTTCAGTTCAGTTCAGTCACTCAGTCGTGTCTGACTCTTTGTGACCTCATGAATCGCAGCATGCCAGGCCTCCCTGTCCATCACCAACTCCCGGAGTTCACTCAGACTCACGCCCATCGACTCAGTGATGCCATCCAGCCATCTCATCCTCTGTTGTCCCCTTCTCCTCCTGCCCCCAATCCCTCCCAGCATCAGAGTCTTTTCCAATGAGTCAACTCTTCGCATGAGGTGCNTCCATCACCAACTCCCGGAGTTCACTCAGACTCACGCCCATCGACTCAGTGATGCCATCCAGCCATCTCATCCTCTGTTGTCCCCTTCTCCTCCTGCCCCCAATCCCTCCCAGCATCAGAGTCTTTTCCAATGAGTCAACTCTTCGCATGAGGTGCCCAAAGTACTAGAGTTTCAGCTTTAGCATCATTCCTTCCAAAGAAATCCCAGGGCTGATCTCCTTCAAAATAGACTGGTTGTATCTCCTTGCAGTCCAAGGGACTCTTGTATACTGTATTGGTGTTTTTCTTTCTGGCTTACTTCACTCTGTATAATAGGCTCAAGTTTTATCGACCTCATTAGAACTGATTCAAATGTATTCTTTTTAATGACTGAGTAATACTCCATTGTGTATATGTACCACAACTTTCTTATCCATTTATCTGCTGATGGACCTCTAGGTTGCTTCCATGTCCTGGCTATTGTAAACAGTGCTGTGATGAACATTGGGGTACACGTGTCTTTCAATTCTGGTTTTCTCGGTGTGTATGCCCAGCAGTGGGATTGCTTGGTCATAAGGCAGTTCTATTTCCAGTTTTTTAAGGAATCTCCACACTGTTCTCCATAGTGGCTGTACTAATCTGCATTCCCACCAACAGTGTAAGAGGGTTCCCTTTTCTCCACACCCTCTCCAGAATTATTGCTTGTTGACTTTTGGATCGCAGCCATTCTGACTGGTGTGAAATGGTATATCATTGTGGTCTTGATTTGCATTTCTCTGATAATGAGTGATGTTGAGCATCTCTTCATGTGTTTGTTAGCCATCTGTATGTCTTCTTTGGAGAAATGTCTATATAGTTCTTTGGCCCATTTTTTGATTGGGTCATTTATTTTTCTGGAATTGAGCTGCATGAGTTGCTTGTATATTTTTGAGATTAATACTTTGTCAGTTGCTTCATTTGCTATTATTTTCTCCCATTTTGAAGGCTGTCTTTTCACCTTGCTTGTAGTTTCCTTTGTTGTGCAGAAGCTTTTAAGTTTAATTATGTCCCATTTGTTTATTTTTGCTTTTATGTCCAATATTCTGAGAGGTGGGTCATAGAGGATCCTGCTGTGATGTATGTCAGAGATTGTTTTGCCTATGTTCTCTAGGAGTTTTATAGTTTCTTGTCTTATGTTTAGATCTTTAATCCATTTTGAATTTATTTTTGTGTATGGTGTTAGAAAGTGTTCTAGTTTCATTCTTTTACAAGTGGTTGACCAGTTTTCCCAGCACCACTTGTTAAAGAGATTGTCTTTTCTCCATTGTATTTTCTTGCCTCTTTTGTCAAAGATAAGTTGTCCATAGGTGCGTGGATTTATCTCTGGGCTTTCTATTTTGTTGCATTGATCTATATTTCTGTCTTTGTGCCAGTACCATACTGTCTTGATGATTGTGGCTTTGTAGTAGAGCTTGAAGTCAGGCAAGTTGATTCCTCCAGTTCCATTCTTTCTCAAGATTGCTTTGGCTGTTCAATGCTTTTTGTATTTCCATACAAATTATGAAATTATTTGTTCTAGCTCTGTGAAAAATATCATTGGTAGCTTGATAGGGATTGAATTGAATCTGTAGATTGCTTTGGGTAGCATACTCATTTTCAGTATATTGATTCTTCCGATCCATGAACATGGTATATTTCTCCATCTATTAGTGTCCTCTTTGATGTCTTTCATCAGTGTTTTATAGTTTTCTATATATAGGTCTTTTGTTTCTTTAGGTAGATATATTCCTAAGTATTTTATTCTTTTCATTGCAGTGGTGAATGGAATTGTTTCCTTAATTTCTCTTTTTCTCATTAATAGTGTATAGGAAATCAAGGGATTTCTGTGTGTTGATTTTATATCCTGCAACTTTACTATGTTCATTGATTAGCTCTAGTAATTTTCTGGTGGAGTCTTTAGGGTTTTCTATGTGGAGGATCATGTCATCTGCAAACAGTGAGAGTCTTACTTCTTCTTTTCCAATCTGGATTCCTTTTATTTCTTTTTCTGCTCTGATTGCTGTGGCCAAAACTTCCAAAACTATGTTGAATAGTAATGGTGAAAGTGGGCACCCTTGTCTTGTTCCTGACTTTAGGGGAAATGCTTTCAATTTTTCACCACTGAGGAGAATGTTTGCTATGGCTTTGTCATATGTAGCTTTTATTATGTTGAGGTATGTTCCTTCTATTCCTGCTTTCTGGAAAGTTTTTTTTTTATCATAAATGGATATTGAATTTTGTCAAAGGGTTTCTCTGCATCTATTGAGATAATCATATGGCTTTTATTTTCCAATTTGTTAATGTGGTGTATTACATTGATTGATTTGCAGATATTGAAGAATCCTTGCATCCCTGGGATAAAGCCCACTTGGTCATGGTGTATGATCTTTTAAATGTGTTGTTGGATTCTGATTGCTAGAATTTTGTTAAGGATTTTTGCATCTATGTTCATCAGTGATATTGGCCTGTAGTTTTCTTTTTTTGTGGCATAATTGTCAGGTCTTGGTATTAGGGTGATGGTGACCTCATAGAATGAGTTTGGAAGTTTAATGTCCTCTGCAATTTTCTGGAAGAGTTTGAGTGGGATAGGTGTTAGCTCTTCTCGAAATTTTTGGTAGAATTCAGCTGTGAAGCCGTCTGGACCTGGGCTTCTATTTGCTGGAAGATTTCTGATTACAGTTTCAATTTCCATGCTTGTGATGGTTCTGTTAAGATTTTCTATTCCTGGTTCAGTTTTGGAAAGTTGTACTTTTCTAAGAATTTGTCCATTTCTTCCACATTGTCCATTTTATTGGCATATAATTGCTGATAGTAGTCTCACGATCCTTTGTGTTTCTGTGTTGTCTGTTGTGATCTCTCCATTTTCATTTCTAATTTTATTGATTTGATTTTTCTCCCTTTGTTTCTTGATGAGTCTGGCTAATGGTTTGTCAATTTTATTTATCCTTTCAAAGAACCAGCTTTTGGCTTTGATTTTTGCTATGGTCTCTTTTGTTTCTTTTGCATTTATTTCTTCCCTAATTGCCCTAATTGTTTACCATCTGAGCCACCAGGGAAGCCCATGGACAAGTGAATGCTTAGTTAATACTGTGAATTGTAAGATGGGATAAGGACACATAGAATGGGTGATTCTCCCAGTATTGGGAAAAGGTAAAGTTTCCAATAGAATTTGTAGTTGAACTGCAGCTAAAGGATAATAAACCATTTGCTTTTTAAGCACTAAAAACCCCATTCTCTTCTAATGTAAATCACAGAGTGTGATAGCTACAACAAACTTACTCTTGTACCAGGTACAAGATCTGCAGTTCATTACTGGTCACAAGATCTTTAAATTTTCTCTGAGATTCTTCAAAATACTGAAACTGAAAAAGGGGGTAAGGAATATATAGAAAATCTGTCCAGTGTAAATGTTATATTCTTCCTATCTACATTGTATTTCATCAGTAATTTGTATTAATCTCATCAGCTTCATTTCTGAAATTCTAAATTCAAGTGTCATGTAATATTACTGATGAATACAGATTGTGTTATTGTTTGTTTTTATTGTATAAGCTTATTTATCTTGTCACATAGTAGGTAACATTAGAAAATATAATCTATTTTCATTTTCCCTCCCTCAGCCATTCTTAAGATTTACTTTGAATCACAGACATCTCCCTGATAAAGGAATACATATTATCACTCCATGTTTGTAATAACTTGCAGAGTGTGCTTTGATCAAAGCCATTTTTTAAATACCAGGCCTCAAAGTCAAGTTTGAAAGGGAAAAGTTTAGTGATAATATAACCATTACAAAAATGCACAGAAAACAGTAAATCTGGTTAATGAGGATGCAACTGAAGATAATGACCTCTATTTTTAGTGATCTCAGAAATAGCTGATGGATATACATCCTTGTGGAAAATACCAGAACAAGGGAAGGGTGTCTACAGGCACCACACATTTTGTTTATGGTTTATTTTGCTCTGCAAAAACATAAAAGTTTGATTTGGTCCCATTTGTTTATTTTTGCTTTTATTTCTATTGTCTTGGGTGATTGACCTAAGAAAACGTTGCTGTGATTTACATCACACAGAATTATCAGGACCCACATAGGGTGGTGAATTACTATTATGGCACAGTTCTTAGTCTACCCTGTGCTCTGTTGATTTGCGCACTCGTCTTTTAATCACCTTGAGGGCAGTGTTTATGTCTCATGCATTATTGCAGTCTTTCTAGTGCCTATCTTAGTGACTTGCATCAATTAGATATGGAATAAAAAGTCACTGATTTGCAATGAGGTGACTAAAATATTTACATGGGGTCCACAATGTCTCTATCTTTCTACCAAATTTTTCAATGTAATCAGTATTCCTGTGATAAAACTCTGTTGTTATATCTAGATGAAGGAATCACTAGAAACCAAAAACAAAGAGAAGAATCTTTTAGTAATTCAATAACTGAAATAACTCAGAATGAAACCTTTAGAAAAAATAGAGTTCTAAATTTTTCTGAACTGAAAAGAAGAAAAGTGCTGACTTCCTAAGCACTCTCTATCTTGGCAAATCCTTGTTCTTCGAAGACTTCATTAAGTTTGCAGAATGGGAATTGAGCAGAAGAGGTTTTGCCACAGAACCACAGCCTGCAAGTGTTTCTTCACCATTAGCAGGGGAACTGCTGGCGCTGCTTTGCTCTAGTGTCCAAATCTCCAATGACTTGACTCCTGTTTGTGTAATTCTTTTTCCTCTGAGTCACTGAACTTTGTCCAGTTGCCATAAGTAGGAAGTTTGTACACTGATACTCCTGATCTATGGAGGAAAAAAAAAGGGGGGGGTTAACTGAAATAACTCAGAATGAAACCTTTAGAAAAAATAGAGTTCTAAATTTTTCTGAACTGAAAAGAAGAAAAGTGCTGACTTCCTAAGCACTCTCTATCTTGGCAAATCCTTGTTCTTCGAAGACTTCATTAAGTTTGCAGAATGGGAATTGAGCAGAAGAGGTTTTGCCACAGAACCACAGCCTGCAAGTGTTTCTTCACCATTAGCAGGGGAACTGCTGGCGCTGCTTTGCTCTAGTGTCCAAATCTCCAATGACTTGACTCCTGTTTGTGTAATTCTTTTTCCTCTGAGTCACTGAACTTTGTCCAGTTGCCATAAGTAGGAAGTTTGTACACTGATACTCCTGATCTATGGAGGAAAAAAAAAGGGGGGGGTTCTCACTTTGAGATAATCCAAACATGTCATACAGCGAGCACAGATCAAAGAGTGGGTTGAGTGCCCATGTTAATGCAAACTTTGGCTCCCAGCACATTGCACTGATAATAGTTTGGAAGCAGCTGTTCTCACTTTTCAGATTGGAGAGTCTCTCAACTCACAGAAACGGGTTTCCACCTATTTTACTCAGGCCAGCATGAGTCTGAGTGAACTCCGGGATTTGGTGATGGACAGGGAGGCCTGGCTTGCTGCGATTCATGGGGTCGCAAAGAGTCGGACACGACTGAGCGACTGAACTGAACTGAATGACACTGGCATTCCCTTAATTTCTAAACCCTACTTATTAGAGGAATGAAATAGCAAACACAGATTTGAAACCTCACTTTCTGATGCATCCATAACCTACATCATTAAATGGGAACAGTGAGGTTAGCCTGTGCTTCCTACAGTCAATGGATTCACATACTATTAGAATTCATAGAGCTACAAGATGATCTAGTTATCTTAGTCCAGTCTCACAAACTTCCATTTAAAGACTATAGTATTAGAAGCTCTCAAAGATCATACAAATAATGTATCCTGAATCCCAGTACAGTATTCTTTGTAGTATAATATACTATCTCCTTATTTCAAGAATTCAGAAATAAAAATATAATGCCATGTAGTAAAAGTTATTAGCAAAATAGTCCTCAATATTAGGGGAAAACAGATAATGATAAATATATGATTTTTACCCAATGAACTTAATTTTACTATAACATTATATCTCAGATTAAACCTGTTTCTGATATACCAATATCATATTTCATTGAAACTGATGCTATAAATGAAAAGATACACTGTTGCTTTACTTATCACTAAGGAAAATCTGTTTATTAAACTATGCCTCTCAATTTCAGAGAGGTTTTTTTTATTAATTTATTTTTTATTGAGGGATAAATGCTTTACAGAATTTTGTTATTTTCTATCAGAGGTTTTAATGTTAAAAAAGTTTATCTTTAAATCAATTTATTGTATTTTATAGCATTATATATGTATATATAAATTCATAAACTATTCTATCTTTGAAATAGAACCAGTGGTAAATGAATAGTCAATGAAAATTTTAAAAAGAGGTAGAGTTCTGAGCATATTTGTAATATGTACATATTAATTTTATTGCTTTACTTTCAAGACTGAAAGAATTTAATTCTTAGGGTCATAAAATTAGTTTTAAAGTTCCACATTTGAATATGTGCTTAGCTAGTCACTCATATCAGAAAACGCACAAGGCAGAGATTTAAAAAGCAGAGATTTTGAACCATCTGGTAATAGAAAAGACAAAAGCCATTTTTGTCAACATTTTGGTCAAAGTATTTACAGAATAATAACATAGAAAAAAAAGCACAAATTAGAACCTATGGGCTATATAGCCAACACTGTCCTTAGAGGAAATTCACGATCTTAAAACTGTAAGAAGAAAAAAGATGAAAATAACAATTAAGTATTCAATAAATAGCAAAAGACAAAAACTACTGAGGGAATTAACAGAAATAAAATGAAGATCAATTAATATGTAAAAAAGGAAACCAAGAGCCAGTTGTTGGCATGAAAATAGAATGTAATAGATAAACTAATAGCTACCTTGTACAAGAAACATATGAAGAAACCATAAAGCTAAAAGTGTTGACCAGGAAGGTATCAAGTTAAAAACTAGATGTATAAAAAGCAAACTAAAATTGAAAGCAAACAAACTAATTGACAGAAGTAAAATAAGAATATACTGAAAATATAAATTTTATTCTATACAAGAGGAATGAGTTTCTACAAAAATATAAATGAAAAAGTAACAACAAATTAAATAAATCAATTAATACAGAAGAAAACAGCAGTCACGCTCACATCACCAAAAACATGTGCCTCGATTTCACACATCAATTCTTTCAAACTTACAAACAACATGTCAGTGACCTGAACAGTTTTAGATCACACATCAGTTCAGTTCAGTTCAGTCGCTCAGTCGTGTCCGACTCTTTGCGACCCCATGAATCGCAGCACGCCAGGCCTCCCTGTCCATCACCAACTCCCGGAGTTCACTCAGACTCACGTCCATTGAGTCCGTGATGCTATCCAGCCATCTCATCCTCGGTTGTCCCCTTCTCCTCCNAGTTCACCTGAAGTCATTGCAGGAAAAGGCAGGCAATCATAAAAGTGAGCATTTTAATTCTTGATTAGAGACCACAGTGAAACGAGTACAAGATATTATAGACACCAAAGTTCTGTTATTATTGTGTCTCTGGGTAATTACTCCAGAATTGGAGAATGTTTAAAAGCTTTATACACTGAAGAGTGCAAGAAAGAACCACCTTTTATGATTTCAAATTTGACCAAATGCAGTAATGATTAATTGCTGCTCTAGTTAAAATGTTTCTATATATTCCACTGAAATTAATACAGCTAAAAATACCATTTATGCTTTTGCCAGGGCTTGTATGGCTTGTCAGTAATCCAGAAAGAATATTTTGATAATTCATCTTATCCTTCTCTAGTCTTCAATGGCATTTTATTATGTATTTTTTTGGACTAGGACAGGGTTAAACCCTTAACTTGAAAGAGTTGTCCAGCATTTGGCTTAGATACAAGGATTTAAAAGATGAGAGCCAAAATGAGTATGCTTGTGCCAAGAAGGATGATGGAAGGAGCATATGACTGGACCCATCTGGAGCAAATTGCCTTTGATGGTGCAAAAAAAAATAATTGAAACCCTACAAAAAAAGTGAATGATTTCAGTAATGAATAAAATCTTCTGGGAGACTGATAAAGATACTAGTACAGAAAAAACAGCATTTCTTCCAGCAAGAAATTTTGAAAAGGAAAATCCTTTTCTCTAACCTTTAAAGTCTAATGGCTTCTCTGTGGCCTCTTTCCCATTTATATTCTTTCCTAACTTCATGTTGGCACCAATACTATTTAGTAAAATTGACTGTGAAGTCCTGTGATAAAATGTCACTCTGCAGTATCTTTGTAATTTTATGATCAATAAAATACCCTGATGCCATAGCGTAGTAATCAATGTATGAGAAATAAATTTCAAACAAAGAAATAATAAAAGTATTAGCCAGATAAATACCTTTCAGATAATTAAAAATGTCATTTACAGAAAATAAGCATAGCAATGCATAGACTAAATCAAGAGAGCTACAATTTTGGGGAAAAGTCATGAAACAAAAGCTTGAATGCTTCCAAGCCAGCATACTAGAGAAAATTTAAGACTGACAATGATAATTATTACCACATAATCTTTGTGCATAGAGTGGTAATTGCTTTCTGGCTCCAGAGCTACAGATACAGAGTGAAATGTAACAAATGAGAATTGCATCTTTTATACCTAGTGATAAGACATAGAATGGACCTATGGTTTATTGGAATGATATAAAATAATTACTGCATTTTATAATCTTAGAAAGTCAGGTTTCAATTTCTATCTAGAATGCTTTCCTGACGTTTATCCATCTGAATTTTCATTTTCCCTTCCATGTGGGAAGTTTATGAAGTCTCACTAATTGGGCTGGACATTTCTATGAGAACTGCAAAGTGCAGAATAATGATAGCATTTTCATTCTTCACCCATGTGCTGCAAGAGGGCCCCCAAGATGTGTTGTCTGGGTGTGCACTCATTTTCTGTCCCCCTTTCAGGCAGTTCCATCAATAATCAGGCTCTGCTTCTACTGGTGGTGTTTGTAACAAATCTGCTCCTGAGCAGCAGAGCCACTGATGATATTCTTGAGCCCATGCAGGCTAACTCTGCATTCCTGGCTGCTTGGGCCTTGCTGTCAAGATAAAAGATGACCCTTACAATGGAAAGACTGAGAGTCTAGTGAACAAAAAGATACTTATTCCAATTGAAGTTTTCTGAAGTCTAGTAATTGCTATAGGAGGCTCAGCTAAATGTTCCTTAGAATATTTTATAAAATTGTAATTGTTCCAACAAAGCAGAGATCTAGATGTTTTGTATCATCACCATTCCATAGTAAAATGAAATTCTGTTCACTTAGTTTTACTCTAAATCTGTTTCTTCAGGAGATAGACATTTAATACTACTCTAGGCACAAATATCGTAGTAATTGTTTCTGTTATCTTTAAGATAGTCTGATTCAAATGGTCATGATTTAGGAGTAACAGATTTTCAACTTATATGATACTAAAAATCACCCAAAACACCCTGTAATGAAGGTCTCTGTGCAAATAATGATGCTGAAATATAAACTAAATTCATTAAGCATTGAGTCATTCTTCCTGTAAGGAGTATAGTACACGTTGCACTTTCAGTGTCACGGAAGACTATCAAAGTAATGAGGGATTCCAGTGGCAGGTCATCATGTGTTTAGAGGGATGAGAAAAGCAACCTTGGTGTCAGTAATGAAGAGAGGAAAAAAATAAGTTGAGGGGTTGAGGTACTGAGTAAAAGGTTGTGTGTTCCTTCCCCATGTGATGTGAAGAACGTAACAATTATCAAGGCTAAAAAAGACTCATATAAATGGCAGCCTCTTCTCACCCCAAAGCACTTCCTTCTGTCATTCATGAAGACCAGGATGTACCAAGGAGTCTAATTTGTAATCGGCAAAAGGATGACCATTCTAACAATAAACACAGTTTGACCTAGGAACCGGCTGAAAAATAAGAGTGAAATGAGATGATTGTGTCATATGAATCATTTATGTTAGGCATTCATCTAATGTGGATGACATAAAAATATGGATGAAACTGATCACAGAAGAGATTGATGTAGCATGCATGGCTAAAATAAGACAAAAGAAAAAAGAAAAACAACTTTTAGACTTAATATATATTCAATTAAATGAGCCAAGTGTTTGGAAATCTAGCTCATATTTTGGAACTATGCCAGTTTTTGCTTAACATACTCTTAACTAACTTTAATTTAAAACTAAAAAAGAGGTTTTACTGACTGTCCTACACAGAAGCATGTATGTTATCATGAGATTTGCCTCTTTACTTGGGACCCTTCAAAAACCAGAGCTTAAGTAACTTGCAGTGCTACAATTAAAATATTACACAAAGATGTTTATTGCTTTTGTGAAGTGGACAATTCACTACAACCTGCTTCTGTATTCAGAAACTCCCCTGATCGTGTTGAGTTTAAGTATTAACATTTGCTTTAAAAGTCACTCTCTGAGTGATTGCTTTCTGAGTATGGAAATGGACTTTATTGAAAAGTGATAAAATTCTGAACTTAGTTTTCTTGGCAGCTGATACCAGCCACCAGATTAACATCAAGTACCAGAGAAGTCTGGGCCTCTGAGAATAAAATTGATCATCAAGAGATACAAAGATACACAATTTTTAAAAAAATACAACAAAGGTTAAGAGGGTAGGATTGGAACAAAGGGACCACTTTTCCAAAAGTGTATTGATAGTTGACCTGAATTATTCTGAGCTCTGCCATCTTAAAAATGATAGTTATATATTTAATCACATCATTAAAAAGTGATTGGGGGCTATCTCCTCCCTATCATTTCATCTGCCTGAGGGGCTTTCCAAGCAAATGGAGATCTGCCCTTCAACAGATATTAAATGACAATGTGAGATAAACCTCAGCCCTTTTTATTAGTTTTAAGAATGAGTCTTTCCCTTATTCTTAGCTTTACTAGTACAGTCTTGGCTGTTTATTTTGATTTTTACCTGAGTTTGAACTTCACCTGTTATCCATAATTTCTTCCTTCTTCCCTTTATCATTAGTGCATCACACTTGTGGGAGAAAACAATGGCTTCTGGTGATGCTCAAGAAATAGTAGGGACTTCCCTGATAGTCTAATGACTAAGCTCCAAGCTCCCAAGATAGGAGGTCAGGAAACTAGATCCCACATGCCACAACTAAAGATCCTGCATGCTGCAACTAAGACCTGGCCCAGCCAAATCAATATATTAATAAAAATAAAATATTTTTTAAAAGTTACAAGGTTAAAAAAAGAAATAGTAGCATTGAATAGGTTATGGTAGATACACATATGTGTGTGTATATATGTGGGGCTTCCTAGGTAGCACCAGTGGTAAAGAATCTGTACCAGTGCAGGAGACACAAATGATGTGGGATTGATCCCAGGGTTAGGAAGATGCAGGACTACTTGCCTGGAAAATTCCATGAACAGAGAAGCCAGGAGAGCTACTGTCCATGGGGTCGCAGAGAGTCAAGTATGGTGTTATGTGTATATACTTGTACATACCTATATGCATGTAACTTTGTGTGTGTGTGTGTGTGTGTGTGTGTGTGTGTGTGTGTGTTGGTGTGTGTATGCTGTTCGTATCTGATTCTTTGCAACCCTGTGGACGGTAGCACCCCAGGCTCCCCTGTCCATGGGGATTCTCCAGGCAAGAATACTGGAGTGTGTTGCCATGCCCTCCTCCAGGGCATCTTCCCAACCCATGGATTGAACCCAGGTCTGCCCCATTGCAGGCAGAGTCTTTACCAGCTGAGCTACCAGGGAAGCCGTGTATGTGTATGTGTGTGTGTATGTAAGCCACAGGTTGACAAGTGTGTAATTGAAAGAAAGGTGTGATTGTTTGTGATGGCTTTAGTGAAGTGCAAGAGTGAAACAAAAAACAAGTGATTCTGTGCCTCTCTGTCTACTGTTATAAGAAAAGATTTGTGCATTGGCCTGAGTTGTTTAGAACTAAAGAGGAAAGTAAGAGTGAAAAGACCTCCAGTGAGTATTTGGCTCTACTTGTTGACAGGACAAATTTCATGTGAAGACCTCTGAGATCCAGGGCATTGTGGAGTGAAATGATTGCAGACTATTGTCCTTAGAGTCTTCTTTGAGCCACAAGCAACCAGCCCATTTGTTAGTTCCCCTCTTCACTGAATCTTAGGGCATTAATCTAATCATTGAGTATAACGATACATTGGGTTGGCCAAAAAGTTCATCTGGGAATTTCAGATGTTACAGAAAAACTCCAATGAACTTTTTGGCCAACTCAATGTATATATATTTTTTATTATTTTTATTTTTCTTTATTTCACTCCTAGAACATTTCCCTGGAAAGAAAATAGGGTGAGAGATAATGCATTTAAAGAATTATGATTTATGTTTTAGAAATATATTTTTATTTGCTATAGATCTTAATAATAAATGCTTATTGTGAACATGTATTGGTAAAATGTAAATGTCTGCTATGTCAGACATGGTATTAGCAGCTCTAAACACTGGATCTCCAATCCTTACAAAAGATGACAAGGTAAATATGATAGTTCTCATTTTTTCAGATAAGGAAAGTGAAACTATAGATGAGGCAAGTTTGCAAATAAGGAGAGATTGTATTTAGTTATCACTTACCGTGTGGTTTAAGGAATGGGAAATACCTACAGAAAGCAGCACTGTCCTTCTAGCTAAGCCTCGTGGAAGCTGTGACTTTCTCTTTTTTTTTAACACTTTTTTTAAAAAATGCATTTATTTATGTTTTTAATTGGAGGATAATTGCTTTACAATGTTGTGTTAGTTTTCACTGTATAACAAGGTGAAACAGCTACATATATATGTATATTCCCTCCCTCTTGAGCCTCCCTCCTTTGCCCCCATCCCACCGCTCAGGTCATCACAGAGCACAGGGCTGAGCTCCTGTGTTATGCAGCGGCTTCTCACTAGCTAGCTATTTTATGTATAATATTGTATATATGTCAATGCTACTCTCTCAATTCGTCCCACCCTCTCCTTCCACTGCTGTGACATTCTTGACTGCTAAACCCACATTCATTTTTGGAAGTTTAGTCTTTGACAGATGAGAGGAAATTATGGTACCTCCAATCTATGAATAGAACTTTGTATCTTTTTCATGATTTAAATATTTTCTGCCTTTCCTAATTACCCTCCTATTTAGACTGCGTGTGAGCATATGTGTTCTTTTTGCTAACACATGCAGCTCTGAGGAGTATCTGTGGCCAACATCCAGGCCAGTGTATTAGAATTTGCGTTTTACCACAGGAGTTTTTCCTTAACTACCTATTTATCACTTAGTTTCATCTTATTATACTCTTGTATCCTTACCTTTCATCCTTGGAACAAGGGCATGAATAAATAAATCCAATTTGTGTGTGTGTGTGTGTGTGTGTGTGTGTGTGAAGTTGCTCAGTTGTGTCCGACTCTTTGCGATCCTGTGGACCGTAGCCTGCCAAGCTCCTCTGTCCATAGGATTCTCCTGGCAAGAGTACTGGAGTGGGTTGCCATTTCCTCCTCCAGGGGATCTTCCCAAGCCAGGGATCGAACCTGGGTCTCCTGCTTTGCAGGCAGACGCTTTATCCTCTGAGCCACCAGGGAAGCTAATAAATCCAATAATTATTCCTTATTCTTGTCCTTAGTAAAGTTCTTACTATTTATTGCTGAGTAATTAATCCACCACTTGTAAGCATTTGGGTCTCAGTGCTGCTGCCCAAGGCTTCAAAGGATAGGCACAGTTCTTCATGATATTAAACCTTAATGAGTATGGCTCTCATATTTTTATATACATAATAAATTGAAAGGCTAAACCAAATCAAACTTTCATTTTTTAGCTCTTACCCTGCATTTCAGCAGTTAAAATGTCCAGATAATAAATTATAGAGTGAGTGTTGTTATTACTGTTTTAAAGAGAAATATTCCATTTGGCTTAATAGAGGCCTAAACCATATTTTGCCTACAAATTCTTGTTAGCTTGGCTCTCCTGTTTCAGGCAGCAGGCGGTGGCATGGACGTTAGATTCACATAAATCTGGGTCCAACCTCTGCTCTATCCTAATATTTCTTGCTATGTATTCTCAGTTTCAAATTTCTTAAGTATTCTTCCACCACTTGTAAGCATTTGGGTCTCAGTGCTGCTGCCCAAGGCTTCAAAGGATAGGCACAGTTCTTCATGATATTAAACCTTAATGAGTATGGCTCTCATATTTTTATATACATAATAAATTGAAAGGCTAAACCAAATCAAACTTTCATTTTTTAGCTCTTACCCTGCATTTCAGCAGTTAAAATGTCCAGATAATAAATTATAGAGTGAGTGTTGTTATTACTGTTTTAAAGAGAAATATTCCATTTGGCTTAATAGAGGCCTAAACCATATTTTGCCTACAAATTCTTGTTAGCTTGGCTCTCCTGTTTCAGGCAGCAGGCGGTGGCATGGACGTTAGATTCACATAAATCTGGGTCCAACCTCTGCTCTATCCTAATATTTCTTGCTATGTATTCTCAGTTTCAAATTTCTTAAGTATTCTGAGCCTCAGTTTCCTTATTTACAAAATAGATTAATTATAGGTTGTTTGTTGTTTTTTATGGCTTCCCTGGTGGCTCAGCGGTTAAAGCGTCTGCCTGCAATGCAGGAGACCTGGGTTCGATCCCTGGGTCGGGAAGATACCCTGGAGAAGGAAATGGCAACCACTCCAGTATTCTTGCCTGAGAATTCCATGGACGGAGGAGCGTGGTGGGCTACAGTCCACGGTATCGCAAAGAGTCGGACACGACTGAGCGACTTCACACTCACTTATCACTTTGTTGTTTTAGTCACTAAGTCATGTCCAACTTTTTTGTGACCCCATGGACTGTAGCCTGCCAGGCTCCTTGTCCATGGGATTTCCCAGGCAAGAATACTGGAGTGGGTTGCCATTTTCTCCTCCAGGGGATCTTCCCCACCCAGGAATCAAACCCACTCTCTTTGGTCTCCTGCATTCACAGGCAGGTTTTTTACCACTGCACCACCTGTGTACCGTTAACACTAGGAGCTATAAAGACTTGACCTCTTTCTCATCACCTGTCCAGAAGCCCTGACCAGTGTCAACTGTTCTAGGTCAATGTACCCATCTTATGGACAGAATAAAGAACAGTTTGACCTAATATCACTTTCCATTACTGTCTTCATGTCTTCTTGGGGTAGGGAGAGAGTCTTTGGGAGATTAATACTGGTGATTTGGAGGGGAATGGATGAATAGTCTCTGGAAGTTTTACCTGATTCTCACTGTAGGCTATACTTTTTGTTAATTTCATCAAAGGTATTCTTTCTTTATAAAACACAAGCATATGTTTGCCTACATCCTCTTTTTCCTTCTCTGTGAACTCCCAGCTTGGCAACAACTCCAAAAAACATTGCTTTTGGACTACTGAGGAAACCATGTATTAATACTTATATTGATCACTTCCATTAGGAATTTGAATTCTAGTTTCAACTAGATTTTTCAGTGAAGTCTCTTAAGCCTTCCATTCATTCCTCAGTAATGCCTTACTCCTAGATGCCTCAGGCTTTGCTCTCTGCATGTCACACCTTTTGATGATACATGTCCTGTCTCAACCCACTTGCATATCGCATCTCTTTCCTCTAAAGCTCCAGAATTTCTTTCCTCTAAAGTTCCTCTAAAGCTCCAGGATTAGTTGCTATGAATCCATGCTGCCCACTGTCTATAGCTCTTTCTACTAAAGAACAGATTTTCTAAAGCAGATCTGATCAGGTTACTCCCTTACTTAAAAATTGTAGGTGGCTTTATATTGGCTATAGGTTTGGGTTAAACCTTCACAATGAAATTAAAGATACTTTCCATTGTATAGTCTTGGTCTCTATATCTGAGTTGTACATCCTCGGTCTTTATTATACTTTTGATATTCTAATCACATCAGACTATTCAAGGTTCCCAATATATTTCAATACTTTCATAGCCTACTGCCTATAATCATGTGATTTTCTTTACTTGGAATGTCCTCATGTACTTTATGCCCTTGGTTATATTCTGTGAAGTTTCAAAGCCTGATACAAATACTACACTCTTTACGACACCTTCCTAATTTCACACAGGTCCTTAATTTTACTGCAACTCCACTCAACTACTATATTATTTTTCTGTAATATAATGGAATTTGGTCACACTCAAGCTAAATAGTTACATGGTGTTTTTGTTGCTATTTATTTGTGAGTCTTTTAAATAGTAGCAATATATAGCCTAGAGGTACTTCTTTCCCTATTTGGAACCAGTCTGTTATTCTGTGTCCAGTTCTAACTGGTGCTTCCTGACCTGCATACAGATTTCTCAGTAGGCAGTTCAGGTGGTCTGGTATTCCCATCTCTTTAAGAATTTTCCACAGTTTATTGTGATCCACACTTATTTAACTTATATGCAGAGTACATCATGAGAAACACTGGGCTGAAGGAAGCACAAGCTGGAATCAAGATTGTCAGATAACCTCAGATATACAGATGACACCACCCTTATGGCAGAAAGTGAAGAACTAAAGAGCCACGTGATGAAAATGAAAGAGGAGAGTGAAAAAGTTGGCTTAAATCTCAACATTCAGAAAACTAAGACCATGGCATCTGGTCCCATCACTTCATGGCAAATGGATGGGGAAACAGTGGCTGATTTTATTTTTCTGGGCTCCAAAATCACTGTATATGGTGATTGCAGCCATGAAATTAAAAGAGGTTTACTCCATGAAGGAAAGTTATGACTAACCTAGCAGCATATTAAAAAGCAGAGACATTACTTTGCCAACAAAGGTCTGTCTAGTCAAGGCTATGGTTTTTCCAGTGGTCATGAATGGATGTGAAAGTTGGACTGTGAAGAAAGCTGAGCACTGAGAATTTATGCTTTTGAACTCTGATGTTGGAGAAGACTCTTGAGAGTCCCTTGGACTGCAAGGAGATCAAACCAGTCCATCATAAAGGAGATTAGTCCTGGGTGTTCTTGGAAGGACTGAAGTTCAAGCTAAAACTCAATACTTTGGCCACTGGATGTGAGAGCTGATTCATTGGAAAAGACCCTGATGCTGGGAAAGATTGAGGGTAGGAGGAGAAGGGGACAACAGAGGATGAGATGGTTGGATGGCATCATCGACTCAATAGACATGGGTTTGGGTGGACTCCAGGAGCTGGTGATGGACAGGGAGGCCTGGCGTGCTGAAGTTAATGGGGTCACAAAGAGTCGGACATGGCTGAGCAACTGAAATGAACTAAATAATAACAGCTTCTTATTTTTCTTCTTAACACCGTCTCAGTTAACAACATATACAAGAACCTAATAATAATTGATTTAAATTAAAATTTAGCATTCATGTGAATCATAGATGTTCGTTTCCTTCATTACTTGCAGTGGGGAATGTTGCAATGTAGTCAGCACATACCTGCTTTGAGATTATGTAAAACAAGCTGAATATTAGGTTGTGTTTCTTATCATTATAACATTTTATCAGCGATTAGAAGAATGTTTGACCTAGACTTAATATATGAGTTAAGTATGTAGAAAACTGATAAATTCATTTTATCATAGTGAGGTTCTAATCTTTAATAAACCATTGTTTTTTCTTCTTAATTTCTATCCCAAGTGATTTAATGACTAGACTTATTCTTTTGTTATTGACTTAATTCTCATCCTAGTGTTCTTTTTTATTGTATATACTCAGATTTTAGGCTTATAATTATTTCTGAAGTGCACTTTTTATTTCAGTAATATATTTTGAGTGTAAAAGAGTGGATATATTTGCCTATTTGTTGAATACAAACAGCAATACTGTTTTGCTGAATTCGATTATTTATCAAAGTCAGAAAATTTTCTCACTCTTTATATACACATAATATATACTTCTTTAGGTAGTAATACCTTTATACCTATAATTTTGTGCCTGATATTAGGATTGGTTTTCACAGAATTTTAAATTGAGAATTTTGCCCTTTTAATACTTTCCTGAAGGGAAGTATACCATTATTCACATCTTATAAACATTGTATACTTGTGTCTCCTTTGGAAGAAAAATTTGTGCAGGAATCTTAGCTTGAAGTTTGTCATTGCTTTGTACACATATGCTGTTTCACACAAATATATTTGTTTTATTTTTCTCTCATTATTTCCCACCCCTGGAGAAAGACAGGAGCTGAGTTATGTCCAATGATTTTGTCATAAAATGCTGTTCTTTTGTTCACATCAAGTGGTTATCAACCCTGGTGAACGGCAGTGTGCCAAGGGACAGATACAATCATTCATGACTGACATTCTGCCTCAGACCTGCTGCCTCCTCTTATTATTCTTCCTGTCAGATGCTTCCTAAAGACTCCTCATTTTTATTTTTTTCCCCATTGTTCTTCTATGTTCACCCATATGAACGTTTTTCTCCTTCAGGAACCAAATGTAGTGTGAAAGACAGTAGAAACAAGCCATCAACCACTAAGGAGGATATCACCTTGAATATCATAGATTGGGAATTTTAATTGGGTTAGTCAGCCCTTTCTTTTAAGTGAGTAAGGACCTTGCAAGAATCATTCTGAATGTAACTTTGTAAGAACAATCAGCTCTATAGTCTAGTCCTTGTTATAAATAATTCTTCCTCCATTTTGTATCACCTAAGAGTTAAAATAACTATAGTAAGTCTCAGGAAATTATCTCCATGAGTGTCATGATTCACTGTTGAGAGAATTTATCTGTTAGACAATTTTTAAATGTTTATTATAACAAGCTCTGCAATTTATTTTAAAAATTTTTTTCAATATAAATTCATTTATTTTAATTGGGGCTAATTACTTTACAGTATTGTACTGGTTTTGCCATACTTTGACATGAATCTGCCACGGGTGTACACGTGTTCCCAATCCTGAACCCCCCTCCCACTTCCCTCCCCATACCATCCCTCTGGGTCATCCCAGTGCACCAGCCCCCAACATCCTGTATCATGCATTGAACCTGGACTGGCGATTCATTTCACATATGATACTATACATGTTTCAGTGCCATTCTCCCAAATCATCCCACCCTCGCCCTCTCCCACAGAGTCCAAAAGACTGTTCTATACTGTGTCTCTTTTGTTGTCTCACATACAGGATTATAATTACCATCTTTCTGAATTCCATATATATGCATTAGTATACTGCATTGGTGTTTTTCTTTCTGGCTTACTTCACTCTGTATAATAGGCTCCAGTTTCATCCACCTCATTAGAACTGATTCAAATGTATTCTTTTTAATGGCTGAGTAATACTCCATTGTGTATATGTACCAGTGCTTTCTTATCCATTCATCTGCTGATGGACATCTCACGACTGAAGTGACTTAGAAGCAGTGTGAGTGAGAATGAAACCCACCCTGAAGGTCCTGTGAATGCTTCTCCAAGGTGATATTTGAAGAGAAAAAGACAGTTGCTTATTTTGGAGGAAAAATATATATGTGTGTGTATATACATATATATAAATACATATGTATATATCGGATTTGTGTGTGTGTGTGTGTGACTGAAAGAGAAACTAAACTTTCTTGTACAGCGTAAATGAGGTTGTGATTCTGGAATCCTGTTTCCCAGGAAATGCTGGGGAACAGAAAGATCAGAATGGTAAAAAGGAAAAAAAAAAGTGATTTAAAAAATTATATAACTTCAACTTTATTCATCTTGATACTTTGCATTAAGCTGCCTACTTTGCCTGAGTCCCATGTTCAGTTCAGTTCAGTCGCTCAGTCGCGTCCAACTCTTTGCGAGCCCATAAATCGCAGCACGCCAGGCCTCCCTGTCCATCACCAACTCCCGGAGTTCACTCAGACTCACGTCCATTGAGTCCGTGATGCCATCCAGCCATCTCATCCTCGGTCATCCCCTTCTTCTCCTGCCCCCAATCCCTCCCAGCATCAGAGTCTTTTCCAATGAGTCAACTCTTTGCATGAGGTGGCCAAAGTACTGGAGCTTCAGTTTTAGCATCATTCCTTCCAATGAAATCCCAGGGTTGATCTCCTTCAGAATGGACTGTTTGGNGTCCATTGAGTCCGTGATGCCATCCAGCCATCTCATCCTCGGTCATCCCCTTCTTCTCCTGCCCCCAATCCCTCCCAGCATCAGAGTCTTTTCCAATGAGTCAACTCTTTGCATGAGGTGGCCAAAGTACTGGAGCTTCAGTTTTAGCATCATTCCTTCCAATGAAATCCCAGGGTTGATCTCCTTCAGAATGGACTGTTTGGATCTCCTTGCAGTCCAAGGGACTCTCAAGAGTCTTCTCCAACACCACAGTTCATAAACATCAATTCTTCAGTGCTCAGCCTTCTTCACAGTCCAACTCTCACATCCATACATGACCACAGGAAAAACCATAGCCTTGACTAGATGGACCTTAGTCAGCAAAGTAATGTCTCTGCTTTTGAATATGCTGTCTAGGTTGGTCATAACTTTTCTTCCAAGGAGTAAACGTCTTTTAATTTCATGGCTGCAGTCACCATCTGCAGTGATTTTGGAGCCCCCCAAAATAAAGTCTGACACTGTTTCCATGGTTTCTCTATCTATTTACCATGGACTGATGAGACCAGATGCCATGATCTTCATTTTCTGAATGTTGAACTTTAAGCCAACTTTTTCACTCTCCTCTTTCACTTTCATCAAGAGGCTCTTTAGTTCCTCTTCACTTTCTGCCATAAGGGTGGTGTCATCTGCATATCTGAGGTTATTGATATTTCTCCCGGCAATCTTGATTCCACTTTGTGTTTTTTCCAGTCCAGCGTTTCTCATGATGTACTCTGCATATAAGTTAAATAAGCAGAGTGACAATATACAGCCTTGGTGTACTCCTTTTCCTATTTGGAACCTAAAATTTTAAAGAAAGTTATCAAGAAATAAGTGTTTTGAGTTTAAATAAACATTAGTCTACAAAACATGAGGACATACTGTTTAAAACGTTTTCAGTGAATATATGTCTAAAACCACACATGACTGTTCAGTGAATATATTAATCTAAACTTTAAAATCATTTTGTTAGAACAGAAATCCTCATAAATATAAGAGCCACTGGTTACAGATTTTACTACCAGTATAACAGCCATTTGCAAGATATTTCTGTGGAAGAGGTTTTATGCACTTTTAAAAGAGTCTATGCTTTATTTTATCCTATTTTTGAAAATTCAAAATAGGATTAAACTATGTATAAATTTTAAACATTTGAAAATGTTTGGAATATTAAAGAATATAAATTTCTAATATTTAATTTTTTAAGACTTAATATTTAGATGATTTAGAGAATTATATATATTGGGTTGGCCAAAAAGTTCAGTTGGGTTTTTTCATAAGAGCTTACACAGAAAAATATGAACAAACTTTTTGGCCAGCCCAATATTTATCTGCTAGATACAGATGTTATTCTAAATCGTAGCTATTCCTTTCCATTTAAAAAAAAAGATATATAAAAATCTTTTATTATGGCTATGAAAGATTTTAATACTACATGGCATCATTAATCAATATTTTAGTCTTGTCTAGAGTCAGAAGATCAAAACTTGACTGCAGTGCCAGTAATTAGGGCCAGACATGTATTAAATGACTTTGTTGTTGTTGTTTTTGGTTCAGAATTATTCCTGTATCACATTACATCTTTTTTACCCTTTATTTGTTCAATGTGCTTGTATCGTTTATGTGCTTAATCTTTTGTAAACATTATGTTTATTTAAGCATATTTTAAGTTTAAAAAATTGCTAAAGTTTCAAAAAGTATTAATAGCAGAAATAATTCATCACATGCCAAACACAGAAAGTTTAATGGAATATTTGGAAGCTATGCTCTATTATCTTAAAAATGAATAAAGCTCAAATAATTTTTGTAGTTCTTATTTCTTCTGACTTTTTCAAATTTGACTTGACAACTTTTAGTTACTTTTAGTTACATAAAAGATATATATTTTATATAAATATACATATTTATATATTTTAAAATTGTGTATATTAAATGTTTTAAAAGTTCTGTTTTATGTTTCTAGAGTAATTTTATATTAATTTTTTTGGCTCTCCTCTATTAAATGATTACCATTATAGGGGTAGGCCCCCCTCTCTTTTGACCTTCTTATTCCTGGTGTCTAATGTCCTATTTGGCAACTGTATGAGCATAAAATATTTGCTGAATAAATGGAGGACTGTCTGAATAAGTCAATAAATAAATAAATCGCCATTGCACATTGGAATGGCTACTTTTGATAATTAAGGGGACATGATTTGATATGTTATGTCCAGAGTTGAATGAGAACAAATATATTAAAATAATATACTACAATAACCCATCATCAAGTCAACCCATTAACCCTCATTTTCTTTTCCTATCATATAAAATGAAACCAAATATATTAATTAATTCTCATTTGTTAGAAGGTCTGCTGTCAGAGTGAAGAAATGATGTGCATTTTATTGGTTAAAGTGATCACACAACCTTCTTTGGTGGCATTTGTTGGAAAACCCTTTTGGTAATGGCATAGTCTATAAGTGTTTCTATAAACTTCTGAAACTAACAGGGCATATTAGCAATATATTCCCAGGTGGCTCAGTGGGAAAGAATCTGCCTTCCAGTGCAGGAGACAGAAGATGTGATTCAATCCCTGGGTTGGAAAGATTCCCCTGGAGGAGGAAATGGCAATCCACTCCAGTATTCTTACCTGGTTTCATGGACAGATGAGCCTGGGTATCTATAGTCCATGGGGTCCAAAAGAGTCGGACATGACTGAGCACTGAGCTTGAATTGTCTGCAAATTAAAACAGACTTATATCATTATCTATGCATGTTATGCTGTTAAGGTCAAACACTTTCTACTTTAATCTTTAATTTAACTAATCATTCCTTTGATTCCAAATCGCTAAGACATCGGTGACAGTCAGAGACTAACCTTGAAAAAGCTTCTCTTCCTTAATCATTAGAAAGATATGAATTTCCATTAATTAGGTGTGAATTTCCCATCCCCTTCAATGCAGAAGCTACAGGAGTCTCTGGGTGTAAAATTTGTTTGTTATGTTGGGGAGGATGTTGAAAGATCTATCTGTGTACTGTTGTTTTACAAAGTTAATTTTAGAGTAACTAATACAGAGTTCCACTTTCTCTCTGTAATTCCCCAGAAGAGCTGCTTGACTGACTGATCTGTGCCTCCCTCAACAGAATGAGGTGTCAGCCGCCTCATTTATTAACAGTAGTTTCTCAAAAGGGTGAGACTATGAATGTGTAACTCCTTTGGATCTCCTCTTCAAGCATTTCTTTTTTGGTTGAGTCCATATTTTTTAAAAAATCTGTAAAATATGTATTTCAGTTATATGCTATAAATCAGTTGGAACATATTTGATTTTCTAGATGCCATTCCATTAAATATTCTCCTCTATTCCACCTTTTTGATTATAAGTTTCAGTGACCAAATTTACTTGTGAATTTGTCATAAAAACACAATACTGTACCCTGAAATATTAATTTTGGAGACATAAACATAATTATATATATATATTTCCCTTTTTATTTGCTATATATCCATTGTTATGATTTGTTAACCTTGAATTCCCAATAAGGACTATGGCTGGAATAGCAAAGAGCAACACATACAGTTTAAGCCTTGTCCTTGTGATCAGCTGACTTACATTCTCTTTTACTGTTAGCATCATTTTTTTGCTGTTGTTATTGTTAAGATTATGCAATATGTCACATTATGTCTTGTCATGTCAGGTCATGTTATACTTGGATTATTCATTTATTAGAATATTGTACTGCTAGCAGACCAAACTTTGACATTCAAAATATTACTAATTTGTGTTCTTGAACTTCTTAAGCAATAGAAATTATAAGAGGGCAGACAGGAAATTTGACCAAGATTTCATTGGGACTTGGGCTATAACATCAGGGAGCAAAACAAGTTCCAGTTTCCCTTGCTTGGGTCCCTTAACTTGGCTGAGGAATGGTGTGGGTGGTCTGCCCACTCCCTTGGTGGTACTGTTGTCCAGGAATCATGCACCTTCCCTGCTTTTGCTCCTGACACCTCAGAAGTGGCTGTTGGACTTTAGTCTTTTTGTAGCTTGTTCATGATTTACTCCATCTGTACATGGGTACAGTTATTTTTAGTCCCTTGTAGTTTCTTTATATTCCCTTGGCCAAGGAAACATTTGTCTTAAGGGGAGATATTTTAATTTTTTCCTAGAAAATTAATTTTTCCTTTACAGTTTGAAGAATTTGCTCTAAAATATTGTTAAGCTTAATGTAATAATCGTAGTAGAATTTTATAAATAGCCAAAATCATGCAATCATCTAATAGAATTTTTGAAATACCATCTTAGAAGTAATCACTTTCCATTCACTTCACAATATCTTGTATCTATCAGGGATGTGTGATTTCTCCCACCCGTTCCTCCTTTCTTCTCTCTTTTCTCTTTCCTTAAGTTATTTCAGGTCTGTAAGTTATTTCAGGTCTGTAAAGAAAGGTATTGGGTTGGACAAAAAATTTCATTTGGGCTTTTCATAAGATGTTACGGAAAAACCCTAATGAACTTTTTCACCAACCCAATACAGTATCAATAATTAAAGAATGGGCATGGAAGGTTGGTGGGGAGGTTACCTAGAGCAGTAAAACCAGGGCTTCAGTAAACTGTTCAGACTCCATCAACTATGCATTGAGAACTCTGCATGCAAACAAGAAGAAGTGGATTTGAGTATTCACTTGCTAATAATGATGTCTCTGAAAATATTGAAACAAGTTTACAAGTCTTGCTCATATTTTTTTTGGGAATACTTGAGTAGATTAATGGGCCTCTGTTTCAATGGAGTAAAGTATACCATGACTATTATCAGCTTTAATCAGTTTTCACTGGTAAATGCTTGTGTTCTAAATAATTGGTGTTTTTTTCTTCTTTTGTGTTAAATTATTTGCCTAATGCAAACTTCTTTATCTTTAGACAGAGAAAAGACTATCAAAAGTATGGGAAGAAAATAAGCAGAACCCTGGTGATCACTGGCAAAAGGCTGTCATCCTTCTAGGAAAGTTAAGGAATTTCGAAGTCATATTTCAAGGTCTCCGTACTCGGGATCTGGGAGGAGGAGCTGCAATTGATGACATTGAATTTGAAAACTGCATGACTGGTAAGTTTCTAGAAGGCTCTGCTGTTTGGAAGCACACATAAAACCTAGACATTTATCTTTGTTTCATGTTTATAAAATGTTCTGCAGTTACATTTTTTTGTATGTACATAAAAATCAGTTGAAAGAGATGATTTTATGATGGTTGAATTTACAGTTCCATGTTAAGAGATAATAGTTTCTCCATCCTTTGGTTATATATTTTTTTCATCCTTTGATAATAAAGATAATTCCTCTCTTCCTTCTATATTATCATCTTTTTCTAACATGTAGAAGTGTTTTTCTTTGAATTTATTTTTCAACACAATTTAAACCATAAGCCTGATATTCACATACATTTATGTAATTAATTTTAAATGAACTAGTAGAAAGGGTTAGGAAACAGGAAGTTAGTGGCTATATAAAAAATATATACAACTAGGCATAATTCAAGCAGAACTTGAACTGAGAGCTATACTTAAGGCATTTAAAAAGCTACTCTAGCGAGTGAACAATACTTTGAAAAATATATTATCATTATTCACGCTTCTAAATCTGAAGTATAATTACACTTAGATTCTCTTTATTAAATTACCCCAAAAATGTAAAAAATAATTATAAATATATGTGTATAGTTTCACAACTTCAAAGTTTCTTTCTGAGAAGTTATTCCATCTGATTTATTAAATAGTACAGTGTGATATGTCCTGCCCATGAAAGATACATCTTCTGCAGTTTCCTATGCTGGTTCCCTTGGAGGGCAAGCCCCTGGGACTGAAAGCTAAACCTGAGTGCTGCTTAATTCCGTTGCTGCTTTCATATTAAAATATCACTTCACTGAGACATTTTGAAAATATGACTTTGGTTTTTGGTGCTGTTAGAGCATTTGCTTTCTTTATGAAAAGCCTTCTACTTAGATGTCAGTCTTTTATTGAGTCCCCCACCCCTCTGCTGTGTTTCCAGCAAAGGCAGCTGATATTCAGCTATTATATACACACACACCCACCCACACACCCACCCACACACGTTACATAAAAGCAGAATGTACGCACCCTAGATAATCTAGGGAGCAGAGAATCTGAAAACAGGGTTTGGATGTGGAGGTGTTTAGAAGAGGATTCCTGGACCACAGAAAATGGGATCTGAAAATATAATCATGAAAAGGTATCTTAGAAGGTAGAATGTGCTTCTTTAATGCTTTTATAGTAACTTCCTAGTAATATGCTGCTGCTAAGTCACTTCAGTCGTGTCCAACTCTGTGTGACCCCATAGACGGTAGCCCACCAGGCTCCCCCGTCCCTGGGATTCTCCAGGCAAGAACACTGGAGTGGGTTGCCATTTCCTTCTCCAATGCATGAAAGTGAAAAGTGAAAGTGAAGTCGCTCAGTTGTGACCGACCCTCAGCAACCTCATATGAAAAGGTATCTTAGAAGGTAGAATGTGCTTCTTTAATGCTTTTATAGTAACTTCCTAGTAATATGCTGCTGCTAAGTCACTTCAGTCGTGTCCAACTCTGTGTGACCCCATAGACGGTAGCCCACCAGGCTCCCCCGTCCCTGGGATTCTCCAGGCAAGAACACTGGAGTGGGTTGCCATTTCCTTCTCCAATGCATGAAAGTGAAAAGTGAAAGTGAAGTCGCTCAGTTGTGACCGACCCTCAGCAACCTCATAGACTGCAGCCTTCCAGGCTCCTCCATCCATGGGATTTTCCAGGCAAGAGTACTGGAGTGAAGTGCCATTGCCTTCTCCCAGTAATACGCTAAATTTCCATTATAGCTTGTTACTCAATTTATAAGTGATTCTGGCAAGTTCAAAAGGAGAAACTCTTCAAAGCTTTATCTAAGATTTTTAGAAAGAAGCTTTTATTAAACAGGAGAGATTCTTTTCCTCTCAAGGAAAGCAGAATGATTCTTGGATGGGTTGATTCAGTGCAGAAAAAAATTTGAGAGTTATTATTCCAGTTTTGCCAAGTTTCATGTTGAAGTTCTTTTACTCTCTTAAAGTCCTGTGAAAATTTACATGATTATAATGCATTCAAGTCAATTGAACATTCATTCACCTTACTGACTAATGCTTTATTGTCTTATATTTAGTGATATAGTACTTTTAAGTCTTTCTATGTCATAAATAAAGAGGCACTTTTGGTTAATTGTAGTGAATATGGTCAACTGTATGTCAGATGTATTTTAGGAAGAAGTAACCATTTTTCAATAGGCTGTTGCATAAGTCTGGAACTAAAAAAAAGCAATACTTTTTTTGGTCTTCTTAGTTTTAAATTGTATGCCAATAAAATAGCAGTGCTGTGAAAAAGCAGTAACAAGAAGCAAATTACTGTATAAGTTGATCTGGGTTGTTTTCTACTATTGCTAATTTAGAAGATAATGGTATCTGACAAAACATCAGAGAGACAGTGTAGAATGGTGGTTAGGAACAAGGAGTGGAGTCAAACTACCTGGGCGTGGAAACTGGCTCTGCCACTGACTGACTTAGGTGAGCTTATTTCACTTTTCCTCAGTTTTTTCATCAATAAAATGGGTATAATAGTAATAGCACTTCCATCATAGATTTCTGTGAATACTATGTTACTATACATAAATTGCTTAGAATACTCTTGACACATAGTAAAAAAATTTATGTATTGCATTGTATTGTTTTACCCATCATCATTATATTACTAAGTCATATTTTTAAATGGTACTTTATTGCTCTATTAAGAAACCAGCTCCAGATCCTATGCAAATAGGTCACCATAAAATCTATCATGGAACTGACTCTTATTCGAGATGAATAATTTAAAAAATGACTTAATATTCATTTATCTTATCATTTTTTGCCAGTTACAATAGAACACATACTGTATGGTGCCACTTATATAAAATGCCCAGAGGTAATAGGAGGTATATAGAGACAGAAAACAGATTACTGGCTCAAGAATTTGGGATGGGGAAGTGACTGCTGATAAATATAGGGTTTCTTTATGAGATGATGAAACTATTATAAGTTTTTATAGTGATTGTTACACAATTCCATAAATATACTAAAACTATAAAGTTGTAAACTTTATATGGGTGGACTTAATGGTATCTAAATTATAAATTATTTATCAAAAGCTATTAAAAATAAAAAAGAATTCAGAAAAAATTCTGGGAAAATGGTTGTGGTGGTGAATAGCTTTTGAATTTTCCCAAATTCTCACATAAAACAGAACTGAGGACTATAGCCAATATTTTATAATAAGTGGAGTATAATAACCTTTAAAAATTATGAGGCACTATATTGTACACCTGTAATTTACATAACACTGTACATCAACTATACTTTAATTTTTAAAATTAAAAAAGAAATAGTCAAAGCCTAGTTGGCAGTCTATAAGCTATAGAAAACATATGCAGCAAAGTAAGTGAAAATGCATTCCTAAGAAACCCAATATATAAGCTGCTGAGGATAAACTGCCAACAGCCACAAGATCTGTTGGTATTTGTGTGTATGAGACAGAAGCCAGGAGAATCACAAAATGGTCCACAGATACTCACTTTAAGATGCAGTCATGTGGTTTTAAAATGGCAGCCAAAACTGGGAGAGATTTCACCTACTTTTAGAATCATTGGGACCAAGGGATGTGTGGTTAAGTCTGTGGGGCTGGAGCAATCTAAACCCCAGGAACACTCAAGATGGATCCACCAGGATTCCCTTTCAGACAGCAGCCCACATTCAAAAACAAAACAAAAAATGAACAAACAGAAACACCACTGGGAGTGAAGTCAAAACTGAACAGGGAAAGATGAAGAACAGAAAAGACTAACATCAAAGAGTTGGAGGGACATAGATCCAGAAAATTTTGAAAAGCACATCATTATTTTTTTATGTATATAGACTAATAATTCTCCCTAGAGTCATAACAGAGTGTCTCTGAGATTTTTCTAGGACTTTTTGACAACTCTGGAATCTATGCATACTTTTTAAATTTCAAAATTAATGAAAACAAAGTTTTAAATTGATTAAGAGTGAAAGGGGAGAAAGTAGAGGCTATAGATGAGATATATTTGATGGTTATCTACTTTACTTGCAGATAAGGAAACTATTTCAGCCTCATGTCTACTTTTTACCTTCCATTCAAAAACACATAACTTGGTTTACTAAGTTATATTTAGTACATGGCCAACATAAAGCTAGGTATATACCCATTATTTATTTGCATTCAGAACACATCATAGTGCTACCTTCAATTAACTGTCAAAATTATTTTTTTTAAAGAGAAAAATAAAAATAATAGGTCTATCTTTGCTGTGTGCAGGGACACGTTAAGAAGCATACCTCCTTTTAGGACAAGTTAAAATAGAACCAGTAGCTTATTCAGTTTTTTAAAAAATGGCTGTTAATGAATTTGATTTTTTTTATTTGATTTTTTCTCTTTTTATTTTTTAGATATAAATTTATTTATTTTAATTGGAGGTTAATTACTTTACAATATTGTATTGGTTTTTCCATAGATCAACATGAATTCACTACAGGTATACACATGTTCCCTATCCTGAACCCCCCTCCCTCCTCCCTTCCCATACCATCCGTCTGGGTCGTCCCAGTGCACCAGTCCCAAGCATCCAGTATCATGCATCGAACCTGGACTGGCGATTCGTCTCATACATGATATTATACAAGTTTCAAAGCCATTCTCCCAAGTCATCCCACCCTCTCCCTCTCCCACAGAGTCCAAAAGATGTTCTATACATCTGTGTCTCTTTTGCTGTCTCGCATACATGGTT
>SJXQ01001221.1:0-13416 GCA_006408695.1 Aepyceros melampus
CTTTTGGACTCTGTGGGAGAGGGAGAGGGTGGGATGAGTTGGCAGAGTGGCAATGTAACATGTATGATATCATAAGTGAAACGAATCGCCAGTCTAGGTTTGATGCAGGATGCAGGATGCTTGGGACTGATGCACGGGGATAACCCAGAGAGAAGGTGTGGGGCGGGAGGGGGGAGGTGGGGGTTGGGATTGGGAGTTCATGTACACTCTTGGCTGATTCATGTCAATGTATAGCAAAATGAATACAGTATTGTAAAGCAAAACAAACTAAAAAATAAAAATCAATTAAAAAAAATAATAAATAAATAAATATAGGCAGCACCTATAATGATCATTGAGGACAATCCACTTTTCTTAACTGGTAATAGTTGCTTCTATAACATGCCTGCCAGTGTCACCACAACTTGGCTGGATCACACATTTCTACAAGGTAGCAAGTATAATTCACTTGTCTCTGTTTTGCTGTTGCTGAGCATAGTAAAAGCACAGAAGCTTGCTCAGTGACTGTTATGTAATTATTAACGCATTCCTGTTGAATAAATGCATAAGGGAGTTGGCTTTTGTGATGAGAAATTTCTTCCTTGCATTGGATCTAAATCTGTCCCAATATAATTTCCATCCATCTATCAGCCCCGACTCTGCCCCGTAGAGGTACACAGAACACATGGGTTCCTTCTGTGGAGGTTTATAGGCAGTTACATGTTCCCTTGAGACTTTACTTCCCCATGTTGATTGACTGATGTTGAGTCTTTGCTTGGGATCCTCTATATGCAAGTAAAATCTTTCAGCTGGAATGCACCCCATGGAAGTACCCTCAATGTCCCGGCGTTTCAGCATAATAGAGGCTTGTTTTAGAGATTAAAGGGTCTGAGAAAGTGCATCTTTGGAGGGGAAATTGGAGTGGACCCCCAAGAGGGGCAAGTCCTCGTAGCTCCGTGTTTCTGCAGAGTAACTTATCCTGCTGTATCCACTGTCTTTAAGGTACACCATCTTCTTCTATGGCCTTGAACCTCAGTTGACTCAGGTGCCATTGTAACTGCTGGGTAAATGTTAGGGACCCAGCACATGTCATGGTTCTTTACCTTGTACAGTAACAAGCCCTGCTGTGCTTTTCTTTAAACAGTTTCAAATTTTTTCTTCTTTGCTTAGAATCATCAAGTTCTGGAAAGCCAAGAAGTCCCAGATTAGTATATTTTTGCAATCTTTAAAATTAATTTTCTTTGTCTTTGCTTAGAATGATCATGTTCTAAAACATCAGCACTGAGTCTTTCAATATTATTCTGCTTCATCCTGTGACATTAGAACTCTATCAGTTATAGATTTAAGGCTATACAAAAACTTTAGGCTCAGTAATATAATAATAATAATAGTGCTTAATCATCATCATGATAGGGCTTAATAATAATAATAATAGGGCTTCCCTGGCGGCTCAGATGGTAAAGAATCTTCTTGCATTATAGGAGACCCGGCTTCCATCCCTGAGTTGGGAAGAACCCCCGGAGGAGGGCATGGTAACCACTCCAGTATTCTTGTCTGGAGAATCCAATGGACAGAGGGGCCTGGTGGGTTACAGTCCACACGGTCTCACAGAGTTGAACACGACTGAAGTGACTTAGCATGCACAAGCAATGTTTCACAAGTAAGGTTGCCACAAGTGATAAATGTGTAGATTGTTTGTGGTACTGCATGAATATTCCATTTAATGCTCTGTCAAATTTGAGTGCTGTCTGTCCTTCTTCATCTCTCTTTAGGCATTTTCTTTCAGGGCACTGCAATAATATAGTAGACTTGGGGACAGACTGGCATTAGATAAAATTCTTTACAGCATGTAGAAATAATCTTTTCCTTTTAGATAAGACTTTAAGATTTATAAAAGGATTTCACAGTTTTTCTTTGTTTTTTTTTCATTTGATTCTGAAAATGACCTTTGACTGTACCTCCATTTGATAAAACAGTGAAACTGAAGCACAAGGAGAAGTGATTTGCTCAATTCCAGCAATTAAGTGGTGATAGAATGTGGACTTAAACCCACGTCTGTCCGACTTAAAGTATGAGCTTATTCCCACGTTACCAGTTGATAGTAGGTGCTGAACTAAGAAGCTATAAAAAGGATGGTCCTTTGCAGGATGGAAAAGCCTGGTAGGTGAAAGTGCCCATCTTGTGAATAACAAGAATTTTTGAGAAAATCAGCACTGTGTCTCAGGGAAGCTCCGAATACCAAAGCAGTTCTAGGAACAATCATCATGAACGTTCGTAAATGTTATTGCAGAAGACTCTGGGCATCTTTCGGAAAAGGCAATGGATGACACCCCTCTCCAGTACTCTTGCCTGGAAAATCCCATGGACAGAGGAGCCTGGTGGGCTTCAGTCCATGGGGTCGCTAAGAGTCGGACATGACTGAGTAACTTCACTTTCATGCATCGGAGAAGGAAATGGCAATCCACTCCAGTGTTCTTGCCTGGAGAATCACAGGGATGGGAGAGCCTGGCGGGCTGCCAACTATGGAGTCGCAGAGTCGGACACGACAGAAGCAACTTACAGCAGCAGCTGGGCATCTTTCATACCCACTGGAGTCAGGAGGACATGCATATTCTGTTCTGTGAAGAGAGAAAAGCATTTCAGTCTGTGCTGCCTTGAACCCAGGAGCACAATGTACTGAAATAAAATTGTTATTTTGACCATTAACATGAACATTTAAACTGTGGTGTTGGAGAAGACTCTTGAGAGTCCCTTGGACTGCAAGGAGATCCAACAAGTCCATCCTAAAGGAGAACAGTCCTAAATATTCATTGGAAGGACTGATGCTGAAGCTGTAACTCCAATACTTTGGCCACCTGATGAGAAGAACTGAGTCATTTGAAAAGACCCTGATGCTGGGAAAGATTGAAAGTGAGAGGAGAAGGGGACAACAGAGGATGAGATGGTTGGATGGCATCACTGACTCGATGGACATGGGTTTGGATAGACTGGGAGTTTACCTGGAGTAAACTCCCTGCGATGGACAGGGAGGCCTGGCATGCTGCAGTCTATGAGGTTGCAAAGATTCAACACGACTTAGTGACTGAACTGAACTGAACTGAACCTTCATAGTTGCTGATTATGCTTGAAACCGTGATAAATGATGACCAAAGCCTATTGGAGGACAATGTGCCCTCTGTATCCACGGGTTCTGCATCAATGGATTCAAGCAACTTTGGATTGAAAATATTCAGAAAAAACATTCCAGAAAGCTCCAAAAAGCAAAACTTGAATTTGCCACATGCTGACAACTACTTACAAAACATTTATATTGTATTAGATATTACATGTAATCTAGAGATGATTTGAAGTATACGGGATGCTATGTAGGTTATGTAAGGTACTACAACATTTGCAGATTTTGGTATCTGCTGTGATCAGGAGGGTTTCCTGGAACCAATCTCCCATGGATACTAAGGACACCTGACAAAGCAAATATCAGTTAACTTTTAATATCCTTTATCGGTAATGTTGTATATCAGGCATGGGCTTGGTGAGAGGATTCCCAGTAGAAAAGGACTTATTAAATGCTTTAGCTTCTTTCTCTCTTCTAACCTTCCAAATCTTTATTCAATCGCTATACATATGCTAACCTTTCATCTTTTAATATCAATTCAGAGATGTTAAATTACTAGAATAAATGTTTACCTTAAAGTGTGGTTGATAAATTTATCATTAAAGAAAGAATTTCTTGAAGTCTGTAAAATAATTGAAATGTTTGGTTCTAAGGGACTTGAGTCTGTTTGCCTGGTGTCTCAGTGATGCAACGACTTCATTAGTTAAATGGCAGTGAAGGCCAGGAATTGGTCCAAACCATCGTTGGCAGGTTCTTGGTGTTCTGAAGAATGTGATGCTAGGACATCTGGCCTGGGTACCCAGCTGGTCTAATGTTACCCGAGCCTGTGCTGTATAAACTCTTACTCTCTGAGTCCATTCTGTGTGGAGACTACCAAGATGCAAAACAATTGCATAAGCCACTGCTGGTTAGCTTAATTGGCACATTCAAGTTAGTCATATAAACCAGATTCTTTTTATATTTTGCCAATGTTTCATAGTGTAATAGGACTGTTCCCATGTTAAGAATTTCAAATAAGTGTTTCCTGGAGTGATTAGTATCTGACTAGACTGTGCTCAGCAATTACCCACAAACACGTTGATGCCTGTGCCTGATGGTGGATAAAGAGAGTTCTGGAGGCATCTCCATGTTATCCTTCAGTACCTCCTGGGAGGAAGAGAGGGACCAGCTGTGCTAAGCAGAGGCTCCAAGAAACACTTCTGAGAAGAGGTTTGAGGGCTCTCAATCTATGGCCTCACTGACTGCAATAGACTTTAACTCATTCCCCTCAAACACACCTTCATGGTGTGGCCTTTTGGACATGCAAATCTGAAAATCTCCTTTATTTTCTTTTTTCAGTCTTTTATTAGATGGTTCCCCACTCTCTAGAGAATGGACATTGAAGAAGGTGGTGGTGGTTATGGTTTAGTTGCTAAGTCATGTCCAACTCTTGTGACTCCATGGACTGTAGCCTGCAAGGCTCCTCTGTCCATGGGATTCTCCAGGCAAAATACTGGAGTGGGTTGCCATTTCCTTCTCCAGGGGATCTTCCTGACCCAGGAATCAAAGCTGGGTATCCTGTGTTGCAGGTAGATTCTTTACCAACTGAGCTACAAGGGAAGTCCCATTGAAGAAGGTACAAAGTCCTTATCCTGGCCTGGGCCCCATCTACTTGTCAAATCTCATTTCTTTCCACTGCCACCTTTCCCCTTCAACTCTAGGAAAGCCTGATCCCAGTTGGGAGTCAAGGAGCCAAGAAGTTCAATCTCTTCTGGAAGACATTTCTGACGCCTGCTGGTCCTCAGGCAGCTGTCAGGTAGAGATGCATTGTGGAACATAGATGGGATTTACTTCTAGCAACTCCACCAGGTTCTCCTGGTGAAAAGCCAAGAAAGATCATCTCCGGCTCTGGCAGGAGGAAGGGAAAAGTGCTCATTTAAAAACAGTCCAGAGGCCTTGTCTCTAGGAGACAAACTTCCTTTTTTAAATTGAGATACAATTAACATAAACTATTCCGTAAGTCTGAGGTGCACAATGTGTTGTAAATGTGTGCAATGCAATATAATCACTGCAACAGCAAGAGTTTACCACATTCTTATCTCACCTGAGGGAGGGATATTTCTCCCACCGCAGCTTCTCTGGCCTTCCTGCATCACTTAAAGGAAGGAGGCAAGGTAAGAAGACAAAGTCAGCTGGGAAACTCATATGAATTCCAAGCAGTCTGGGAGTCTGAAGGCTTTAGAGGAGAACCCAGAAGAGAACTGAATTCTTCTGCAGGACCGAATCTGGGCTGACCTGCAGGGGTTAGAATCCCACTGACTTCCAGGTGACCTCAGTCTTTTGTAATTCCTAACTCAGACCTTTGTGTACTTCACTGAAGAGTAAAGCAGCCCTGTCTGAAAATGGGGCTTCCCAGATGGCTCCAGTGTGAAAGAATCCCCCTCCAGGTGCAAGAGACGCAAGAGACATGTGTTTGATCCTTGGATCGGGATGATCCCCTGGAGGAGGAAATGGCAACCCACTCCAGTATTCTGCCTGGAAAATTCCACGGATGGAGGAGCCTGGTGGGCTATAGACCATGAGATCACAGAAGAGTCAGATTGAGCACATGTTGTGTGTTCTGAGGGTGAGAGGGAGTCCAGCAAGAAATGCCCTGGCAACAGCTCCTCCCACAACAATGCCACTTCCCAGGTGACTACCAGGAAGCCTGGAATGACCTTCCTGGTCCCCAATTCAGAGATGGCACTGAAGGGTCAGTCTATGGTTGGGGTCACTAACCAGGGGTCCAAGATAAGGAATTTATATGCAAACCTGGAGCATACGTAGACACATGCAGTTTTCTGAGATCATGGGATTCTTTACATTCTATCAGATTTCTGAGAGCCTGTTAACCAGAAAGGAAAGTACCACTAACCAAAAGCCTTTTCTTTACAGTGTGCCCTGAAATGGATGTTCCTAAAGAAAACTATTGAAAACAAAATAAACCCATGTACTAAGCCAGAGAACAGCATCTCTCACAGGATGGAATGAAACTCAGAAAACATAATGGAAGCAACCGGTTTGTAGGTTACATGTAAAATTAGAAACATCTTCATGGCATATCTGTGACCTCTCCCTCACCTGCCTCCACATCACAACCACCATAAATAAGATGAAAACAATCTCAGTCTACTGGAAAAACATTTTCAATGTAAAGGACAAACAATATAAATGTACACCTATAAGGAAAAAGCAAATGTCTCAACAATAATAACAAAATAGCTTAAAAATTATAAACAAGTTAGTCTATAAAAAATGCAAATGACCAGTAAGTTTGAAAAGCCAATCAGTGTCACAAAAGGCTGTGAAAAAATATGTATTGTTTTTCTTCTAAAGAATTGACAAGAATTTAAAAAATAAATAAAATTGATATTGATGAGTGTCTAAGCACTGATTCTCAACTCCAGCTACACAGTGGAATAACCCAGAGAACTTTTTAAAATATTGATGCCAACATCTGCTTCTGACCATGAAGGATTAACTGCTATGGGAATTGTGCTGCCACCATAAACAGTAGAAAACCAGACAAATACAGGAAACAACTGGTTTCAGATACTGGGCAACCAGCAGAGGAGGCCTGTTATCCCCGAGGGAAGAGAAACAAAAGAGATGAGCCCCACAGTTGTCCAGTTTGCTGCCTGGAGGCAGTTTCCAGGACACAGGGCAGAACAGAGAGCTCAAATCGAACCAAAATGAGCTAAAGGCAGCCATTAGAGTTCCAGGAAGCAAATTTGCAGGACTAGAATTTGCAAGGCAGAATGCTGAAAAAGAGCAGGTTGTAGAAAGAGCTCTAGAGATCTGCAAAGAACCCCCTCAAATCTTTGACTGATTAGTGAGGTCTACATGCATGAGGAAAGCTCCATGAGCTGAGCAGATAAGAAGAGACAGGGGCAACCAAAACAGTAGGCTGAACCATCCTGGGAGCTCATAGGACTGTTAGCAGTGGGTATAGTCATCCACAAGGTATTGGCTTAGTAATGGGACTAAATTAGCCCTAGACTAAGTTACTGTAGGCTTTCTCTGCTAAAGCATAAAAGCAATTCTGCAGAGGCTCAGAATGGTGCTAAACAACTTAACTGCATGCCAGAAAAAAAAAAAAAAAAGTTGCCTGCTAATTAAAGGATTGCAATAAAATCCCAAATCCAACAGCATACAATGCACAATGAAGAGTATCCAATAAAAAGTCAACAGCAAATAAAGAAGCTGGAAAATATGATCCACTAAACAGACACTGAAATGACAGATATTATGACGTCATCAGACAGGACGCTGAAACAGGTATTATAAATACTCTCTGGCAATTCAATAATGTAAAGGAAAACATTAACATGATGAGAAGTTAAATGGAAGATATAAAAGACCCAAGTGGAACTTCAAGAGATGAAAAAATGCATTATCCAACAACAGAAAATACACCAAAAGTAATTGGCAGTATGTCAGACATGCAGAACAAATCACCAGTGGACATGGACACATAGCAATAGAAATGAACCAAAATGAAATACAGAAAGAATGCTGATATGCTGAAACTGATGCGAATTAATTAATTAATTAATTAACCAGTGCTTGTGAAACAATATCAAATCCCAAGAAAGGTGAGATAAATATGGGAGGGAATGATGGCTGAAGAATTTTCCAAATGGGGTGAAAATTACAAGCACACAGACCCAAAAAGCTCCATGAACCTAAACAGAAGAAACAAAGAAAATCACCTCAAAGCACAACACAATGAAATCTCTGAAAACCAATGATAAAACTTTTTGAAGCAGATAGGAAAAACAATTCACAGTAAACAGAAGAACAAACAAATTTTCATAGAAGTCATGCAAAACAGAAGACAATAAGTGATTATTTTAAGTACTGAAAGAAAGAAGTGTAAATGTAGAATTTATTACCTAATGAATTTAAAAAATAAAGATGGAATGAAGACTATGCAAAAAAAGATGAAGGAATACACTTACATCAGATGTGTGCTATTAAAAAAAATGTTAAAAGAAATTCTTTAACCCAAAAATAATGACACGAGGTAGAAATTTGGATTTATATAAAGGAATGAAGATTATGGAAACTGTTGATTATGCAGATAATTAGAGAAGATATTATCTTCCTTTTTTTAGCTTTCTTAAGTTAAAGAGTTGTTTAAATAAAAAAGTAACAACTATGTAATAGGTTTATAACACATAAAGCTGTATGATAATAGTACAAAGGCTAAAACGGGAAATGCAAGTAATTAAAAATAAAAGATAAAATGAAATCCTAAATCATACTTAATAATCGTATCAAAAAAACTAGTGAAGAGGGGAAAAGTTCAAAAACATTTAAGCAGGAAATTCCACCAGGCTCCTCCATCCATGAGATTCTCCAGGCAAGAATACTGGAGTGGGTTGTCATTTCCTTCTCCAGGGGATCTTCCCGACCCAGGCACTGGACTCAAGGATCGAACCCAGATCTCCCACATTGCAGGTAGACACTTTAACCTCTGAGCCACCAGGGAAACCCTTATAATAAGCTGCTGCTGCTAAGTCACTTCAGTCGTGTCCGACTCTGTGCGACCCCATGACGGCAGCCCACCAGGCTCTGCTGTCCCTAGGATTTTCCAGGCAAGAACACTGGAGTGGGTTGCCATTTCCTTCTCCAATGCATGAAAGTGGAAAGTGAAAAATGAAAGTGAAGTCACCCAGTCATGTCCGACTCTTCGTGACCCCATAGACTGCAGCCTACTAGGCTCCTCCATCCATGAGATTTTCCAGGCAAGAGTCCTGGAGTGGGGTGCCATTGCCTTCTCCTATAACAAGCTAATAGGTATTAAACTTAATTATAACAATAGCTGTATTAAATTAAATCATTTACCAATCTAATTAATATGCAGAGTGATTATTAGATTGACTAATCTAGAGCCAGACATCCTGGAATGTGAAGTCAAGTGGGCCTTAGAAAGCATCACTACAATCAAAGCTAGTGGAGATGATGGAATTCCAGTTGAGCTGTTTCAAATCCTGAAAGATGATGCTGTGAAAGGGCTGTACTCAATATGCCAGCAAATTTGGAAAACTCAGCAGTGGCCACAGGACTGGAAAAGGTCCGTTTTCATTCCAATCCCAAAGAAAGGCAGTGCCAAAGAATGCTCAAACTACTGCACAGTTGTACTCATCTCACATGCTAGTAAAGTAATGCTCAAAATTCTCCAAGCCAGGCTTCAGCAATACGTGAACCATGAACTTCCTGATGTTCAAGCTGGTTTTAGAAAAGGCAGAGGAACCAGAGATCAAATTGCCAACACCCGCTGGATCATGGAAAAAGCAAGAGAGTTCCAGAAGAACATCTATTTCTGCTTTATTGACTATGCCAAAGCCTTTGACTGCATGGATCACAAGAAACTGTGGAAAATTCTGAAAGAGCTGGGAATACCAGACCACCTGACCTGCCTCTTGAGAAATCTGTATGCAGGTCAGGAAGCAACAGTTAGAACTGCACATGGAACAACAGACTGGTTCCAAATAGGAAAAGGAGTATGTCAAGGCTATATATTGTCACTCTGCTTATTTACCTTATATGCAGAATACATCATGAGAAA
The DNA here is from genome assembly GCA_006408695.1 of Aepyceros melampus. Classification (NCBI taxonomy): domain Eukaryota; kingdom Metazoa; phylum Chordata; class Mammalia; order Artiodactyla; family Bovidae; genus Aepyceros; species Aepyceros melampus. The sequence continues at coordinate 9,687 of SJXQ01001221.1, forward strand.
CGCTGGAATGGAAGAAACACAAGCTGGAATCAAGATTGCTGGGAGAAATATCAATAACCTCAGATATGCAGATGACACCACCCTTATGGCAGAAAGTGAAGAGAAGCTAACAAGCCTCTTGAAGAAAGTGAAAGAGGAGAGTGAAAAAGTTGGCTTAAAGCTCAACATTCAGAAAACAAAGATCATGGCATCCAGTCCCATCACTTCATGGGAAATAGATGGGGAAACAGTGGAAACAGTGTCAGACTTCATTTTTTTGGGCTCCAAAATCACTGCAGATGGTGACTGCAGCCATGAAATTAAAAGACGCTTACTCCTTGGAAGAAAAGTTATGACCAACCTAGATAGCATATTGAAAAGCAGAGACATTACTTTGCCAACAAAGGTCCATCTAGTCAAGGCTATGGTTTTCCTGTGGTCATGTATGGTTGTGAGAGTTGGACTGTGAAGAAAGCTGAATGCCAAAGAATTGATGCTTTTGAACTGTGGTGGTAGAGAAGACTTGAGAATCCCTTGGACTGCAAGGAGATCCAACCAGTCCATTCTGAAAGAGGTCAACCCTGGGATTTCTTTGGAAGGAATGATGCTAAAGCTGAAACTCCAGTACTTTGGTCACCTCATACGAAGAGTTGACTCATTGGAAAAGACTCTGATGCTGGGAGGGATTGGGAGCAGGAGGAGAAGGGGATGACAGAGGATGAGATGGCTGAATGGCATCACTAACTTGATGGATGCGATTCTGAGTGAACTCCAGGAGTTGGTGATGGACAGGGAGGCCTGGGGTGCTGCAGTTCATGGGGTCGAAAAGAGTCAGACACAACTGAGCGACTGAACTGAACTTAACTGAAGAAAAGTAAAACCTACTGATTTAAGGATGTGCTTGCCACAAGAAACCCAGTATAAATATAAATATGTTAAAAGTAAAAAAATAGAAAAAGATACACTATGCTAACACTAATCCACAGGTAGATGGCACATCTATTGATAGCAAGGTAATTTCAGAATGAAAAATATTACCAGAGATATAAAAGGATTTCCATAAAGGTAATAAAATAAATTAATCAGAAAGATAAAACAGTCCTAAATTTATGTAAACCAAATAACAGAGATTTAAAAAGCATTAAGCTATAACTGAGAGAACTGCAAGAAGAAACATACAAATCCACAATTATATTGGGATATCCCAACACTACTCTCTCAGGAATTGAAAAATAAATGGAAAAATAAGTATAACAGCAGAATTGATCCACATCTAAATCAATTTGACTAAGTTGATACACATGGAAAACATAATTCAAAAGTAGCAGAATACAAATTAAGTTCAAGTGTACATAAAATACCCACTAAGCCACATCATATTCTGGGTTATAAAACATCTTAAAATATTTAAGCAAAGTGAAGTCATAAAGAATATGTTTTCTGGCCATAGTCGATCGGACTAGAAATCAATAACAAAATCACATCTGAAAAATCACCCAAATATTTAAAAATGTAAAGATAACTTAAATAACCTCTGTTTGAGAAAAGCAACAATTAAAGTTATAAAATATTTTTGAACTAAATAAAAATGTTTAAAAAATGTATCAGTATTTGCAAGATGCTGTTAAAGAAATGGTTAAACCATGGTACATCCTAATGACACAATAATCTGATTTTTTTTAATATTGAAATGTTCAGATCTATAATTTTTGGTTAGAAAAATTATCCATGAGATATTGTTGAGTGAAAAAGTAGGTTATGGGAAGCATGTTTTATTTGTATAACATTTTTATGGAGGAAGTGTATGTTTACCATGAATGTGTACATTGATGGTCATCAAAATCTTTACACAAGGTTACTTCTTAGTGGAAGAATTTCAGATCACTTTTTCTTTCTTTTTAAGCATGTGTGAATTTCATAAAGCAAAGTATATTTATTGTCAGAAAAAATAATAAACTATATCTTAAATGATAAAAAGTGAAAAATCATTCACATACTCAAGACATTTGCCAATTGAGCCCTATGCACCAGGAATTTTCTAGGCAGTGGGATAAAGATATGAATGAATAAGAGTTATTATTTAAGTTCACATCTCCTCTTTTTCCCTTCTTGGCAATCACATTGTGAGAACAGAGCTGACAGTTCTGTGTCCCCATTTCCTCATTTGTAAAGGTGAGTAGAATAAGTCTATACCTAAAGCGTCTGCTTCTGTGAGGACAGAATGATCCCAGCCCAGTTCCAAGGACGAATGGGCACTTTCAATCAGGGAAGGGTCCCCGTTTTCCTGAGACAGACTTAGTTCTTCTGCTGGAGAACATGGCAGAGATTCAGAAAGGTCTGCATGGTCAATGGAAGGACCTTGGAGGCTCAGGCAGCAAGAAAGTTCACAGAGCCCTGGTCAGGCCAATTTTTTAATTTCCCAAAATGCAGCATTAAAAAAAAAAAAAAAAGACTACCAGTAACATCATCTCATGAACAAAGAGTTTCAAAAGAGTCAGACAGACATTAACCTTAGAATAACACTGTTTTAAATAGGTTGATAAGATTTATTTGCCATGTTGCCCTTCATTTATCTCATTTAGCCATGGACCAATGAAGACATCCCAGTATGGACCAGCACTGGTCCCTTGGATCATGCTTGGAAACCACTGATAATATACTATCTTGTGAAACCTGAAAGTGATGGAGTTTTAAAGGATTTTAAGAAGAAGAAGAACAGGGTCAAATTTGTAATTTAGACAGTTCATTTTGGCCTCAATATTCAGGAGGGATTGTATGTAGGGGATTTGGAGTCAGGGAGGTCAATTAAGAAGTGCTATTAATTGTCTAAGCAGAAGGAACATCTTATATTAAAGAAGAGGATTGAGAGGTATTGCCTTACACCAGTCAGAATGGCCATTATCAAAAAATCTACAAATAGTAAATGCTAGAGAGAGCATGGGAAAAAGGGAACCCTCCTACATTGTTGAGTGGGAATGTAAATTGTTACAGACACTATGGAGAATGGTATGGAGGTTTCTTCAAAAACTAAAAATAGAACTACCATATGACCTTGAAATCCCTCTACCAGGCCTATATCCAAAGAAAGTCCTCATTTGAAAAGATACATACACAGCAATGTTCACTGCAGCTCTATTTACAATACCAAAGACATGTAAGCAATCTAAGTGTCTATCAATCAATGAAAGGATAAAGAAGATGTGGTACACATATACAATGGAATATTATTCAGCCACAAAAAAAGGACAAAATAATGCCATTTGCAGCAACTTGGATGAACCTAGAGACTGACATGCTGAGGGAAGTCAGAAAAAAGACAAATATAATATGATGTCACCTGATATGTGGAATCTAAAAAATTGGTACAAATAAACTTATAATATTTACAAAACAGAAATAGAGTACAGATATAGAAAAAACTTTGCTTTTCGCTTGTCTTCTTTTCACAGCTATTTGTAAGGCCTCCCCAGACAGCCATTTTGCTTTTTTGCATTTCTTTTCCATGGGGATGGTCTTGATCCCTGTCTCCTGTACAATGTCATGAACCTCAGTCCACAGTTCATCAGAAACTCTATCAGATGTAATCCCTTAATTCTATTTCTCACTTCCACAGTATAATCATAAGGGATTTGATTTAGGTCATACCTGAATGGTCTAGTGGTTTTCCCTACTTTCTTCAATTTAAGTCTGAATTTGGCAATAAGGAGTTCATGATCTGAGCCACAGTCAGCTCCCAGTCTTGGTTTTGCTG
>SJXQ01001222.1:5744-77646 GCA_006408695.1 Aepyceros melampus
GAATTGGACTATGGAAACGATTGATGTTAGATCAAACCTGACACCATGAAATACTACTATGTGACCTTGGGCAAGTTACTTCACCCTGAGCTTTTGTTTCCTCATGTAAGGAGATTGAGATGATAGATTTTCTTCTTCCGGGGATTGTTGAAAAGACTAAATGACACAACAGTGGGGACCAGTTACCACAATGGGGTCTTAGCACTCAGATTTCTCTCGGCTGCACTCAAGCAACAGGTCTTCCAGCATCCCCTAAGCACTGTACACACACCTCCATCCTCTTCGGAAGATGTCCTCCAGGCCTCTTGAAACCTCTCATTCCCGTGTTGGCATATTCCAAGCTTACCCAGTATGTCTCAGAGTGTTAGCTAAGCATAAGCTGCATTGGGATCATCTGGAGAATCACTTGGTCCTACTTCAGATGTCCTTCCAGAATTAGAATATGGAACAGGTGAGTCTGAATTTTAACAAGCTCCAGGTAGGGCTGCTAGATAAAATACAGAATTTTCAACTAACTTTGGAGTTTGGGTGAACAGTGAGTAAATTTTTTTTGGTATAGGCATGTCCCATGAGCTATTTGGGACATATTTATAACAAAATTATTCAATATTTAACTGAAACTTAAAATTAACTGCATGTTCTATATTTTTAACTGCTAAATCTGGCAAACCTATCCCAGGGATTCTGATGTTTACAAAATTTGAGGACCACTGGCTTAAGAGGTTTGACAAAAATGTCAAATTCAATTTTGTATATTCTCCCTTAAGGGGAAAAAGTAGGAAAGAAACAAGCCCATAGAAATAATGTATATATCCCATGAATCCCCAGAACAAATATGCTGAAGAGCAAGGGTGCAGTCCTCTCTTCTTTGGAATAGGTTACCTTTTGTTCCTGCAGCTACAATAAGCAAAAGTAGACAATCCAGCAGCCAGAGAAGACCACATGTCTTCTCTTATACTATTTTGTTTGTGTATTCTTGCCTGGAAAATTCCACGGACAGAAGACCCAGGAAGGCTACAGTCCATGGATTGCAAAGAGTCAGACACGAATGAGCAGCTGAGCACACACACAGGCATTCTGTATGTATGTAGCTTTGAGTTGGGCTTTACATCCTCTCTCTCTCTCTCTCAGCTTTTTTATTTATTAATTTTTTTGCTCTAATAATCCCATACTGGTCATCATATACTCATCTTCCATTGGGCACTTCCTCTTTCCCTCTCCCAGAAGGCATCCTGGGTTCATCTTTCTCAGCCTGCCCCAACTTCTCAAATATCAGAATTCTTCACCACATAGCCACCTTTGTCCTTCTAACATTTCAGTCTGGTCTTTCCCAACTTCAGTCCTGAGGTGGAAACTTCCTAACTCAAGATCCATTCTCTTATGTATAATATAATAATGCATTACGGTTTGTCTGTATTTACAAAGTCCTTCAAGTAAACATTATCTTACTGAGCTTCACAATAACTCCATAACTTAGGCAGATGAAGCTCTGAGGCTCAGAAAGTTTAAGAAAAGTTGGGACAACAGTCTGGGGCTTTTAATTTCTAGAGCATGACCCTTTCATTCATTAGTCATTTCGGGATAGTAATTAAAGCACAGTTATGGGACTCTGGACAAGCTTGTTTGTTTGAACTTCTCTAAGTTTCCATTTCCTCATTTGGAAACCTAGGTAAACAATAGTACCTACTTCAGGAGGAACTTGATTGAATGGGATGATACAAGTCTTAGCACATATCAGCACTTAGGAAATATTAATCATTATTAAGTGAAAATATTAGCCATTATTGAAACTATCCTTTGGGCTACTTCCTTTCCAGACGCAGCTCTCTCAGTGTTGTCCTTCAGTAAACAGAGACAGAAATGGGAAATATAGACTAAAATTAGCAAAAAGAGAAGTATCAATGGCTACAGAAGGAAACAAAGATGATCTAAGCCACATTTCCCCTAGCAGATACTTCCTCTTTCACGTTACCCTCCTCCTTGAATTCCCACAATTTTATGTTTTGCTGCTGTTCTGTCGCTCAGTTGTGTCCGACTCTGCAGCACCGGGACTGCAGCAGGCCAGGCTTCCCTGTCCTTCACCATCTCCCAGAACCTGCTCAAACTCATGTCAAGCCGGTGATGCCATCCATCCACCTTGTCCTCTGTAGTCCCCTTCTTTTCTAATGAATCAGTTCTTCGCATCAGGTGGCCAAAGTTTTGGAGTTTCAGCTTCAGAATCAGTCCTTCCAATGAATACTCAGGACTGATTGCCTTTAGATTTGACTAGTTTGATCTTCTTGCTGTTTAAGAGACTCTCAAGAGTCTTCTCCAAAACTGCAGTTCAAAAGCATCAATTCGGCACTCAGCCTTCTTTATGGTCCAAATCTCACATCCATACATGACTACTGGAAAAACCATACCTTTGCGTATACAGACCTTTGTCGGCAAAGTAGTGTCTCTGCTTTTTAATATGTTGTCTAGGTTTGTCATAACTTTTCTTCCAAGGAGCAAGCGTCTTTTAATTTCATGGCTACTGTCACCATCTGCAGTGATTTTGGAGCCCAATAAAATAAAGTCTGTCACTGTTTCCATTGTCTTCCCATTTGCCAGGAAGTGATGGGACCAGATGCCATGATCCTAGTTTTTTGAATGTTGAGTTTTAAGCCAGCTTTTTCACTCTCCTCTTTCACTTTCATCAAGTGGCTCTTTAGTTCCTCTTCACTTTCTTCCCTAAAGGTGATGTCATCTGCATATCTGAAGTTACTGATGTTTCTCCCAGCAATTTTGATTCTAGCTTGTGCTTCATCCAGCCCAACATTTTGCATGATGTACTCTACATTTAGGTTATGTACAATTAAAAACATAGCCCTTCTATACTGGATTTAGCAGTCTGGAGAATAGCTGATTAAAGTATTAGGGTCTTTAGTCAAAAGCAGGGATTCAAGTGTAGTACTAAAAAGATTCATTTTAATTATTTGCATCTTGTCTAACTTGCACATTTATACTAGCCTCCTTCACTTTTCTTTTGTTCCACGGTAATTATGGTATCTAGTGCCAGCTTTTGGGAGACTCCATATTGTCACTATGTCATTTTTTCTCCCCATTAAGATCTTAATATAATAATAGGTAACATGATATCATGACAACCTCAGTGGATCAAATGAAAGCCCCATATACGTGTGACCTCAAAGCACTTTTTGCATTACATCTATTAAAATGATTTTCTTCAGAGAATGCTCAGGCAATGCTGCTGTGGGTAATGGGAAATAAATGGTGGTTTTTGTACAGGAATAATGCATGTCAAACTGTTGAACAAGGAAAAGAGAGGCTACCTAGACCAGTTAAGTCTCAAGTTAGGGTCCCTGTACAGAACAGAGACATTCTCTTTTCATGACTGGATCAACACTTTGATTACTGCTGCCTTCATCTTTGAGGCAACACACGACTATTCCAAAGAAAAATCAGCAGCATGTTTGAGGCACAACAGAGCAGATTCCTCCAAAAAGTTTTTTGATAGACAGTGATCCCTTTTGGAAAGCCTAAAAGTGATCATCAGTAGTAGAAAAAAAAAATAGAATTCTACAAGACTTTGTTATGTTTATTTTTGGTTTAGAGTGTACAGTTTCATTTTGTTTTGAATTCTAGTTTTAGAAAGGTAGAGGATAGGTGGACATAATAATCTTTTTTTAATTTAGAAACTCCAAATGTCTTAATCAAATTTAGATTAATGCCACATAGGGATTATCTTCCTCTTGCCATTGAGATATAGGTATCATGACCCCTTTACTTCTCTATCTGGAGAATGCTGATTTTTTTTTTTCTTCTAAGATATGGAATTTGTCAGCTTCATTGCTCCTTTTGTCTAACAGGTTGGATAATGCTCAAGAATTCTATATAGGGTTTCCCATGAAAACTATCTCAGAAACCTCTAGTAACTCAAATGCTCTATTTTTGAATGGTACAAGGAAGTAGAATATGCCTGGGGCATATATTTGACCTTTCTCTGCCTGCTGAGATTCTTATACTTTGCTGAGGCTTGTTTTATTTGCAATCTTGTCAAACAATCCAATTTCACAGATACTGAGTAAGCAAGTACCATGTGCAAGGCATCATTCAGAAAATATTTTCAGACTCTACTATGGATTATGCATGTGAGATGTACCTACAAGAAAAAGAAGAGAAAGAGTTAAAGAAGAAGAGGGAAGAGGAAAAAGAGGAAACTATCCCTGCTTTCAAGAAACTTCAAATCTTCCTGGGAAGAAGACATGCAAACATAACAGGAATGTGATTCATGTGCTGCCTCCATGTACTGAGGGTAAGACGGGGTAGATCCTTGAAGGAATAACATGGTGTTACTAGAGAAAAGGAAAATGGATGCTGACAGGCAAAAACTACTGCTGAAAAATACAGTCTGAAACTTGAGTCATGCCCCGGGAAGAGATAGGTTGAGTTGAAGGACAGGCAGTGGAAAATGCATGGATTTTGGAATTAAACATAATTTGGATCCTGTTTTTGCCAACAAGCTCTGTGACCTTGAACAAGCTATTTTGCCTCTCTGAACCTCATCTCCAAAACAGGAATTGTGATGCCTAGCTCTAAGTGTTAATGTAAATGTCTGCTCAAACCTCTAGTCATTTTCAAACAATGGCTCAGAGTATCTGGTGCCAACACTTAACATTAAACTTGGGCAAATATCAAACCTGTCGGTGCCTCAATTTCCACAGTCGTACCAAGCCTACTTCCCACAGTTGCTGTGAGAATTAAAGTTAATTATATGAAGTGCCTAAAAGAGTGCCCACACATTGTAAGCACTATGATCATTTGCTATTATTAGCAAGTGTTTAATGATGCAACCCAGGGATCAAACCCAGTTCTCGCGCATTGCAGGCAGATTCTTTACCAATTGAGCTATCAGGGAAACCCTAATGATACAACATGAGCCATTAAATTAGCATCCTAACTGGATGGCAGACACTCAGTAAGCTTTTTAAAATTAAATACAGAGCAGAGTGCTAAAAGTTGTGAGAGAGATAAACTTGTATTTTTGGGAGAAGATAAAGATATGATAGCCTAGTTGTAATATTCACTGGTAACCATGACAAAGACAGTAGGCAAAAATATTGCAAGAAAGACACACAGCTCAGAAATACAAAAGGTCAGGAAGAAAAGAAAAGAAAAGAAAAAAAAAGAAGGAGTTCCTCGGTGGTCCAGTGGGTAAGACCTGGCACTTTCATGACTGTGGACCTAGGTTTGATGCCTGGTTGGGGAAGTTGGGGAATTAAGATCCCACAAGCCACATGGCATGGCCAATACACACACACACACACACACACACACACACACACACACTTAAACTATGTTGGAGATATTACCTTAGAAGCATAGGAGTGTAGGGGAAGAAAGGGGTATATTTTCCTGGGTGGAAGAGAAAATAATGATTCTTGAGTCAGCAATGCAAGGATAAACAGGCTATTGCTGGGTGGACTAACATAAGGGAGACATTTAAAGGCAATGCAATAGGAGAGTGCTGTGTGTGTTGCAGAGAAAAGCAAATAATTCATGGTAGATGAGTCATAAGGTATGAACTTAGGGCCATCACGTGACTGATGGAGATACAAAGAAAAGAAGTTTTTCTGGATGATGCATGCTGGAGATTGTTCTTATTTTTCATATTCTTTTTTCCTTGCCTTCCTCCATTCTTTCTTCCTTTACAATATCTGAAATTAATACCCATAATGTGCTAGAGAAATATGTCTTCCCTTATATCACTGCTGACATGATATAACTTTGTTATGTGAGAACCGATAAGATATGATAAAGATTTTTCCATGTTACAATAATCCCCTTTTTCCCCCAAATGAATCTCTTTCACTAAATGTCTTGCTTATGCAGTGATCATACTCTCATGTTCCTGGTGGGCAGGGACAGCATACAATTCTTTTTACAGTCCACTGGGATTTATAAACAGGCAATAAATACTTGCAGTGTTGAATTGAATTGCTTTGAGACCTTAAATGATCTAGAAAATATCCTTTTCACAACTTAGTGCCAAATTCTTTCAGAACTAAAAGCTGGATTTTTTTTTAAGGGAGTGTAAGCTTGTAGAGATTCTTTCTCTCTGGTTTAGTAGCATCTACTTGATGATTTTTAGGGTATTGAACATTCAAAGGGCTTCTTGGGTCGCTCAGTGGTAACGAATCTGCCTGCCAATGCAGGAGATGTGAGTTTGATCCCTGGCCCAGGAAGATCCCCTGGAGAAGGAAATGGCAACCACTCTAGTATTCTTGCCTGAGAAATCCCATGGACAGAGGAGCCTGGCAGGGTACAGTCCATGGGGTTGCAAGAGTGGGACATGACTGACTGACTAAACAACAAACATTCAAAATTGAGTGTTTTGTTGACCTTAAATCAATACCCATCACTGTTTCCATTTTATATAGTAAATTCTTTGGTTTTTCACACTTTTATTGTGAAATGATTCAAGAGAAAATCAAAATTTTATCAAATTTATTATAATAGGGAGAATTTAAAATGAGGTACAGACTTCAACCTAACAACTCTACTTCTAGAACTTATCTACCCATTCTTACATGTGCATGCAAAGACATATATATCTTAATGTTTACTGAAGCATTGTTTGTAGAAAAAGAAAGAACAAGTAACAACTCTCTATCCTTCAACAGATACCTGATCAAATAGATTATGGTACATTTATATAATTAAATATTTTGCATTCATTAGAAAGAATAATGCAGACCTACATAGGCTTATTTGGCTGATCTCTAGGACATATATTTAATTTCAATATAAAAGAAATAAGAAAAAGTAAAACTAGGTTAAAGCAAGAAAATTCCCATTTGTGAAACATAAATATTTTTTATATGTTAATTTATTACATACAAATGCTGTATGTGCGCAGAAAATTTCTGAAAAGAAAAGTGAAAAAGTACAAAGGATGATTACTTCTGGATGGGAACCTGGGAAGTAGGTATACTTTTATTGCAAATACTTTGTATTCTGCATGTTTGCAATGCCAATGTATTTGCCATTATAAGTTATTTAATTAAAGAAATGGAAAAAAGCCATTTTTGGTAAATTCTATAGCAGCTTTCTGGAAAGTAAGTAACATACAATCTTGATATGAATGTCTATATTTATATACTTGGTTTCATTATAGAGCATTTCCAAATAGCTCAAGTATATATATAGGATTATCTTAAAGATCTCAAAATAAAGATAATTTACTTTTGTTTTCAAAGGAAACATATTCTATACACTTTAGGAGACAGAGAGAGAGCAGTGCCCCAAAGAGCAATCCATTTGCTTTTTTATATTTTGTTAAACTGAGTACAAACTAGGAAAAACTGTTCTTCCAGACTACACAGTAAAATTGCTTTTATTTTCCTGTATTCAAAGGTCAAAAGAGCCTGTTGCTCTTCAGCTCATTTGAGTACAGTTTCTCCTTGCTCTGGAACACAGTTGGCTCCTGGGGAAAGAGGCCAACTTTTCAGTTTCTGCTTTTCATGGTTTCTGTCCTCCCCTGGGCTTCCGTGCAGGTCACTCACACAGATAAGCATTATGCCCAGAATAAAACTGGCTTTGTTTATCTGGACTAATAAATGAATGGAACCAGTTATTTTCATTGGCTTGGTCTGGAAGGAAACCAAACTAATTTCCACAGACCTTAAATTGGACCTAAACCAAGCTCCTTGCCCTTATTAGTAATAAGAGCAATAGCGATGAACCCTTGTATAAAAGTTAAAAAAAATTACAAAGATAATATGTATTAACTACTAGGAATAGGAATTTGGCTAAAACTAGAAACTAATGCTGGGGGCTCTGAAAATTCTGAGATGTACTTCACTTTCATTTCAATAGGTTTGAGGCTCACAGGTCAATGGAACCTTTCTTTTTTATTCTAGTGGCTCCAGTTTCCTTGTGGCCAATTACCCTAATTAAGTTATTCTGCCTTGTGCCAATTAAGCAGGTACTATTTGTGTGGTATCCTCAAAACTTTTGTACAGGCTTCTGTTTTACTCTGGAAACTCTAATAACGCACAATTGCTTTTCTAGGGTTTCTGACAAGGCATCATACTTATTTCCCAATTCATTAATGGTGCGGTGAGGTTCTGACTTCCATTATGCACATATAATAAAAGATTTTACCAGTGATCTTCATTCAGTTGATGAAAGCAGTTCTTCTGCCCAAAGGGTATAGCTGTCCCCAGTCAAGATTCATGGTTGGAAATGGCAACCCACTCCAGTATTCTTCTCTGAAGGATTCCATGGACAGAGGAATCTGGCAGGCTATAGTCCATGGGGTCACACAGTCGGACATGACTAAGCAACTAATGCTTGTTAATTATACTTCTGATATTGCCCCTAAATATATTCCCATTAAAATATTTAAGAGTATTATCTTGCTCAAAGTTACAGACAGTTTCTTAGTCCTACTTCCAGGACTATTGTTTATAGTTTTATGATTTGAAAGTTTTTTATCTATTTTCCTCAATAGTTAATGTGGATATATTAAGAATGGAATAACCTCTTACTGAAAGGATTTTTAAAGAACTTAAATCATAATTTCCCATAGTATGCATTTTTAAATGAAAATGATTTGTTCTTTCTGTGATTAAAGAGTAATGCCTATTTATTGTAAAACAAAACAGACAACTCATTAAAATGTAAAAAAGAAAAAAGAAATTCACTCATATTCATAAACACCCAAAGAAGCCACTATTTTCATGAACCTTCTTTCAGACATTTATGTGGATAGACGTTAAATACATACATATTTTTTAAAGACAAAGATGAGGTCATACCATACTCTTTCAGGTAGCAATATACTCCGAGCTATTTAAAATACATAAAGATAGATAGATGATTAGATAGATAGACTATCTCGACATCACTGTTTATAACACTGCATGGTACTATTGTACTTATTTCACCAATTCACTATTTATTAATATTTAAGTAATTTCAATTCAATTTTAAATAATGGAAATATCCACATGTGTTTGTCTGATATCTCTTTTAGAAGATCACTAACCATGAATATTTTAAAATATTTAAAATGTTTGAAATGTATTTTCAGCTTTCCCTCCAAACATGTTAAAACCCGAAGTGTGATTTCAATATCCTTAAAGAGTAGTTTCTACTTCACAGGAAAGTTATCTGGAAAGAGCCTGTGGGTGACAGGTGGTGAGGAGGGAAAGAGTCTAAGAGATGAAGACAATAAGAGATGCATTTCTTGAAGAAAAGTCATCTGTGAGAAGACAGAAAAATGAATATAGTTTGGTGCTTTTCTTTAAAAATCATGCAAAAGATATGAGTTACATGAAGTCAGGCACCAAATTCAGAGAAGTTGCTGAGAGAACATTCTTGCAAGCCAAGTAACTCAAAGGAGAGAAACCCAAAATGTTTAGCTTTAATGAGCAGGAATTTTACTGTTTTGCTCTGGAGATTGGATAAGACAGCAGATCTTGCCTACATCTATTTTCAGATTATAATATTCCCAGTTTTTCAGTGAGCCATAAAAACAAGGCCAAATCTGCCTTTTTCTATTTTACTTCAAAAGTGCATTGTCTTCTTTTTCCTGCACACATCTTCAGTTTGGACCAGGAGGTACTGAGTTAAATCTAATTAACATATGTTCTCCAGGAGAAAATACATCTAGAAATAGAATTTATTTTGAAAATATTCCAAAGCAAATTAAGATACTTCTCAAACTTATTCTAATATTTAAATACAGACATGTTTATTAAATGGCTAAAACTACAGAAGTTACTAGCTTCCTAAAACAAGCTCTCAGCAAACCCATGAACTAGAAAAACGGATACTTTCTGAATCTATTTTTCAATCTTCCTATCCTTTTTCAGATGGCCAAACTCACTAGTTGACACCACTTTGCCCCTGTAGACCTCTTCTCTCCCAGTTCAGCTTGTTCTGTTCAGGTGGAAATCATGTTTTTCTCAGTCTTTACACCCACTGAACGCTTTAGTTTTTGACAAAAGTCAAAGTGATAGTCATTCAGTCGTGTCCGACTCTTTGTGACCCCATGGACTGTAGCCTGCCAAGCTCCCTTGTCCATAGCATTCACCAGGCAAAAATACTAGAGTAGGGTGCCATTCCCTTCTCCAGGGGATCTTCCCAACCCAGGGATTGAACCCATGTCTTCTGCGTTGCAGGCAGATTTTTACAGTCGGAGTCACCAGGGAAGTCCTTATTTTCTCAAGGCACCCTAAATGGTACTCACTTATCAGATGCTGCTGCTGCTGCTGCTGCTGCTAAGTCGCTTCAGTTGTGTTCAACTCTGTGCGACCCCACCATAGACGGCAGCTCACCAGACTCCCCCGTCCCTAGGATTCTCTAGGCAAGAACACTGGAGTGGGTTGCCATTTCCTTCTCCAATGCGTGAAAGTGAAGTCGCCCAGTCATGTCCGACTCTTCACAACCCCATAGACTGCAGCCCATCAGGCTCCTCTGTCCATGGGATTTTCCAGGCAAGAGTACTGGTGTGGGGTGCCATTGCCTTTCCTACTTATCAGATGAACTTCTTTCAAAATTAATGATCGATGATAGTTCAGCTCTATTACTACTCCAGATAACCAGAGAAATTTAAAAGGGACCCTTCATGCCCCAGTGGAAAGAAAATCTGTTCCATAAAGAGAATTCAGGCTTCTTGCAACAGAATGTTTTCAAGTAAAAGTCTTAGTTTGCCAAATGAGGCAAAAGTTCCTGGTTTCTAGTCACATTTATAGACGCTGGCAGAGAGATGTAGGAAGATGCAAGAGACACTGGGTTCACTGAGATTATTCCTTGATATGCATCTTAACTAGATTTCCCAGGTAGTGCTCGTGGTAAAGAACCTGCCTTCCAATGAGACACGGGTACGATCCATGGGTCAGGAAGATCCCTGGAGGAAGGCATGGCAACCCACTCCAGAATTCTTGCCTGGAGAATCCCATGGACAGAGGAGCCTGACAGGCTACAGTCAATGGGGTCACACAGAGTCAGACACAAGTAAAGCTACTTAGTACGCACACATGGATCTTAGCTATTTAGAGCCAGTATCAAGTTTTTCTCCATCCTGAGTTCCTGTCAGAGGGCAGGGGGCAACTACAGTGGTGGAAGTCTTGACGGCAGGCAACATTTTTTGTCCACAATAATACATATCCCCCAATTTTTTTACCTATTGTTCACTGTATTGACTTTTCAACTTGAGATATCATTATTGATTGATTTCCCTCCATTTAAAATGAGATCAAGGGGCCTGGGCACACCCCACAAATATAGGTCTCTTTTTCAAACTTCCCACTGTATTTGTAGCACACTTTCAAGTTAATTCATTGCTTAATACATACCACTCACAGCTGGGCCACACCATGTTTTGCAACTTTGTTCTCTCTTCTTGTAGCAATTTTTGTTTTTCCTGGACTTTAACAAAGTCCTGTACTATTTTGTGTCCTTAGCCTCCCATGTACCTATTATTCACACATCCTCAAATTTTCTAACACTGCTGTTAAACTTCTAGTAAAATCAGACCCATTAGGTGACATATCAGTGCTGCATTTTTCATGGTAAAAGTCTCTATGGGGCTCTCTGTCCTTCTGTGCTCCAGGCCTGCTACATTGCAACAGTCCTGGAAATGTCCTCCACCCTGGAAATGAATGACCATGGGCATCCATTCTCATCTGCAATCTACCCTTCAGTGTTTGAATTTCATGCCTTCCTCTTTTTTTATTTCCTCCGTCACTTGGAAGAAGCAAAGTGGTCTGTTGGGAACGGGGACTTGAGAGAGAAACATGGCGAGGGATTACACGTCAGAGAAAACCTTTACCGGGTGCTCTGGTCTGGTTGTGGTTTGGCATTGCACAGCATTCAAGATTGGAGATCATTTCCCCTCAGAGCTGAAGGCAGTGTTCCAACTGGAACATGGCCCATGTTGCTGTTGAGAAGTTCAGTGGATTCTAAATCCTTTTAAGAGCTGATTTTGCTCTCTGGAAAACATTTAAGGTCTTTATCTCTGGCTTTTTGATGGTGAGCCTTGATATATATCTTTATTTCACTTATTATGCTAGACCCTTGATTGTTGCTATTTAGTTTCTAAGTCACGTCCTACTATTTTCAACCCCATGGACTGTAGCCGGCCAGGCTTCTCTGTCCATGGGATATTCCATGCAAGAATACTGGAGTGGGTTCCCATTCCCTTCTCCAGGGGATCTTCTTGACCCAGGGATTGAACCTGGATCTCTGCATTGCAGGTAGATTCTTTACCATCTGACCACCAGGGAAGCCCCTAAGCCTTTCATTTTCCTGTCACTTCTATTAATATCTTATTTTCCATCTCAGGTTTTTATTTAAATTTCTGAAAGTTTCCTTCAAAATTTGTGTTATAATCCCTCTGTTTTTATTTGTATCATTGCATTCTTTTTAGTTTTAAAAATCTCTTTTTTTCCCTAAATGTTCTTTGTAAAATAGTACTCTTTTCTTGTTTCATAAGTGTAAAACCTACTTTTGTCTCTGAAGATACTACATATAGAAACTTTTCCTGCTCTTCCATGAATGGTTTCTGGTATGTGATATAATGATCGTGAACTTGGACTCTGCAAACAATTCAAATGCCAGTACTGCCACTGACTATGACAAGTAACTTAGGCAAGTTACTTGACCTCTGTTTATCAGTTTCCTCAGCAAAAAGAGCAGTAATGGGAATACTCACTGCATAGAGTTGTTTGGAGGTTCAAATGAGATTAATATATAGTACTCATTTAGAACAGTACCTAGAAAATAGTAAGCCTATAGGTCATTCATTTACTTCCTCTGAACCCCTCCCCCTTTTATTTCTGTTTTATTTTAGTCTTTATCTTTTGTGTTACTTTCCTCCCATACCTGATAAACCTTGGCAATGTGATCATATTTAAGAATGAGGAGCTAAAAAGCTGACTGGAAGCTCTTTGTGTGCCTTTGGGCTCCTGAATCGCCATGTTGCAAATCTGATTCTCTGAAGCTGTCCTGCTGGAGAGGCCACATAATGGCAGAGATGTCCTAGGAGCACCAACTGTCAGAATCACCACGTGCAACCACATGAGCCACCCCAAGTGACAACCACCTGCTGAGTTCAGTTAACCTCCAAAACCATGAGAAATCCTAAAAATAATAAATGATTGCTGCTGATTCACATCACTAAGTTATGCAATAACCTATGCATGACTTACCCGGAGGAGAAAATGGCAACCCACTTTAGTATTCTTGCCTGGAAAATCCCATAAACAGAGGAGCTTGGCAGGCTACAGTTGCAAAGAGAACTGAGCATACACACACATAACTTAAGTTATACAGTTTAGAAATAATACATAGAAGGGGAATAGGCTCTGGCATGAGTAAAGGCCCACCTTTGATCAGATCCTGTCACTTGTAAGTTTCAATTAGTTGTTCACAAACAGCATCTTAATCTCTATTCTCTGGAAGTCTACTAGACAACATCCTTGTCTGATTCTCTATAGACTTTAAAACTGCTTATCTTTCTATTCAGTTCAAAACAGTCATAGAATCATGACTGGGTACAATAGGAGGTACTCCTCTAAGACAGTAATCACTTGTTTTCTAAGTATTGAGATGTATTGTGCTTAGTTGTTTATCATATCCGACTTTGTGGCCCCGTAGCCAGCAGCCCACCAGGCTCCTCTGTCCATGGGGATTTTTCAGGCAAGAATACTGGAGTGGGTTGCCAAGCCTCCAGAGGATCTTCCTGAGACAGTGACTGAACCCAGGTCTCCTGTATTGCAGGCAGATTCTTTACCATCTGAGTCACCAGGGAAGCCCAAGTCCTGAGATAACGCATGATAATAGACAACCTGCAGCAGTGTAATTGGTACCTAGACAGGCAACACTCTTTTTCACTTTTCATTTTATCATTTTTCTCACTCATCTAAATTCATTCTTCTGCCAGAAATAGGAGATTTCTTGCAAACTCAAACAGTACTTAAAATTAAGGAAAAAGAAATTGAGATGAGAATGCCAGAGAAATCCTCTCAGAAAGTAAATGAATCCTTTGAAAAGAGATGCCCACCAAAACTGGCTTGACTTTTAGACACAGATAGTCAGCATTAAATGATGTGCAACATAATTGCTAAGAGTATATTTGCTTAAACCTTGGTGCAGCTATTACTCTGCAAAGAGAGATTTTTGAACTTTGAATACCTTGAAAGAGACTTGTGTCTAAATGTATTTCTTTCAAGTCAGTAGAGGTTGTTTACATTTCACTGCTCATTTTATTTCTCACTGAGAACAAGATTAGGCTTCCCCCAAGACTCTTGAGAGTCCCTGGACTGCAAGAAGATCCAACCAGTCCATCCTAAAGATCAGTCCAGGGTGTTCATTGGAAGGACTGATGCTGAAACTGAAACTCCAGTACTTTGGCCACCTGATGCAAAGAGTTGACTCATTGGAAAAGACCCTGATGCTGGGAGGGATTGGGGGCAGGAGGAGAAGGGGACGACAGAGGATGAGAAGGTTGGATGGCATCACCGACTCAATGGACATGGGTTTGGGTAAACTCTGGGAGTTGGTGATGGATCGGGAGGCCCAGTGTACTGCAATTCATGGGGTTGCAAAGAGTCGAACACGACTGAGCGACTGAACCTCACTGAAAGAAGCCATTGCTACAAGGATGGGTAAAAGCAGACAGTAGTCAAGGAGATCTCACAAGCAAGAAGGTAACTAAACATCCAAAATGAAACACAAATTTAAATACTTATAAACCTTAAAATCAGCCATTCAGAATGTAACTCTCAGATTCAGCTACACTTAAAGAAAATTTTACTGTTTATTTGAACTGTTTCATAGCTCTGAGTTTAAGATAAATATCATAGTAGATTAGCAGGGAAAATTTTTTATCTATCCCAATCTTATTCAATTACAGTGAACTATGGGGAGCTATCCCTGGTGGCTCAGAGGTTAAAGCGTCTGCCTCCAATGCGGGAGACCCGGGTTCGATCCCTGGGTCGGGAAGATTCCCTGGAGAAGGAAATGGCAATCCACTCCAGTATTCTTGCCTGGAGAATCCCGTGGACAGAGAAGCCTAGTAGGTTACAGTCCATGGGGTCGCAAAGAGTCGGACACGACTGAGTGACTTTACCTTACCTACGGGGAGGTATCCTAAGTTGTCCAGAAGTTATTTACTGAATCTACTGTCATCACCATTCACTGTGTGAACCCTAAGCCTCAGCAGTTAACTGCTGTGTCTAAGAACATGCAGAGGGTGAAAATCTATTTTGTAAGTAATTTATATTCAAAGAAAAGATTTATACATTTTAAAACCTTACACTGCTGCTGCTGCCGCCGCTAATCGCTTCAGTCGTGTCCGACTCTGTGCGACCCCGTAGACGGCAGCCCACCAGGCTCCCCCATCCCTGGGATTCTCCAGGCAAGAACATTGGAGTGGGTTACCATTTCCTGCCAACAAATAATTCAGCCACCTTTAAAAAAAAAAAAAATTTAAGGTGGGGGATAAACTATTTTTTTAATTGTATTTTCTATCACTTTAATTTTTTTTTTTTTTAATATGGAACCCAAGTCCCATCAAGCTTTATTTTTGGCCACGTCACAGCATGCGAAACTTCCCTGACCAGGGATTGAACCCAAGCCCCCTACAGCGGAAGCTCAGAGTCTTAACTATTTAAGACCTCCTGAACCCACAGCCAGTTCTGGACACAGCCTGTCTGCTAATGGGAGCAGCTGTATCCCTGCCGTGTTAATTGCTGGACCTGAAGTCTCTCAGCACTGGGGCCTACAGGGTATTAGGTAGGGCCAGCTGTTGACACTAATGAACTGGAGGGAAGGCTTCAAAATGCACCCGCCAGCCTCTGCGTGCGCCAGCGTCCACGCCAGCTTTCGCACCCGAGATCGGTTGCTGCCAGTGCCTGTGGCCCCAGCACGAGCCACAGGCGACCTCCACGTCTCCAGGAGACTCCAAGACCAGCAGGTAGGATCCGCTAAAGTTTTATCAAATTACTGCTTTTGTTTTGGGCATGTGGGATTTAGTGTGGGCCTTTTAAGGCTGAAATCTCTATTTCCTCCAGTCCTGTGGGACTCCTGAAATTAAACTCCACTGGCTTCAAAGTCTAATACTCTGGCAGCTCATCTTCCCTGTGCAAGACCTTTGGGCCAGGGACCCTGACATGGGGCTCAGGACTCTCATTTCTTTAGGAAGAACCTCTGCAATATAATTCTCCAGTTTGTGAGTCACACACCTGGGTGTGTGCTGCCAGTCTGCTCCTCTTCCCCATCTCACCGTAGTTTCTTCTTGATGTTGTTAGTTGCAGATCTTTTCTGGGAGGTTCCAGTCTTTTCTCATCGATGGTCCTTCTGAGATCGTTGTGATCTTGGTGTGTTTGTGAGAGGACTCGGAGATTTTCCTCCTCGGTTACCTCTGCCGATCTCGGAGCTGGTTTCTGGAGCCAAATCTCTCCCCTATCAATATAAAAGGTTAAGATGATGAAGTCAAACCCGCAACTTCCCTCCAGAGTCATCTATGTATCATTAAGCAGTAACACATTTTATCAAAGGAATATATGCTTCCACTGGTGGAATTTTAACCCTTGCCAAGTATCCTTAGGAGAACTTTTGTGCTTTCCTCCCTTTTAGAGAAAGGAAAGGAGCCAGGGATGGGATGGTAGGATTTGAGGTAAAGCGTGGTTTGAAGGAAAGAAAATCCTCTCTTGCCATATGTCCCCCAGTTTATTTGTATTTAAAAAACTCTACCTGTTTTGTGAGTTTTGTGAAAAAGTTGTTATTGAATGTGGATTGTTATGAGGAAATAGAAGTGTATTAGTCTTTACATGCCTATCTATCTACATTTATGTATATGTGTGTGTTATGAATTTGCCACTAAAAATATCAAGCATCCATGGGAATAGTTGTCTGTCTCGCTGGGTAAAATATCACTATCAAGGCCAAGGGCCTGAAGTGCTGGGAAATGGAGTGGGATGGCCTCATGGAATAGCAGGAAAAAACTCTCACCATTGATGAAGGGTCCTAAGCTGAGTTGCTTCCATAACAACCACATTCAGTTGAGTGGTTGAAGCCTTTGAGGTTTTGAGATTCTCAGGTTGAAGCCACCTGAGATTAGGCAGCTTCAAGGGCCAATTCCACTTAGAATGTCAAGAAAAACACCTCTACATCTCTCACCTGCACTGAGCCCAAGTAGCTGCTCTAAATGAAAAGGAACATCTTCCTCCCCAAACCTGAAGAGAGCCAGCTGAGAGTGGGCCGGTCATTCTCCCTATACTTGGTTTTCTGGTTTTCTCTCTTCCGAATCAAAAGAAGTTGGAAAATTGAGGAGAACTAAAGACATTTTGGTTTTTCCTTGTCTTGGAATAAAATTATCTGCTTGGAGGAATGGTAAAAGAATGAAACTTGTTAAGGGCTTTACGATGAAACCCAGTATATGAAACTTTTTAGCACCAGCTGGTTATTATTTCTGTGATTGGCCTGTGATTAAACTTATCTTTGAAGACAACGTCATTGCAGTCTTCAAGAAGAGAAAAATCTGGGCTCATTTATTCCTTTTTTATTCAACATAATTCACTATTTATTCAACAAATACTGACTGATGGACTTGGAGGTGGCATAGCACTTCCACGACTTTTTGTTTGATGTTAGAGTATGAAGTGAGTGGGAGCCTAACTCTGACAACTCAATACCTAATACCAAGAAAATGGAAAATCAGAATGCAGATGCGGTTGGGTTTTTGTTACTTCCTAATATTTTAGGAGGCTTCCCTGGTGGCTCAGCTGGTAAGAATCCACCTGCAATGGAAGGATACCTGGGTTTGATCCCAGGGTTGAGAAGATCCCCTGGAGGACGGCATGGCAACCCACTCTAATATTCTTGCCTGGAGAATTTCCAAGGAGAGAAGAGCCTGGAGGGCTACAGTCCATGGGGTCACAAAGAGTAGGACATGACTTGAGTGACTAAACACAGCACAGTATTTGTAATGGCCCCTGTCTCTCCTTCCAATTGAATTTCCTGATAAAGTTATAGAAGTTTAATTGTACAGTGACTAGGGAATTCCTGGGTCCTTAGATTTTTAGAAGAAATGATCAGGGCAATGGGTAACAATGGTTCCCATGTGCTCATAGTAAAGAACTTTGGGAAAATTAGGGGGCCATTTGGAAAACTCAGCAGTGGCCACAGGATGGGAAAAGGTCAATTTTCATTCCAATCTGAAAGAAAGGCAATGCCAAAGAATGCTCAAACTACTGCACAATTGCACTCATCTCACATGCTAGCAAATTGTAATGCTCAAAATTCTCCAAGCCTAGCTTCAACAGTACGTGAACTGTGAACTTCCAGATGTTCAAGCTGGATTTAGAAAAGGCAGAGGAACCAGAGATCAAATTGCCAACATCCGTGGATCATGGAAAAAGCAAGAAGTTACAGAAAAACATCTACTTTTGCTTTAGTGACTATGCCAAAGCCTTTGACACTGTGGATCACAACAAACTGTGGAAAATTCTTCAGGAGATGGGAATACCAGACCACCTGACCTGCCTCCTGAGAAATCTGTATGCATTTCAAGAAGCAACAGTTAGAGCTGGACATGGAACAACAGATTGGTTCCAAATTCCAGGAAAAGGAGTACGTCAGGGCTGTATATTGTCACCCTGCTTATTTAACTTATATGCAGAGTACATCATGAGAAATGCTAGGTTGGAAGAAGCCCAAGCTGGAATCAAGATTGCTGGGAGAAATCTCAATAACCTCAGATATGCAGATGATATCACCCTTATGGCAGAAAGTGAAGAACTAAAAAGCCTCTTGATGAAAGTGAAAGAGGAGAGTGAAAAAGCTGGCTTAAGCTCAACATTCAGAAAACTAAGATCATGGCATCTGGTCCCATTACTTCATGGCAAATAGATGGGGAAACAGTGACAAACTTTATTTCTCTGGGCTCCAAAATCACTGCAGATGGTGATTGCAGCCATGAAATTAAAAGACGCTTGCTCCCTGGAAGAAAAGCTATGACCAACCTAGACAACATATTAAAAAGCAGAGGCATTACTTTGTCAACAAAGTTCTGTCTAGTCAAGGCTATGATTTTTCCAGTAGTCATGTATGGATGTGACAGTTGGACTATAGAGAAAGCTGAGCACTGAAGAATTGATGCTTCTGAACTGTGGTGTTGGAGAAGACTCTTGAGAGTCCCTTGGACTGCAAGGACATCCAACCAGTCCATCCTAAAGGAAATCAGTCCCAAATATTCATTAGAAGGACTGATGATGAAGCCAAAACTCCAATACTTTGGAGTTCACCTGATGCAGAGAACTGACTCATTGGAAAAGACCCTAATGCTGGGAAAGATTGAAGGTGGGAGGAGAAGAGGATGACAGAGGATGAGATAGCTGGATGGCATCACTGACTCAATGGATATGATTTGAGTAAACTCCAGGAGTTGGCGATGGACAGGGAGGCCTGACATGCTGCTATCCATGGGGTCCCAAAGAGTTGGACACGACTGAGTAGCTGAACTGATCTTACTCCTTGAGCCTCAATTTCCTCAGGTTTCAAATGGGCATCACAACAAAACAAAACCAACTTCTCAAGAGTTGGAGATACCTTCCACCCAGAACCTGATCATCACATGTGAGATAACACATCCAAAGTCACTAACTCAGAAACTGAACCAAGTTCTATCTAGTTCAGTTTATAATCCAAAATGCTTCATCAGTTCAAAAGGTGAGTTGATTTGTTTCTCACTGGAGCTACCCACCAGTCAGGTGTTCTGAGAAATGATATTATGGCAATAAAATTAGATGGCTCAGCCTGGCCTCCTTCCTAGAGTCAAGCCCTAGAAATTACCCCCTGATGTTTCTGCTGGTCAGAAACAAGTTCATGGAGAATTAAAGCCTTCCTCTCATTTGTTTAAGACATTTGGCAAACCTCATCATATAGTTCCACAGGCATTAGTCGTTAAGGGATTTAAGTCACTGAAGAATGGAAAAACCTGTTGATACAAGTTTCAGACCTAGAGTGACTTGAACTGACCTGTCTGGCTCTTTCACCTAATTTGGCTGCTGATTCTCAAAGATGTAAACTTTAAGGGGGTGTTTAGATCATATGTTGCTTGAAGTAGGGCTTCCCTGGTGGCTCAGTGGTAAAGAATCCACCTGCCAAGGCAGGAGACACAGATTTGATCCCTGGGTTGGGAAGATCCCTTGGAGTAGGAAATGGCAACCCAGTATTATTGACTGGGAAATCCCATGGACAGAGGAGGCCGGTGGACTATAGTCCATGAGGTCACTAAGGGTTGGCCATGACTTAACAACTGAACAACAATAACAGCAACACCAACTTCAAGCATATTGCACAGCCCTACCATTTTGACAAAATTGAGGATGTGACTTGTATGTATTTGTCTTTCGTGTCTAATAAGAGAGACAAAGTTCCATAAGAGCAGAACCGTGTTTTTCCTGATACATCACAGGTGCTCAATGAATGAATAAATAAGTGAATGCTGGCAAAAACCTGTGACAAGATTAACATGATTATATTTGGGGAATTTTGAATGATGAAGAGTGGAGTAAGAATTAAACAGAATAAGAAGAAATGAAGCCACATTTCTTATGTTTGTTTCATTATTAAATACAATGTAACATTATTTGTTACATTATTAAACATAATTTGAAGAAAAACCAACACACCTGGGAAGGCAGAGCTTGAGAAGCCTGCTGACAAATGGAGCCTGATCACCCAGAAGAACTTGCCTTATCTCTGGCCTTGGTGTTAAGATAACATATTTCCTTACAGCTGAAATCTGTTCTTCTATTATTTGCAGTCAAAAGCCTCGTAACTGACTGTACATCAACGCATTTACTTCCACTAAAGCATATTCTTTCCAGTAACCAGAAATGCACTTAACTCCCACTCCAGATGCTCCTTCCTATACTGGAAGATCTAGGAAAGCTCAATTAGTCATCAGATGATTCTCTCTCTCTCTTCTTCTCCCTAAAGGTGGAATCCTTTACAGGGAAACAGGATAGTTATAGAATTATTTTTCAGATGATTTTAACTACATGTTTAGAAATCCTGTTGAAATATTACTACTCAGAAACGGAGTGTCAGTCTTGCCACTGGGAAATTCAGTTCACTTCATAGCAAGTTTTTTCCCCTCTTGGACAATGGTAAAAACCCTCTGTCCTTATTCTTTCCTTTCATGCTGCTTGTATAAATCATTTGTCTAAGAGAATTACAACATGAACCTTACATGCAAGAGCAAAATTTTCTAGTAGCCATATTTTTAAAAGTAAAAAGAAATAGGTGAAATGAAATCTAATGATAGATTTTATTTATTCCAAATATCTAAGATATCTTTTCATGGAAATTCTCTGGCAGTTCAGTGGTTAAGACTTCACACTTCCACTGCAAGAGATGTGGGTTCAATCCCTGGTCAAGGAACTGAGATCCTATAAGCTTTGTGAACAGCCAAAAAAAGGGGAAAAAATATAAGTGTGTATATATACATTTTTTCAACATATACTCAATATAAAAGTATTGGTGAGTTATTTTACATTCTTACATTTATACCAAGTCTTCAAAATTCTATGTGCATTTTATATTTATAGCTCTTCCCAATCTGGACTGGCCACATTTTAGGTGCTCAATAGAGTGCAGTTGTAGCTAGACATGAATCTGCTTTATTTCTGTTTCATCCCAAGACATATTTGATTAGATAATTGTATTATCTTGTCATTGCAATTATCATTAAACTAGTCTCATTCCATCCCTTTTTTCTGATCTAACACAACTTTATATATGTCATAATTTCTAATAAAGAGCTGTAAGCAATCTTCTCAGTAGGTTTGGAGGAGGCTATTTTCTTTTTCCAAGGATTTCCCTATTATTCTTTACTGAATATCATTTTTACTTGTATTAGATGGAAATAAATATTCATTTTAGAAGCTCCTACTTGTAAACTATGTATTAACCAAAAGTAAACATGCATGGAGTGTTTATTTATGCCTGGTAAGCAGAATAACTAATGCAGCAAATGAACATTCAGTCCAAAAGCAAAGTTTGCTAATAGATCTTTTGGTTCACTTCAGTTGCTCAGTCGTGTCCAACTGTTTGTAGCCCCATGAATCGCAGCATGCCAGGCCTCCCTGTCCATCACCAACTCCCAGAGTTCCCTCAGACTCACGTCCATCGAGTCAGTAATGCCTTCCAGCCATCTCATCCTCTGTCGTCCCCTTCTCCTCCTGCCCCCAATCCCTCCCAGCATCAGTCTTTTCCAATGAGTCAACTTTTTGCATGAGGTGGCCAAATACTGGAGTTTCAGCTTTAGCATCATTCCTTCCAAAGAACACCCAGGACTGATCTCCTTTAGAATGGACTGGTTGGATCTCCTTGCAGTCCAAGGGACTCTCAAGAGTCTTCTCCAACACCACAGTTCAAAAGCATCAATTCTTCAGCATTCAGCTTTCTTCACAGTCCAACTCTGACTCCATACATGACCACAGGAAAAACCATAGCCTTGATGAAATGGACCTTTGTTGGCAAAGTAATGTCCCTGCTTTTGAATGTGCCATCTAGGTTGGTCATAACTTTCCTTCCAAAGAGTAAGTGTCTTTTAATTTCATGACTGCAATCACCATCTGCAGTGATTTTGGAGCCCAGAGAAATAAAGTCTGTCACTGTTTCCACTGTTTCCCCATCTATTTCCCATGAAGTGATGGGACTGGATGCCATGATCTTCGTTTTCTGAATGTTGAGCTTAAGCCAACTTTTTCACTCTCTTTCACTTACATCAAGAGGCTTTTTAGTTTCTCTTCATTTTCTGCCATAAGGGTGGTGTCATCTGCATATCTGAGGTTATTGATATTTCTCCCAGCAACCTTGATTCCAGCTTGTGTTTCTTCCAGCCCAGCATTTCTCATGATGTACTCTGCATAGAAGTTAAATAAGCAGGGTGACAATATACAGCCTTGACATACTCCCTTTCCTATTGGGAACCAGTCTGCTGTTCCATGTCCAGTTCTAACTGTTGCTTCCTGACCTGCATATAGGTTTCTCAAGAGGCAGGTCAGGTGGTCTGATATTCTCATCTCTTTCATAATTTTCCACAGTTTCTTGTAATCCACACAGTCAAAGGCTTTGGCATAGTCAAGAAAGCAGAAATAGATCTTTTTCTGGAACTCTCTTGCTTTTTCGACAATCCAGCGGACATTAGCAATTTGATATCTGGCTCCTCTGTCTTTTCTAAAACCAGCTTGAACATCTGGACATTCACAGTTCATGTATTGTTGAAGCCTGGCTTGGAGAATTTTGAGCATTACTTTGATAGGTACGTTAAGGCGATGGCACCCCCACTCTAGTACTCTTGCCTGGAAAATCCCATAGATGAAGGAGCCTGGAAGGCTGCAGTCCACAGGGTCGCTGAGGGTCAGACACGACTGAGTGACTTGACTTTCACTTTTCACTTTCATGCATTGGAGAAGGCAATGGCAACCCACTCCAGTGTTCTTCCTGGAGAATCCCGGGGACGGGGGACTCTGGTGGGCTGCCGTCTATGGGGTCACACAGGGTCGGACACGACTGAAGTGACTTAGCAGCAACAGCAGCAGCAGCAGTTGTATCTGAAACTTCCAAAAAGTATCCTTATAAAAGGGAGGATGTCCCTTTTCTTCCCTTTGTTCCTTTATGCAAGCTGGAATTCAGGTATGATGGATGGAACTGAAGCAGTCATTTTAAACAATGAGACAGAAGCTGTGTATTGAGGATAGCAGAGAAAGAACAGGAATCGAGGTCTCTTATGATCATCACCACAAATGCCCTAGATTATTTGCCCAGGCTTTTAGAAAAGAAATGCATTTATATTTTTATTTTATTTATTTGCTTTTGGCTGAGCTGGTTCTTCACTGTTGTGCCCCGGCTTCCTCTAGTTGCAGCAATCAGGGGCTCCATTCTAGTCATGGTGCTTCCTACTGTGGCTTCTCATTGCAGAGCACATGCTCCAGGACACTCAGACTTCAGTACTTGTGATGTGCAGGCTTAGTAGTTGTGGCTCCCGGGCTCTAGGAGCTGAGCTTAGTTGTCCAGTGGCATGTTGAATCTTCTGGGACTAGGGATTTAACCCATGTCCCCTGCATTGGCAGAAGGATTCTTAACCACTGGATCACCAGGGAAGTCTTGCATTTCTGTTTTGTTTGAGCTATTGTTATTTATTTTTTGAAACTTGTTGCTGAACCTAATAAAAGATGACTACTGTTATTAATAGAATAAAATGCAAGGAACATGATTTTTAATCTGTAAATCTAAAAATCACTGTATAAATGTTGATCATAATTATCATCATCATTAAATTATTACAGAGAATTAGATGACTTCAGAAAACTCTGCTTGGATCCATTTATTTAGGCCAATTAAAAAATAGAAGCAGACTTCTTTACTTTGGTTAGATTTAGTTAGCTTTTATCAATTATGAATATTTATATGCTTATCATATTGATGTTTTAAAACTTGGAAGAAATACTCACCTGGGTTGTATAAGCAAATGCTTAGAACTTGACAAGACTATGACATCTTTTATTCATTTATTTTTACCTTAAAAAAAGGTCTTTGTTACAAAAATCAATGTAGTTTTTGTAGTAAATTACAAGACTTGAGTAAATTAAGAGGAGAGTCCCTCCCCTTCCTAATCTTTTCCGTGCCATATTTAGAATAAACTCATTAAAATTTTAATAATTTCTTGTGAGTAAATCTATTTTTTGTGTGTGCAGTCAGATAGATATACAATTTATCTTTACAAAAAAGATGGAATTATTTTTGCAGGAAGTTTAAAATTGGAAAAAAAAATTGCAGCAGCTTGGTTTCATTTTCTTTTCCAATTTAACATCTCTTGAACATCTTTCCATGGCAATATATACCCATTTAGCTCATTTTAAAACAACTTCTAGGAAGTCATTTTGCTTCCCAGGTGGTGCTAGAGGTAAAGAATCTACCTGCCAATGCAAGAGAGGCAAGAGATGTAGGTTCGATCCCTGTGTTGGGAAGATCCCCTGGAGGAGGAACTGGCAACCCACACCAGTATTTTTGCCTGAAAAATTCCATGGACAGAAGAGCCTGGCAGGCTACAGTCCATGAGGTTGCAAAGAGCTGAACACAACTGAGCAACTGAACACTGGAAGTCATTTAAACATTTTTTATTTTTGTAAAATTAGTTGCAAAACAAATGAGATTGTCCTTAAAATAGTAGTAGTAGCAACTTCTTGGCATTGTGAAGATTTCATTAGGTAATTCAGGGAAGTACTTTGCAAAATGTCTGGTACACAGTGAGGGAGTTATAAATATAATCTGTTAAGCTCAATAATAATTGAAGTTGACCATCTTTCCTACCTCAATCTTAATAAATTGATATTGTCAGAGAAGTGATTTCTTACCCCTGTATATGAATATATAAAACATTACTCACTATATATAATATTCCTCATCTTATATGCTCATTTTAAAGACCTCACCTGGGCTCTGTGTATGGAGGGACATGTGTCATGTTCTAGGAGGACTGTCAGATGTCCAGGGTCATCCTGGCCATGACTACCCAGTTCAGTTGCAAAACTGAGCATGAAACACAGTCCGTCCTTTTGCCACCTGGGGAGGCATCTAAGAAGGTATTTAGCTTCTAAGGACGTTTGAGAACCTAAATGAACCCTTACAGGAGGGAGAGATACTTCCTGGGTGGGGCTTACTGGGCCTTTGAGACCAGTGAGGATTTAAATGAACCTAATTACTCCTGAGGGCTTCCCTGGTGGCTCAGAGGTTAAAGTGTCTCCCTTCAATGCGGGAGACGTGGGTTCGATCCCTGGGTTGGGAAGATCCCCTGGAGAAGGAAATGGCGACCCACTCCAGTATTCTTGCCTGGAGAATCCCATTGAGGGAGAAGCCTGGTAAGCTAGAGTCCACGGGGTTACAAAGAGTCGGACATGACTGAGCTACTTCACTTTACTTTACTCCTGAATAGCTACCAGGCAATCGTGACACAAGCTGCCCTGAAGAGAGAAATCACAGGGTGTGGTGGGCAACAAGTCCCTAAGAGGAGCTGACAAGGGTTTTAAGAAGGGTATTGACTGAAGCTGACAGAGGGCTCTGGGTCAGAGGAGGGGCTATGACCAGAACTTTCACTCAGAAGAGGAAAATGATAAATTTACTTTTATGGATGCTACCCTTCTTATTGTAAATCTCAAAATTTTGCCATTACAGATTTTTTAGTGTGATAACACTAGAGCCTGAAAAAAGACTAGGTAAGGATTATAGAAATAGATTTTTTTTAATGCAAACAAATAATTCTACCTTCAAAAACATTAGGTGCCCTTGTTAAAAATAAGTCCAAGTGTACCTTACTTCCTCTACTGCGGTGTTCAGGAACTTAACATGGATCTGAGGTGGGTTGTGACAGGCAACAAATCACCGTCTAATCCTCTTCCACTCTATCTCTGATTTCTCGTGTAGCTGGAGCTATGAATGGTTCTAACTGGGTCAGAAATAACACTGAACTCAGTACAGTGTCGGATACAGCTGAGCGCCCTCACTTTTACTTTCACTTTCCCGCATTCGAGAAGGAAATGGCAACCCCGTCCAGTGTTCTTGCCTGGAGAATCCCAGGGATGGCGGAGCCTGGTAGGCTGCCGTCTATGGGGTCGCAGAGTCGGCCATGGCTGAAGCGACTTAGCAGCAGCAGCAGCAGTACCATCATATACTTCTTCCACTCCACTAAGAGCCTCTGAGGACCTGAACCCAACCCTCACTGCTCTCAAAAAGCTCTGTGCCTTGAAGAAAGGACACCTTTCTATAAAGCATCCACCAGAAGGGGGAGCCTTATGATAATTGACACAAAGATGTTGCTAGTGGAGGTCTTACCTGGACTGGCTGACATGGGCTTGGATCTCAGCTAAAGTGTCCTCTAGCACCATCATTCCTGTTTAAGTAATGCCATTCTAAAGCCAACAGACTCATGGAATCACAGAATTTAGAACCGGGATTGAAGAGTCTGATGGGCTACAGTCTATAATGTTGCAGAGTCAGACATGACTGAAGCGACCTAGCAAGCACACACACACACACACACAAATACCTTAGAAATGACTAATCCCAAATCGTTTTATAAATGCGAGAACTGAGCCATAGAGAAGTAAAGAGTTTTGACTTAATTTAGATAATAATAACTTTTATTCAGCAATATTATAATCATTGAGTTTGTTCATAGACTCACTTTTACTAATGCATCACAAAAGCTGATGTACTTAATCTTAAAATTTTATTGGAGTATGGTCAATTGATGATGTTGTATTACTTTCATGTATACAACAGTGATTCAGTTATACATATACTGAATATATTTCTTTTTCAGGATTTTTGCTCATATAGGTTGTTGGTTGCCTACGTATACCCATGTGTATATGCTAATTCCAAGCTCCTGATTTATCTTTCCACACCTTTGATTCCTCCTGTTTGGTAACCATAAGTTTTTTCTTCTTCTTCTTTTTTTTAAAATTATTTATTTATTTATTTTTTACTTTACAATATTGTATTGGTTTTTCCATATTTCAACATGAATCCGCACGGGTGTACACGTGTTCCCAATCCTGAACCCCCCTCCCACCTCCCTCCTCATACCATCCCTCTGGGTCATCCCAGTGTGTTTGTTTTTAACATCTGTGAGTCTTCTGTTTTGTAAAAAAAAAAAAAAAAAAAGTTCATCTGTATCATGTAAAAACAATTAGATTCCACGCATTAGTGATATCAGGGCTGCCGTCTATGGGGTCGCACAGAGTCGGACACGACTGAAGTGACTTAGCAGCAGCATGATATTTGTCTTTCTCTGTCTGACTTCACTTAGTATGATATCTCTAGGTCCATCTGTGCTAAGTGACTTCAGTTGTGTCCAACTCTTTGCAATCCTGTGGACTGTAGCCTGCCAGAGTTCATCCATGTTGCTGCAGATGGTGTTATTTCATTCTTTTTTATGACTAATATTCCATTATATATGTGTGTGTGTGTATACCACATCTTTATCCAGCCCTCTGCTGGTGGACATTTAGCTTGTTTCCATGTATGCATTGGCTGTTGTACATAGGGCTGCAGTGGACACTGGGGTGCATACATCTTCTTGAATCATGATTTTCTCCAGGTGTATGCCCAGGAATGGGACTGCTGGATCATATGGTAGTTCTATTTTTATTTTTTCTTATATACTTAAGAAAGTTTGAGGTTTAAGCTATAATTTCAAACAGATGGATGAAAATACAGCAATTCAGCTTGCTGTTTAAGTCATTAAGAATGTTTGGTCCTCAGTATAGACTTTAACATCCTGCTATTTTACTACTGTTCTAGGTTTTTAACTAAAATCTTGTGGTCACCTCCTCTGAGAAGTTTTTCCTTTCCCCTCCAGAATAGTTTGGGTATTTCTCCTACATGCCTGCCCATGACCTTGGGCTTTTTGGCTGATTACATTTGTGACATTATCTTATAGTTGACATTTATAATTTTGGTTTCCTATAATCCATAAGCTCTGTGAACATGATGATACTGGATATTTCCTTACACCACAGTATCCCCAGTATTTAAAATAGTGTTTGGAACATTAAGAGGGCTAAATAAATGTTTGCAAAATGAAAGACGAAAAGGAGCAAAAACAGAGGGTTGCATGAAGAAATCAGGATGACAAAATGGAATTTTTTAAAAGTATGTTCAGGAACAAGAATTAAAGCTAAAAATGAATGTAAAGAATTAAGTAGTTCCCCTAATTTACAAAGTTTCAAGATTTCCAAGTAAGTGCGACAGAGTATGTAATACAAGCCAAGAGAGTTCCTTGTGTATACTCCCTGAATCTGTTTGCATGTGGGGTGACAGACGCTCTAAGGTGACCCCCAGTGATTCCTGTCCCCAGCAGTTCACATCTTCATGTACTGGACTTCCTACTACTAGTTTGTGGCCAGGACCTAGGGCCTCTTCTAACCAATGAATATGGCAAAGGGAATGAGGTGTCACTCCTGTGATTGTGTTATCTTTATATAAGACTCCCATTGTGTACACACACACACACACAATCTCTCTCTCTCTCTCTCTCTCTCACACACACACACACACACACAACCAGAGACACACAAGAGAGAAAGTACTTTGGTCCAAGTCAGCCAGCAATTAAGTTGTGAAATTATGGTTCAAATCTATACTTAACAGTTTTCACTATCTGGAAATTCCCCCTAACAATCTGACTTCCAACTTCCATGCCATATTTTAAGCCCAGGGATGCACAGACAACTGTCCCGATTCCCTTTTATCATTTTATATTAGAAATGTGAATATGCTATGCTTGTTTGCTAAGTTACTTCAGCCATGACTGTGACCCCACGGATTGTAGCTTGTCAGGCTCCTCTGTCCATGGGATTCTCCAGGCAAGAATACTGGTGTGGGTTGCCATGCCCTTCTCCAGGGAATCTTCCTCATCCAGGGACCAGACTGACATCTCTTATGTCTCCTGCATTGGCAGGTGGATTCTTTACAACTAGCACCATCTGGGAAGGCCAAATATGCTATGGAAAAATATATATATAAATATTGGGAAAATGTGAAAAGACAATTTGCAGATGAGAACTCCAAATGTTAATAAGTATACGTAGAGGACTTCCCTGGTGGCTCAATGATAAGGAATCTGCCTGCCAATGCAGGAGACACAGGTCTGATCCTTGATCCGGGAAGACCTACAAGCTGTGGAGCAACTAAGCCCATGTGCCACAACCACTGAGCCTGGGCCCTGGAACCCAGGGGCTGCAGCTGCTGAAGACTGTGTGCTCCACAAGATAAGCCACCACAAGGAGAAGCCCATTCACTGCAACTAGAGAAAAGCCTGCACGGCAATGGAGACTCAGCACAGCCAAAAATAAATAAATTAAAAAAAATTATACAGTAGAATGGCCATCCTCACTAGTAATCAGAGAAGCACAAATCAAAATGGGATATCCCTTTATACTCATCAAATTGGTAAAAATTAGAACTTTCAAAGATACCAAGTGCTAGGTAGATGTGGGAAACTTTGTATTAGGTTAGTATTTGTTCAGAACTGATGAGATCAGTTTGCAGTACTTGGAGAAATTTAGCACGTGCGTATTCCAAACTGAGCACTAGATTCTGCTACCTAGTCTGTAGGAGCTGGGAGCTAGGTGTCAACCCAGATCTATTATTACAGGAATGAATAAGTAAAATGTGTTGGATACATTCTGTGGAATAGCAGAGTGATTAGTAGCAATGAATTGGTATACATAACACCATCTTAAAAAATATAGCACTGAGTGAATAAAAAGTATGACAGAATTAGGTCTGTTACAATACCACTTACATAAGTTAAAACATGCATATTGTATTTTTCAAAGATATTTACATATTTAACAACATCAAATTCATTAAAATGCCTATCTGTAGGGAAGGGGAAAGTGGATGTGAGGTAGGGGGGAGGGTAATCAGGAATGAATTGAAAACGCATGTAAAAGAAAGCAAGCAAGGGCCCTTGACCAGACTAATGGTTGCTCATTACGAACTAAAGGGTATGTTTAACTCATGTCTCAGCCCTTGAGGTCCTCAAAAGAACTAAAATGCTGTGGAATGAAGCTCTATTGTTATTGGCTAAGAACCTACATCAATCTGGGATATTTCAATAAAAAAAAAATATGGGTACTTTTTATTGGGAGAGGAGCCACATCATAATGGCACTCTCAAAAGCTGAGGGGAATAGAGAGAAATTGTTTCTAAAAATAAAGTGGGTAATTTCTTAGATTTGTGCTTGGAGAAAACACAATGACTAATGTTTTGGCAAGGTGTTAAAATTGTGCATTAGTCTTGTCTTAATGGAAGAGAATCTTTTGATGAAAATTTTCCATTTGAGCTAAGCAGTCTTGTGGTAGATCATTATTCTGCATAAACAGCCAAAAGAGCCCTTCAGCCTGGATTTCAGGGTGCATCCCACTCATTTTCTCCAACCAAAGCTATGGAACCTGTGCTTTCAGGTCCCTGTGGATACCCAGCTTCACAAGGCAGGGCACACCATTGAAGTTGTTTTGCTTTATATGGTCAGTCTGATTTCCCAAGGAAGAAATTACTAGGAATAGATGATATCAGTTCAGTTCACTCACTCAGTCATGTCCGACTCTTTGCGACCCCATGAACTGCAGCAAGCCAGGCCTCCCTGTCCATCATCAACTCCTGGAGCCTACCCAAACTCATGTCCATTGAGTCGGTGATGCTGTCCAACCATCTCATCCTCTGTCATCCCCTTCTCCTCCTGCCCTTAATCTTTCTCAGCATCAGGGTCTTTTCAAATGAGTCAGCTCTTTGCATCAGGTGGCCAAAGTATTGGAGTTTCAGCTTCAGCATCAGTCCTTCCAATGAATATCTGGGACTGATTTCCTTTAGGATGGACTGGTTGGATTCCTTGCAGTCCAAGGGACTCTCAAGAGTCTTCTCCAATACCACAGTTCAATAGCATCAATTCTTTGGTGCTCAGTTTTCTTTATAGTCCAACTCCCACAGCCATACATGGCCACTGGAAAAACCATACCCTTGACTAGACAGAACTTTGTTGACAAAGTAGTATCTCTGCTTTTTAATATGCTGTCTAGGTTGGTCATAACTTTCCTTCCAAGGAGTAAGCGTCTTTTAATTTCATGGCTGCACTCACCATCTGCAGTGATTTTGGAGCCCCTCAAAATAAAGTCTTCCACTTTTTCCCCATCTATTTCCCATGAAGTGATGGGACCAGATGCCATGATCTTCGTTTTCTGAATGTTGAGCTTAAGCCAACTTTTTCACTCTCCTCCTTGAATTTCATCAAGAGGCCCTTTAGTTCTCCTTCACTTTCTGCCATAAGGGTGGTGTCATCTGTATATCTGAAGTAATTGATATTTCTCCCAGGAATCTTGATTCCAGCTTGTGCTTCCTCCAGCCCAGCGTTTCTCATGATGTACTCTTCATATAAGTTAAATAAGCAGGGTGAAAATATGCAGCCTTGATGTACTCCTTTCCCAATTTGAAACCAGTCTGCTGTTCCATGTCCAGTTCTAACTGTTGCTTCCTGATCTGCATATAGGTTTCTCAAGAGGCAGGTCAGGTGGTCTGGTATTCTCATCTCTCTCAGAATTTTCCACAGTTGATTGTGATCCACACAGTCAAAGGCTTTGGCATAGTCAAGAAAGCAGATGTTTATCTGGAACTCTCTTGCTTTTTCCATGATCCAGCAGATGTTGGCAATTTGATCTCTGGTTCCTCTGCCTTTTCTAAAACCAGCTTGAATATCTGGAAGTTCACGGTTCACGTATTGCTGAAGCTTGGCTTGGAGAATTTTGAGCATTACTTTACTAGTGTGTGAGATGAGTGCAATTGTGCGGTAGTTTGAGCATTCTTTGGCATTGCCTTTCTTTGGAATTGGAATGAAAACTGATCTTTTCCAGTCCTGTGGCCACTGCTGAGTTTTCCAAATTTGCTGACATATTGAGTGCAGCACTTTCACAGCAGTATTCCCTTCCAAATAGTCATACATATTTGACATTATTTAGATATCAGGCTCAGAATATAATTTAAGTCTAGTGTTTCAGAAACACTAGACTGAAATTGTAAATGAATTTCTAGATGATTTAGAAATGATAAATGAGTAAATAAACAAATGAAAGCAAACCAAACAAAACAGAAAATATAGGATACATGACCTTGCCTTCAATATAATTATCACCCTTGGCTACAAATTTGAGGAAGCATTTCCCATAATAAATGTCATCATATAAAAATATTTTTTGCCTATTTTGATAAGTAGCAGGTAGATCAACAAGAAAAAAATAAAGTGAATGAGAAGTTACTTCATTTGTTTATTCTCTTAGAAGATAATTAAAACCCTAAACTTTGACATGTTTATAAACTCAGTGTGCCGTTCATTGGTATCTTCTTTCTCTGCCTTCTCTTACTTCTTTCTGTCATGATGCTTTTAGCTCTCCCCCCTTTCCTTGGCCATCCCCAGGACTGTTGCAGTCACATTCTCTCCTACGGGAAAAAAAAGTCCATGGACTTCATGACCACTATGGAGAGAGGTTATTTTCTCCCTGTTTCCGTGTGTGTGTGTGTGTGTGTGTGTGTGTCCCCAAACCCCCAAGGAAAATTCTAAAAGCTTCATGGTATCCTTTCTGTTCAAAATTAGTTAAATCAAACTATCACAGTTTTTATTAAGGATTTTTCTATCTACTAATAGATATGTGTATCTCATTTGGAGTTCATAGTTTATTTCATTCTACAAAATGATCAACCAAAAGCATTAGAATTTTAGTAGTACTTATTTTATTGTACAGTTCTTGTATTTTATTAGTGAGTTCAAAGTAAATTTTTTTTCTTTTCTGTCTTCTGCTAATGCCAAAATTTTCAGAGGCTACCAAAATCTGAATATTATTTTCTCCTAGTCACAGCAACAGCCAATTTAGCATTGGAAATTACAAATATTACTTAATCTGAAGAGACAGCAATAGAATTTCCTAGATTTTTTTTCTCATTAGATTGCTACTCTCCAGATACAGTGTTATGAATGAGACTACATCCATAGACTTAGCAGCAGAATTGTGTCAAAATCATAGTCATTAATTTTCCTTGGACATCCTCTAAAGCTGCTGACAGTACTTAAAAGTCAAGCTGCCAACAGAAACCTTTCATATACAAAAACACAGTACTCTGTCCCTGGCAGGTATTGCGTGCTGCTGCTAAGTCGCTTCAGTCGTCTCCGACTCTGTGCGACCCCAAAGATGGCAGCCCACTTCCCTGGGATTCTCCAGGCAAGAACACTGGAGTGGGTTGCCATTTCCTTCTCCAATGCATGAAAGTGAAAAGTGAGAGTGAAGTCGCTCAGTCGTGTCCGACTCTTAGCGATCCATGGACTGCAGCCCACCAGGCTCCTCCATCCATGGGATTTTCCAGGCAAGAGTACTGGAGTGGGGTGCCATTGCCTTCTCCGAGGTATTGTGTAAATACACACAATTTCTCTTTCCTTAATCCTCAAGAGAGCCTTAACTAGTAAACATTTTTGTCTCACTTTTACAAATAAAAGAAAAATAATAGTAGTAGTAACCATCTGGTCCCACTTAGTCAGTATGAAAGAAGATATAACTGCCTACTCAGGCTGGAAACAAATATGTGGTGAAACCGTTTCTGAATTGGTCTGCATTCTCCCTTAAGCGTCAGCCACCATCGCTCTTTGCAGGAACGCAGTGGTTAGAGTTAGGAGGGCTTGAGTCATGTGGGCTCTGCCCCGTGTCGTGCACTGTCCGTTCAATCCGATGACCACTCACACAGTGTGAGGACCGCGGAAGGCCTTCACCAGTTGTTCTCGCTGTGGAAGCACAATCAGAAGGGACACAGGAGACTGACACAAAGTCTAGAAAGTATGAGCTGCAGTATGCTGGGCTCCTACACTCACTCCCTTCTAATCCAATAATGTCTTAAACCACTGTAATGGAAGATCCTTTTTCATTTTTCAGGTTATTTTCCTGAAAGGGGTATAAAATGTTAGAAGATAATCTTCTAATTCCTACCTTCATTTCTTCAGTGTTATTAAGTAATAATAGGCAGTCAACCCTGATATCATACTGAGATGATACTTTTGTGTACATTTAACATCTTCATTATACTTGTCACATATATAGTAGTATAAATGTATAGGGCATAGTCCCCACAAAAGAACCCCATTCCTTTAAAAGTGACAAGCCTTTAGGAATATTTCTGAGCCACATTCAGACAAGATCACCAATAAATTTATAGGTGATAATTTTCATGAAGAAAATTGTCAAACATAATCAGATCAGTTTATCATCTGTAACAGAAGGTAAATAATCTATACTTGGTACATTCTGTAGTAATTATAAAAAAACTTTTCAATGATGGTTGGTATATGCAAACATAAACGTATACCTAAATTTTTTTTCTGATATACTTATTAGGACTATAATGACAGTTAAAAATTTAAAGTAATTTTTAAAACTTGATTTAAGAATGTCCAATGGAAAGCCACTATTAAAGCATAATATGACAGTAATGAAAATATCTATACTTCATTAAATTCAAACCATCCTCCTTACATTTTCTACCTTAAAATCAACAATTAATCCATGTTATCATAATTTATTTTGTAATTTATTTCAATTTAATACTTGCAAGATTAACTTATCTGAAACTTCTCTATAATATTTTAAGTTTCAAATTTCTTGCTAGGTTTCTGAAAATACTGAATTTTCTTTCCCTTGATGTATAAAAGGAGTTGCTTTTTTTAAAAAAAAAGTACATGTGAAATGCGAGTGGGCTTTTATACTGTCTTGGTTTAAATTAGAAAGGTAGAGAGAGAAAAATACAAAAAGATAACTGATGTAGACTATTCAATTAGTTCATTTTGTATTTTCTTTTTTCCTCTCTAATGAACAAGTAGAAAATAAATTTCTGGCAGTCCACGGATAATTATAAAGTGTACGCTCATCACAGGTCACCTAGATACACATCACTTGACATTATGATGAGTCTGTGTGTGTGTGAGTCGCTCAGTCATGTCCAGCTCTTTGTGACGCCAGGGGATCTTCCCAACTCAGGCACTGAACCTGGCTCTCCTGCATTGCAGGTAGATTGTTTATCATCTGAGCCACCAAGAAAGCCCCAGCGTTATAATAAAGGCAGTACATAGTGTTGTTCCAAAGATTAGCTGAAAAGCTGGAGTTTTCATCAGTGGCCATGATGAAAGCTCCTCCTGATTTGACTGTAGCTGAAACCTCAAAGACTTATGCACTGAACAACAATGAAGATACTGTATTATCAACTAGGATTATAGCAAAACACCACAGTCAAAAATCCCTTTCAGCTCATAAAAGAAATGATTATCACAAGGAAGGAGAAGTGACTGCTTGATTTAAAAAGCAATCACAGAGAATATTTTAAAGTAAATATAAACTGTCTCCACCCTACCCCAGAAGATGTTAAAACCACATAGAAAAATGTCTAAAGGAAATACAATAAGCTCACAGATGAAAAACCATTTCTAGGATCCATTTTAGGATGTGCACTTTGCTAAATGATCTGCAAAATTAGAAAAAGTGATTCATTGTAGAGATGCATTATCTGAAGAGTACACAGTGTCCAGAAATTCTGTTGCTTCTTTCATCACAATCAATGTAATGTTTGCTTTAGTAAGGATTGGAAGTTATTTAAAGGAGGAGGAGGAGAAGGTAAAAAGCTGCAGAACTAGGAGCAATAAGCAAAAGGCAGTGTCAACAATGTTCATTTCGCATTGTGGCAGGGGGATTATTAAAATATATCCTTCAGCTAACATATAAAAATTAAAAATCTCATTAAGCCTGGAAAAAAAAAGGTTTTCACAAACCATGTGCTCTCTCATACCATTAATAGCTGTTTAAATTTGGCTCATGAAAAGCTGAAGTTGTATCTCTCATATGCCACTATGCATGTCAGTTAATTCTGCAAAGTTTTGCCACTTTCATTTCATGCACACTATGTCAACAATTTGTAAGAGTGGTTCTTGTCATTTTATCTTTCAGTAAACCTGATGTACATGTTATTCTCCCATCAGTGACAGTGACTCACTAACTAATCACGAAATCTTTTCTAAGAGACCATGTTAAGTGCTAGAATCCCTTTCTAATGGAAAGTTTTTTTTTTAAATATTTAGTTAATTAACAATGTTGTGTTAGTTTCAGGCATACAGCAAAGTGATTAAGTTATACATACATATGTGTATATTCATTTACAAGTTCTTTTCCTATTTAGGTTATTAGAGAATGTTGAGCATAGTTCCTTGGCTGTACAGCAGGGTCTTCTTGGTTATCTATTTTTAAAATAGTGATGTGTATATGTCAATCCCAAGCTCCCAACTTATCCCCTCCACCATATGTCCCCTTTGGTAACCATAAATTTGTTTTCTAAGTCTGTGAGTCAGTTTCTATTTTGTAAATAAGTTTATCATTTTTTTAGATTCCACATATAAGCAATATCATATAATATTTGTCTTTTTCTTTCTGACTTCACTTTGTATGATAATCTCCAGGTTGATTCATGTTGCAGCAAAAAGCATTATTTCATTCTATTTAATGGCTGAGTAATATTCCGTTGTATATATGTCATGCATCTTCTGTATCCATTCATCTGTTGATGGATATCTAAGTTGCTTTCATGTTTTGGCTATTGTAAACAGTGCTGCAGTGAACATTGGTGTGTGTATGCTTTTGAATCTTAGTTTTCTCTGGATATATGCCCAGAAATGGGATTGCTGGATCATGTGGTAACTTTGTTTTTGGTTTTTTAAGGAACTGCCATATTGTTCTCCATGGTGGCTGTAACAGTACATTCCCACCATCAGTGTAAGAGGGCTCCTTTTTCTCCATACCCTGTCCAGCATTTATTGTTTGTAGTCTTTCTGATGATGCTCATTCTGACTGATGTGAGGTGATGTCTCATTGTGGTTTTGATTTGCATTTCTCCAGTAATTAGCTATGGTGAGCATCTTTTCATAGGCCTCTGGCCATCTGTATGTCTTCTTTGGAGAAATGTCTGTTTAGGTGTTCTGTCTATTTTTTGGTTGAGTTGGTTTTTTGATAGTTGCAAGAGCTGTTTGTAGATTTTGGAGATTAACCCCTTGTTGATCACATTGTTTGCAAATAATTTCTCCCATTCTGTGTGTTGTCTTTTTCTTTTGCTTATGGTTTCCTTTGCTGTGTCAAAGCTTTTGAGTTTAATTGGGTCCCATTTGTTCATTGCCATCACTCTAGGAGATAAATCAAAAATGACACTGCCGTGAGTCACGTCAAAGAGTGTTCTGCCTATGTTGTCCTCTAAGAGTATTATGTCAGGTCTTATGTTTAGGTCTTTAATCTATTTTGGGTTTATTTTTGTGTATGGTGTTACAGAATGCTCTAATTTGTTACATGTGTAGCTGTCCAATTTTCCCAGCATCACATATTGAAGAGACTGTCTTTTCTTCATCGTGTAGTCTTGCCTCTTTGTCGTAGAACAATTGACCATAGGTTCATGAGTTCATTTCTGGGCTTTCTATCCTGTTCCATTGATCTATATTTCTGTTTTTGTGCTAGTAATATCCTGTTTTGATGACTTAAGCTTTTAGTGTAGTCTGAAGTCAGGGAGCCTGATTCTTCCAGCTCTGTTTTTCTTTCTCAATATTGCTTTGGCTATTCTAGGTCTTTTGTGTCTCCATATGAATTTTAAATTTTTAAAAAAATTCCATTGGTAGTTTGATAGGGATTGCATTGAATCTGTAGTTGCTTTGGGTAGTATAGACAGTTTCACAATATTGATTCTTCTAATCCAAGAACATGGTGTATCCTTCCATTTGTTTGTTTAATATTATATTTCTTTAATTGGTGTATTATAGTTTTTGAAG
The DNA here is from genome assembly GCA_006408695.1 of Aepyceros melampus. Classification (NCBI taxonomy): domain Eukaryota; kingdom Metazoa; phylum Chordata; class Mammalia; order Artiodactyla; family Bovidae; genus Aepyceros; species Aepyceros melampus. The sequence goes on from SJXQ01001222.1 coordinate 44,200, forward strand.
TACAGTTTTTTTTGCCTCCTTGTTGTTGTTGTGACAAGAGTCACTCATGTCTGACTCTTTGTGACTCCATGGACTGTAGCCCACCAGGCTCCTCTGTCCATGGAATTTTTCAGGTAAGAATATTGGAGCAGGTTGCTATATCCGCTGAAGTGGAAAGGTTTCCAGGGGGATTTTCCTGACCCAAGGATCTAACCTGCTTCTCTTGCATATCCTGTTTTGGCAGGTGGATTCCTTACCATTGCTCCACCTGGGAAGCCTAGGTTTATTCCTAAGTATTTTATTTGATGTGATGGTAAGTGGGATTGTTTCTTTAATTTAATTTTCTGATCTTTTTTGTTAGTGTATAAAAGTGCAAGAGATTTCTGTGTATTAATTTTGTATCCTGCACCTTTACTAAGTTAATTGATGAACTATAGTAGTTTTCTGGTAGCATTTTTAGGATTGTCTATGTATAGTATCATGTCATCTGCAAATAGTAACAGTTTTACTTCTTTTCCAATTTGGATTCTTTTTATTGCTTCTGATTGCCAAGGCTAACACTTCCAAAACTATGCTGTATAAGTGGTGAGAGTGGACATCCTTGTCTTGTTCCTGATCTTAGAGGCAATGCTTTCAGCTTTTCAGCATTGAGAATGATGTTAGCTGTGGGTTTGTTATATATAGCCTTTATTATGTTGAAGTAAGTTTCCTTTATGCCCACTTCCATAGAGGTTTTATCATAAATGGGTGTTTAATTTTGTCAAAGATTTTTCTGCATCTATAGAGATGATATGACTTTTATTCTTGAATTTGTTAATGTGGTATATCACACTGATTCATTTATGGATATTGAAAAATACCTGCATCCCTGGGATAAATTCCACTTAGCCATGGTGTATGATCCTTTTAATGTACAATACAGTACATTCAGTTTGCTAATATTTTGTTGAAGGCTTTTTGTGTCTATGTTTATCAGCAATACTTGCCTATAATTATCTTTTTTGTGCTATCTTTCTCTGGCTGTGGTAACAGGGTGACAATGGCCTCATAGAATGAGTTTGGGAGTGCTCCTTGCTTTGCAATTTTTTGAAATAGTTTCAGAAAGATAGTTGTTAACTCTTCTCTAAATGTTTGATAGAATTTGTCTCTGAGGCCATCTGGTCCTTTCTTGGACTTCGGTTTGTTGAAGTTTTTAAGTCACACTTTCAATTTTAGTACTTGTGATTTCTTCCTGGTTCATTCTTGGGAGATTGTACCTTTCTAAGAATTTGTCCATATCTTCTAGGTTGTCAACTTTATTGTCATATAGTTGCTTGTGGCAGTCTCTCATGATCCTTTGTATTTTTGTAGTGTCCATTGTAACTTCTTGTTTTTTAATTTCTAATTTTACTGATTTTTTACTCATTCATTTTTCATGATGAGTCTAGCTAAAGGTTTATCAGTTTTATCTTTTCAAAGAACAAGCTTTTAATTTCATTGATCTTTTCTATTCTTTTCTTCATCTCTGTTTCATTCATTTCTGCTCTGATCTTTATGATTTCTTTCCTTCTGCTAACTTTTAGTTTTGCTTGTTCTTCTTTAGTTACTTTAGGTTGTTTATCTGAGATTTTTCTGGGTTTCTGAGAAAAGCTTGTGTTAGTCCAATCTTCCCTCTTAGAACTGTTTTTGCTGTGCCCCATAAGTTTTGGATTGTCATGCTTTCATTTTCCTTTGTCTCTAGGTAGAAATCAACTTCCCCTTTGATTTCGTCAGTGATCTATTAGTTGTTTAGTCGCATATTGTTTAGCCTCCACTTGTTTGTGGTTTTTACAGTTTTTTTCCCCCCTTGTTGATTTCTAATCTCCTAGCATGTGGTCAGAGAACATGCTTGGTATGATTTCAATTTTCTTAAATTTACTGAGATTCAGTTTGTGGCTGTGCATGTGATCCATCCTGGACAATGTTCTTGGTGCATTTGAGGAGAACATGTTTGCTTTTGGATGGAATGCTCTACAAATATCAATTAAGTCCATCTAATCTAATGTGTCATTTAAGGCCTGTGTTTCCTCACTACTTTTCTTCTTTTAAAAATGTATTTGGTTACAGTGGGTCTTCATTGCTATGCATAGGCTTTCTCTAATTGTGATGTGCAAGGGCTGCTCTTCATTTTGGTGCCTGGTCTTCTCATTGTAGTGGCTTCTCTTGTTGCAGAGCACAGGCTCTAGGGCAGTGGGCACATACGCTCGGGAGTTGTGGCTCATGGGCCCTAGAGCGCACAGGCTCAGTAGTTGTGGAGCATGTGAAATCTTCCTGGACCAAGGATCAAACCATGTCCCCTGCATTTGCTAGTGAACTCTTATCTACTGTGCCACCAGGGAAGTCTTACTCATTGATTTTCTGTCTGGATGGTCTGTCCATTGATGAAAATGGAGTGTTATAAATTCCCTCACTATTATTGTGTTTCTGTTGATTTCTCCTTTTATGGCTGTTAGTCCAGTGGGAAGTTGAGAAGGGACTTCAGTTTAACACCTTCCTCAGGGGACTCTGACACAGCCCCCAGGAGTTATAAAACCCTTACTGTTTTGAGAATCAGTAATCTTTGACTAAGGACTTCACAGATGGCACTAGTGGTAAAGAACCCACCTGCCAGTGCAGGAGACATGAGATGTGGGTTTGGTCCCTGGGTCAGGAAGATCCCCTAGAGAAGGGCATGGCCACCCACTCCAGTATTCTTGCCTAGAGAATTCCACGGACAGAGCAGCCTGGCAGGCTACAGTCCATAGAGCTGCACGGAGTCAGACATGACAGAAGTGACTTAGCACACATGCAATCTTTGGATAAAGATAAAAACCTATGTATTTACTTCATGCCAGGTTAACAAACTTCAAGAACATGGTGACTATAGGCTACATTCACATGGCATTCATGATCCTGCATTTGGTAGAGCTTTGAGGGATAGCTGTTTGTCTATCTCTCTATATATTTTCCCTTGTAGCAAGGAAAGAGTTATCCCTATTCACCACTTGGTTGTGATCACTAGCCTAAGAAGGCTGTCCAGGGGGTAAGGGTTTGGTCAGGCCACAGGATAGAGAAGTTTCAGTTTGGTATATTTGTTCAGCAAGTCTAATCAAAAATAATAAACCAAAAATCAAAGTCATATGTTTACAGTAGTATTAATTGGGGTCTCAGTTCCAAGTAAATAATCTAGACATTTCACTCAGATGGTTGGCTCATAGGAAGGTAGAAGGAAGGATCAGGCCAGATTTGGCTGTGAACATATTCGCTAGCACCTGAAACAATTAGCTTTAGTAAGCAAACAACTGCTGCCTGACTGTCTTTCTGCCCCAGTGAGGGAGAACTGTATGACAGTGCAATCTCCTTATAGATAGGTGTCATCATCCCACCAGTGGATGCTATCGTAGGCTCCCTCTCCCTATTCAGAATCTAGGTATTTCTTTCCCCGGGTGCCAGGAGTGGTGGCCGCAAATGGTTCACACCTAAGCCCCTCTCCAGGAATTACCCTTGACCTAAGATTGTCTCCCCTCCTAAGAGGAGGTGAAGAGCAGCCCACACACAACACAAGGCCAGGAGGAGGGTGAAACAAAGTGAGGATAAGCCTCAATGCTAGATTTAATAGCGTGTTAAAAACTCAGAAATCAAGATAAATGATATTTTAATGCATTATTTTTAAAAATCAAGAATGACAAGAATCCTACTACTCAAAATATCACAATTTTAAATAGAGACAGTATCAGTAATAACCGATTCCTCCTTTTACGTGAGGCTCCAATATAACCCTGAACAGCTCTGTTACTTATTCTTTTTTTTCCCCTCTTTTTCTGAGTAGGGGAACCACACCTCATGACTTGTGAAATCTTAGTTCCCTCTCCAGGAGTCAAACCCAGGCCTCTGGCAGTAAGAGTGTGGAGCCCTAACCACTAGTGGGAAAATGTTGGTTGTTCAATCATGTCTGACTCTTTGTGACCCCATGAACTGTAACCCATAGGTTGCTCTGTCCATGGAATTCTTCAGGCAAGAATACTGGAAGCCATTCCCTTCTCTAGGGATCTTCCCAACCCAGGGATTGAATGTGGGTCCCCAGCATTGCAGACAGATTCTTTACCATCTGAGCCACTAGGGAAGCCTATAACTACTAGACCACCAGGGAATTCCCTTACTTATTCTGTCTTTATTCAATATGTTCATTGCACAATTTTACATTAGTTTGGATTTTTTTTTAAATAGTGCAACAAAATATTATTTACCTCAGTTATGAGTTTTTGGCACCCCTAAATTTTGTCCTTGAGGCAAGGACCTCCCTTGACTCACCCTGCTTCAAGCCATGGTAATGGTATCAATGCCTGGCTTGTTTGCCCCACAGGGAGACAATGCTGAAGGTCACCTAGCACCACAGTCCCTGTGGGCTCAGCCGAGACCTGTCTTGTGACTTCATCCCAGTCCAGTCCTGCTTCCCTCAATCCCATAACAGTGTTATCCTCAAGAGGACTGCTGCAGGCAAGTCTCTGAGTCTCTTTTCCTAAAATATCCCAGAGGGCAGGTGACAGTGGAAGCTCAGGGAGGCTGAGGGACTTACCCAAGAGCTCAGAATTCCTAAGTGGTGGAGATGAGAACCCAGGTTAGTATAATTGAAAGCCAGCGCTCTTCATTGTAACATCCTATGGTTCCAGGCCAGGATTTGGGACAATAGTCAAGTAAGCCAAGGTCAAACCCAGACACTAACAACCCCCATGCACTCTTCTACTGAAATTCCTAATTATGGACTGGAAATCATGCTTTCTGATTTTCATGAAGTAAGCCTCTGATTGTCAGACCATGTGGCAGGCAGGAAAACCCACCCCCACCTTTCCAAGATACCAATATCCTACCCCAAAACCTACGAATATGTTAGCTTACATGGCAGAAGGGACTTTGTAGATGTGATCAAGTCAGGGATCTTGAGTTGTGGAGATTATTGCATTTGCGGGTGGGCCCAACATAAACACAAGGGTTCTTATTAGGGCAAGGAGGAGGCAGGAAAGTCAGAAAGAGATGTGATGATAGAAGCAAAGGTCAGTCACATTACCATGGGCCAAAGAACTCATGCAGTCTCCAGAAGCTGGAAACATCAAGGAACTACTCGCCTAGAGCCTCCAAAAGAGACACAGCTCTGCTACCACCTTGATTTTAAACCCTTACATAGGACCTGTTTTAAACTTCTGACTTTACAGAAGTATAAGAAAGTCAGTGTGTGTTGTTTCAGGGCCTCAGTTAGTGGTGATTTTTTACTATAGCAATGGAATCTAATAGACTCCTAAGGCACGGCTTTTGCCCTGACATCATGGCATCACTCCATCACTCTAAGTTGTCACGGATCCCAAACAGAAATTAGACAGAACCACAAAGGAATCTGATAATGTCTTCTCGGTTGTGTAACATTTTTTAAATTAAAAAAATAACTTGGATGTGTGGCAGGATTGATGGTCTGTTCCGACTCCAGATGGTCCTATTCTCCTGGTGACAGATGGAAGTCCAGGACAGGCAGCGCCCATCGATCCACATGAAAGGAGGGGAATGACTGATGTAACAGGGCCAGCGTAACACAAGAACTCTTCAAAGCACACTTTTTACTTTTCTGATTCTTAAGAGATACCTTTTGGTTGAACTGTAGATATTCCTTTCCTATTACAATTTTAGTTCAGAACCAACTGCTCTGTTTTTCTTCTTGCCTTGCTTTACTCACAGAGATGAGAGTTTAAGATCCTCCTGCTATTTGAGCAAAAGGAGACATTTTGTTGTTCTTGTCATTGATTAGATTTGGGGTCTGAAGTGCCATCAAGCTTTAACATGCAAATCTGAATACTGAAGAGATTTTCCTTTTTAGATTAGTTATATGAAAGAGGGCTTCTTTGGTGGCTCAGATGGTAAAGAAGCTGCTTGCAATTCAAGAGACCCAGGTTTGATCCTTGGGTCAGGAAGACCCCCTGGAGAAGAGAATGGCAACCCACTCTAGTATTCTTGCCTGAAAAACCCTGTGGGCAGAGGAGCCTGGCCAGGCTACAGTCCACAGGGGTAACAAAGAGTCAGACACAACTAAGTGACTAACACTTTCACTTTCTTTCAGATGAAAGAGGACAAAATACTTTGGCTAGAAGCCAAAACAAGAGAATTTGGGGCATCAGGAAAATATCTTGAACAGAAACAGAAAAGAGCAGGACTTCACTCCAGGCAAGGAAGGGGTTCTAGGATGGGGACAGACAAGAAGAGAGAGGAAATCACCATATATATATGAGTAGGGGTTGTTTTTGTTGTTCAGTTGCCAGTCCTGACCGACTCTTTGCAACTCCATGGACTGCCGCATGCCACGCTTCCCTGTCCTTCACTATTTCTCAGAGTTTGCTCAAACTCATATCCATTGAGTCGATGATGCCCAACCATCTCCTCCTCTATTGTCCCCTTCTCCTCCTGCCCTCAATCTTTCCCAGCATCAGGGTCTTTTCCAGTGAGTTAGCTCTTCACATGAGGTGGCCAAAGTATTGGAGCTTCAGCATCATTCCTTCCAATGAATATTCAGGGTCGATTTCCTTTAGGATTGACTGGTTTGTTCTCCTTGCAGTCCATGGCACTCTCAAAAGTCTTCTCCAGCACCACAGTTCAAAAGCATCAATTCTTCGGCGCTCAGCTTTCTTTATAGTCCAACTCTCACATCCATACATGACTACTGGAAAACTATAGCTTTCTCTAGACAGACCTTTGTTGGCAAAGTGATATCTCTGCTTTTTATTTTTATTATTATTATTATTTTATATTTCTGCTTTTTAATACACTGTCTAGGTTTGTTATAGCTTTTCTTCCAAGGAGCAAGCATCTTTAAATTTCATGACTGCAGTCACCATCCACAGTGATTTTGGAGCCCAAGAAAGTAAAATTTCTCACTGTTTCCATTGTTTCCCCATCTATTTGCCACTGGGATTTCTTTGGAAGGAATGATGCTAAAGCTGAAGCTCCAGTATTTTGGCCACCTCATGCGAAGTGTTGACTCATTGGAAAAGACTCTGATGCTGGGAGGGACTGGGGGCAGGAGGAGAAGGGGACGACAGAGGATGAGTTGGCTGGATGGCATCACTGACTCGATGGGCGTGAGTTTGAGTGAACTCCGGGAGTTCCACAGTGATTTTGGAGCCCAAGAAAGTAAAATTTCTCACTGTTTCCATTGTTTCCCCATCTATTTGCCACTGGGATTTCTTTGGAAGGAATGATGCTAAAGCTGAAGCTCCAGTATTTTGGCCACCTCATGCGAAGTGTTGACTCATTGGAAAAGACTCTGATGCTGGGAGGGACTGGGGGCAGGAGGAGAAGGGGACGACAGAGGATGAGTTGGCTGGATGGCATCACTGACTCGATGGGCGTGAGTTTGAGTGAACTCCGGGAGTTGGTGATGGGCAGGGAGGCCTGGCGTACTGCAACTCACGGGGTCGCAAAGAGTCGGACATGACTGAGCGACTGAACTGAATGGGACTGGATGCTATGATCTTCTCTTTTTGAATGTTGAGTTTTAAGCCAGTTTTTTTTTTTCCACAGTTTTTAAGTTTTCACTCTTTCATTTTCATCAAGAGGCTGTTTAGTTCTTCTTTGCTTTCTGCCATTAGGGTGGTATCATCTGCATATCTGAGGTTATTGATATTACTCCTGGTAGTCTTGAATCCAGCTTCTGCTTTATTCAGCCTGGCATTTCACAGGATATACTCTGCACAGAATTTAAATAAGCAGGGTGACAATATACAGCCTTGATGCACTCCTTCCCCAATTTTGAACCAGTCTGTTGCTTTGACCTGCATATAGGTTTCTCAGGAGGCAAGTAAGGTGGTCTGGTATTTCCATCTCTTTAAGGATTTTCCAGTTTGTTGTGATCCACACAATGGCATAGTCGATGAAGCATAAGTAGATGTTTTGGAACTCCCTTGCTTTTTCTATAATCCNCAGGGAGGCCTGGCGTGCTGCGATTCATGGGGTCGCAAAGAGTCGGACATGACTGAGCAACTGAACTGAACTAAACTGAAAATCCTATAGACAAGTCACACAGCTAAGCCTAAACTCATTCTGCTTCCTCAAGGAGAAACTCCAAAGACACATAGCAAAATGTGTAGAGAAGGATAAAGAATTGAGGCCAATAATCAAATCTACTAGAAACTGGTACAGTGATAATATCTAACAAAGTACTCATTTCCCATTTAAGGCAGGAGGGACAATTTTTATATATTCTATAATAGGAATATAAAAAAACATAATTTCTGGACAGAAAATTTGTTTGTAAGAATGCTTGATATCATTTTTCACTTTTTATAAGAGACAATGATGGTAATAGCTGCAAAAATCTTATGTGCTTCCTACAAGGAAGGAAAATTGCTCCTTAGTTTATGTCAGAGAACTTCAGACTAATAAAAATATCAAACAAGGAATTCTACCTATTGGCAAATACTTTTGAAAAGTTGTGGTTTATAATTTTTAAAGATAAATTTCAAGATAATATATTTATGCCATAGAATGTTACTCCTGGCAGAATTCTATGAAACTGTTCATTCCAAAATCCAATCAAGTCTAGGAATTTTGCTGCAGTCTTTATCAATGACCTATCTATCTACACCATACTTCCAGTGGTGGGATGATCACATTTTGAGAAGAGAGCTCATTCTATGAGCCTAGTTGGCAACGTTATAGAATCTTTCTCCCCTTGCCCTTAATTCTTCAAACCTAAAAAATGAATTGCAAGTTTTATTCCAAAATACTATTCATTGCTAAGGCTGTCATAGTAAATTACCACAAACTGAATACCTTAAAATAACAGAAATTTATTATCTGAGAGTTTTGGAAAGTAGAAGCCTAAAAATCAAGGTATTGGCAGGACTATGCTTTCTCCAAAGAGTTTCTCTCTAAATAAGATTATGTTCTCTCTAGCAAAGAACCCTTCCTGCTTCTGGTAGCTCCTAGCATCAGGTGGTTCTGGCCATCCTTAGCATTCCTCACCTTATAGCTCAATTACTTGAATCTGTGCTTCTGTCTTCATATGATCTTCTTCCCTTGTGTATTTATGTGTACTCTTCTCTTCTTATAAGGACACCAGTCATTGAATTTAAATCCCATCTTAACCAGTATTATTCATTTTAATTGAATTGCATCTGGAAAGACTCTGTTTCCAAAGAGAGTCATATCCTGAGGTTCCAGGTACACATGAATTTTGAGGGGACATTATTCAACCATTGAAAAGATCACTTCTAATACTGAAACAGAGATACTGTGCTCCCACTTTGGTATTATCCTCTTTAACCTAAAATCTGAGTACCTTCAAGCATCCTTAAATGATTTTGCCCCAGACCTTTACCATTTAGGCCAACTTATTTCAATGATATTCAAAGGCATCCATAAAATGATATTGTAAATGGTTAATAGGTAATTTTATTTATTTCAAGGATAACCACTTTAAAAAATCTTTATTAAAATTATTTGTAAGTTTTCATGCCCAAGAATTAGTATGTAATTTTGTCCAACTAATAAGTTAGCCTGATGAACAAAATACCTGTCCCTTGGATCCTGTACTTGGTGATCCAAAATGAGAAAGATATTACATCAGAAATCATCTGCACTGTCCTGATGCTGACTTTTATACTCCACTGGGTGCTTTTTAGATTGTATTTTACTACCTATGTCAAAGACCAATACTGGTCAAGACTTATTACCCACCAATGAGCTGTAAAGAGAATGCTGAAAAGGGCATCAGAGGCTACTGAAAATATAGATCATACTCTACGAGGGCAAAAATGCCCCTGGCCCAGGACTTTATTAGCATTAGAGTTTCATTACTACACTTTCAAATCTGTTTCAGAGACTCTTGTTGGAATCTAGGCTTTGGAGAGTCAAGGATTACAAAAGGATGAGAATATTGAAAATATACCTGGTCCTACCATAAAATGCCACAGCAGGGACCACACCTTAATTAACTCAATCCAAAGTTGTTGTAACTGGGCAGGAACTTTGTTCCAAACACTGAGGGAAAATTAAACAATCATGCCTTGTGGCTCAAATAGTAAAGAATCTGCCTGCAATGCAGGAGATCTGAGTTCAGTTCTTAGGCTGGAAAGATACCCTGGAGAAGGGAATGGCAACCCACTCCAGTATTCTTACCTGGAGAATCCCATGAACAGAGGAACTTGATGGGTTACACTCCATGGGGTCACAAAGAGTCAGACGCGACTGAGTGACTAACACACACACAAAACAAAACATTTATTTCAGTGCAGTTCAGTCACTCAGTCGTGTCCAACTCTTTTCGACCGTATGGACTGCAGCAGACCAGGCCTCCCTGTCCATCACCAACTCCTGAAGTTTACCCAAACTCATGTTCATTGAGTTGGTGATGCCATCCAACCATCTCATCTTCTGTTGTCCCCTTCTCCTCCTGCTTTCAATCTTTCCCAGCATCAGGGTCTTTTCAAATAAGTCAGCTCTCTGCATCAGGTGGATAATGTATTGGAATTTTAGTTTCCTGAGTCAGAAATCTAATGGTGGATGGAGGAAAAAAAAAAAGAAATATGATTAAAATAAATAAGAGGTAGGAGAATTGTGCAATTTTATAGGTGAATGTTCAGCCTCTAAACAGCTATGGACTTGCATTCATATCTTGGATTAGCTAATTACTCATTAAATGTGACCTTACTCAATTTACTAATCTCTCTAAGCCTCAAATTCTTCATCTGGAAAATGGAAATGATAATCATTTCATAGTACTTTATAATGTATTTTATAGTGTTGTTTTGAGGACTAAATGAACAAATGCATGCAATATACTTAGCAGAATGTCTGGCACTCAGTATAAAGTTAGTTGTTTTATTACAATAGTGGGAAACAGAGGAAAATGATTTCAAAAAAGGAAGAACAAAGTTAGAAAACACGCGCTACCTAGTTGAAACAATTACAATGAAACCACATTAATCAAGAGAGTGAGGCATTGGCACAGGACAGAAATAATTTGATTTGAAAATAAAAGGCAAATACTTGAACGTATACTTCACCAAAGAAGACATACGCATGGCAAATAAGCACATAAAGATAGCTAACATGATTATTCATTGTGTGTGTTAGTCGCTCAGTCCTATCAACTAGCCACTTTGGAAAACAGTTTGGCAATTTCTTACACAGTGAAATATACTTTTTATTTTCATACTTTTTATTTTCCAGGTATTTTCTAAGAAAGATGTGCCTACACAAAGACCTGCCCATGAATACTTACTGTTGCTTTATTTATAATCACTAAAAACTAGAAACTACCTAAATGTCCATCAGCTTGTGAATAGATCAAAAATTGTAGTATATTCATATAATGAATTCACGCTCAGCAATGGAAAGATGCAGATTACTAACACATGCAACAACATAGATGTATCTGAAAAGCATTGTGCTAAGTGAAAGAAGCTAGACATGGAGCACTGCATACTATATGATTCCATTTTATAACATTCTGAGAAATGGAAATACTTAGGGACAGAACATCGATCAGTGGTTGCAATGCCAATAGCTCAATGAGCTGCCTGGTGGGGAAGGGATTGTAAAGGGACCTGAGGGATATTCTGGGCATAATGAAAATATTCTATATTCCAATTGTGATGGTTACATAACTACACACATCTGTCAAATCTCACCAGATTCCATGTTTCAAAAGGATAAATTTTATTGTATGTAAAGGATACTTGAATAAAAATAGCTTATTATAGTAATATTTCAGATATTATATGGTAATGTTTGATTTGCCATCAAAGGAGACAGAAAACTAGAGAATCATTAATCATCAAAATATTAATACATCTTGTTCAATAAATGTATGCATAATTATATTTCTTAGAGCATAATTGCCTTACAATGTTGTTAGTTTCTGCTGTACAATGAAGTGAATCAGTTAGATTGACATATATACACTACTATGTATACAATAGATAACTAATGAGAACATACCACATATAGCACAGGGAACTCTACTCAATACTCTGTGGTGACCTAAATGAGAAAGAAATCTAGAAAGAAGAGATATACATGCATGTAAATTCATTTTTTAAAGGAGGACAAAAAGTCCGGAAAGTACAATGGATTATCAGTTGGTTATATACAAATTGACCTTGATCATCTAGGAAGGCTTTTAAAGCGAATGCAGTTGCCATAGAAATGCATTGCTAAACCCCCATTAAATAAATAAAATGCATTGCCTTACTTCCTATTACTGCTCAGTTTTAAAAAAGTATTTTGGCTAACTGATTGGTGTTGGGGAGGAAAAAATTTTCCTCTACCCTTCTAAGCTTTTCAGGCTTTTCTAAGAAATAAATTGATAGTAGACAGATTAACGGAAGAAAATCAAACAAAAGTTTCATAACATGTGCATATGGGAGAGACCCAAGAATATCAAATAACTCACGAAAATGACCTTAAACACTGTCTTCAGCTAAAGACAAAAAAGAATGCTGAGGGGTAGGGAGTTGGGAATTCAAAAGGAGAAGGTGATTGACATGAAGACTGAAAAGCAAATGTTTAGTAAATAAATGTTGCTGGGCCCCTCAGAGACAATGGGACATAGAATAGGTAGACTCTGATCTATAAGAGTTTCCTCCACCATGCCTAGCTCATTTTTTATTTATTTATTTTAATTGAAAGATAATTGCTTTATGGAATTTTGTTGTTTTCTGTCAAAAATCAACATTTTTTCCAGATATCTCTGGTTGAGTCTGAGAACAGGCTTTCCATCTATTGATAAATTATTTAAGGCAATAAGGGGAAAGAACAAAGTTTCTTCCTGAGTCTTTTGGGCCTTGACTGTTTTCAGCTCAAAGCAATCTACATGGCAGAGACATTTTGGGGTGAAACGTTTTGCTTCCCTACACTGAAAAGGAAATGTAGAGGAGACAGGTAGACAGGGAATTGGTAAGAGGAATTCCTACCTAATCGTGAAAGACAGTGATTTGAGGAGCCACTTTGTAAAGGGTCAGCATATTAACTTAGGAAGTCAATAATACACACCTGGGTGGCTGGGGGAAAACAGCAGAATGGATAGGTTTATGGAAAAATAGAGGCTCTTGAGAGAAGAGCAGTATGTGAGTAGGAAAACAAAGGAAAGTGACTTTGAAGCTAAAGGTGTGGATCTTGGTCCTGTTCTCAATCAATAGGAAGATAGCTTGTCAGTTTAGTCTCCAGGTTCTCTCTCTTGAGGGACCTGAAATCTGTCTTGCCTAGTGAGCCACTTGGCAGAGTGCTTTCTTGATTGGAAAAATAAAACAAATTGTTTGAGACCTGAGACAGATTACTGAACCCTCTCTGAGTGGAAGGGCTGCATAATAAAGTGGACATCAAAGAACTGGATTTTAGACCTGGCTTTGCCAGTTTAACCCATGTGAACTTTTGAATCTCATCTAAAATTACTCATTAGTAAAGAAAAATAAAAGATAATTCTGGGGAGGGGGTAATACTAGAGACATATAATAACTGATGGGTTATTTCGGTGAAACAGTCTTATATAAATGGAATGGTATATGCTGTGCCTCTCCTAAATACTCATAATCTATTCTCTTTGAGAAGAATAAGCAATATCCCAGGGAGTTCATATTTAAATTGGTCTATTATTTAGTTCAAATGAGGAATGATTACAACAGGTGATCAAAAATTAACGTGTGTGCACAGGTAACTCTCCAATGGGCCCTAAGGTTAAAAGGCAATGAATGTACAAAAGGAGGAAATGAGATCATATAACTAGAAATCAATAGGAGAGCATAGCATGATCTATAAATACAGTGTCCAAGGGGGAATCTCAAATTGAGGGTATAAGGTTAAACACAACCATATGTCACATTCCTAGTGGGAAAAGATCAAAGAAATCAGAAATAAGTGTGTTGGAGCCTTTGGAGTAAGGTCACCGTATGGCATAGACGAAATCAAACTGCTCACTTCTCAAATGGCGTCTATATTTCTTCACAGGGAAAAAGATGATAGAATGAGCAGCCATAAGAAGAATGTAATTTCAGGATGGTCAGAAAGAGTTCTTTTCATCTGGAAATCATAATGCTTCAACAGTGTGGAAAGATCATTCTCATCATTGAAGCAGAAGGAAAATAAGATGGGCTCGGTAAAGGACAGAAGTGGTATGGACCTAACAGAAGCAGAAGATATTAAGAAGAGGTGGCAAGAATACACAGAAGAACTGTACAAAAAAGATCTTCACGACCTGGATAATCATGATGGTGTGATCACTCATCTAGAGCCAGACATCCTGGAATGTCAAGTGGGCCTTAGAAAGCATCACTATGAGCAAAGCTAGTGGAGGTGATGGAATTCCAGTTGAGCTCTTTCAAATCCTGAAAGATGATGCTGTGAAAGTGTTGCACTCAATATGCCAGCAAATTTGGAAAACTCAGCAGTGGCCACAGGACTGGAAAAGGTCAGTTTCATTCCAATTCCAAAGAAAGGCAATGCCAAAGAATGCTCAAACTACTGCACAATTGCACTCATCTCACATGCTAGTAAAGTAATGCTCAAAATTCTCCAAGCCAGGCTTCAGCAATACGTGAACCATGAACTTCCTGATGTTCCAGCTGGTTTTAGAAAAGGCAGAGGAACTAGAGATCAAATTACCAACATCCGCTGGATCATGGAAAAAGCAAGAGACTTCCAGAAAAACATCTATTTCTGCTTTATTGACTATGCCAAAGCCTTTGACTGTGTGGATCACAATAAACTGTGGAAAATTCTGAAAGAGATGGGAATACCAAACCACAGAACTTCCTGATGTTCCAGCTGGTTTTAGAAAAGGCAGAGGAACTAGAGATCAAATTACCAACATCCGCTGGATCATGGAAAAAGCAAGAGACTTCCAGAAAAACATCTATTTCTGCTTTATTGACTATGCCAAAGCCTTTGACTGTGTGGATCACAATAAACTGTGGAAAATTCTGAAAGAGATGGGAATACCAAACCACTTGATCTGCCTCTTGAGAAATCTGTATGCAGGTCAGGAAGCAACAGTTAGAACTAGATATGGAACAACAGACTGGTTCCAAATAGGAAAAGGAGTACATCAGGCTGTATATTGTCACCCTGCTTATTTAACTTATATGCAGAGTACATCATGAGAAATACTGGGCTGGAAGAAACACAAGCTGGAATCAAGATTGCCAGGAGAAATATCAATAACCTCAGATATGCAGATGACACCATCCTTATGGCAGAAAGTGAAGAGGAGCTAAAAAGCCTCTTGATGAAAGTGAAAGAGGAGAGTGAAAAAG
Organism: Aepyceros melampus; assembly: GCA_006408695.1. NCBI lineage: Eukaryota > Metazoa > Chordata > Mammalia > Artiodactyla > Bovidae > Aepyceros > Aepyceros melampus. The sequence continues at coordinate 59,466 of SJXQ01001222.1, forward strand.
TTGACTTAAAGCTCAACATTCAGAAAACGAAGATCATGGCATCCAGTCCCATCACTTCATGGGAAATAGTTGGGGAAATAGTGGAAACAGTGTCAGACTTTATTTTTCTGGGCTCCAAAATCACTGCAGATTGTGATTGCAGCCATGAAATTAAAAGACGTTTACTCCTTGGAAGAAAAGTTATGACCAACTTAGATAGCATATTCAAAAGCAGAGACATTACTTTGCCAACTAAGGTTTGTCTATTCAAGGCTATGGTTTTTCCTGTGGTCATGTATGGATATGAGAGTTGGACTGTGAATAAGGCTGAGCACTGAAGAATTGAAGCTTTTGAACTGTGGTGTTGGAGAAGACTCGAGAGTCCCTTGGACTGCAAGGAGATTCAACCAGTCCATTCTGAAGGAGATCAACCCTGGGGTTTCTTTGGAAGGACTGATGCTGAAGCTGAAACTCCAGTACTTTGGCCACCTCATTCGAAGAGTGACTCATTGGAAAAGACTTTGATGCTGGGAGGGATTTGGGGCAGGAGGAGAAAGGGACAACTGAGGATGAGATGGCTGGATGGCATCACCGACTTGATGGACATGAGTCTGAGTGAACTCCAGGAGTTGGTGATGGATAGGGAGGCCTGGCATGCTGCGATTCATGGGGTCGCAAAGAAGCAGACATGACCGAGCAACTGAACTGAACTGAAGGCCAAAAGGAATGCCACATTCAGGCAAGTGGTGTCCTACTAACCCACTGGGGGGAATAACATCAAGGGGAAGACTTCTGCAGAGAACAGCAGATAAAGGTCTCCTCTAATTTTGTGTCTTATTTTTGTTATCACTTCATGGAATGTAACCAAATTACCTGAACCTAATACCAAAATTTAACAATGTATTTTCAAGGGAGGCACTAAAGGACTCAGAGCATGTTCCCAAAATTGAAGGTTAGCTTGGTAATTATCTTTCTAATTTGAGTAATAATGACAATTATAATAATTTATATTCAATAATGTGAGAAATTTCTCCATGGTAACTAATCCTATGCCATGACCTTTAAATGAATACAGTTTTCCATAAAATCCATCGGAATAACAGGAATTTAATACTTAAATTATATATAGCCTGAGGACCTGTATATAGCCAGGGAACCATACTCAATATCCTGTAATAAGCCATAATGGAAAAGAATATGAAAAAGAAAGTATATATTATACATTTTATACTATATACTTATATTGAAATATATATTTTATACAATATACTTATATATTACTAAAAATTTTTATAATCATATATTATAGTTAGTATTATAAGTTACTATATAATATATATTTTATACTCTATATTTTTATTGAAGTATAGTCAATTTATCATATTGTGTTAGCTTTGCTGTATAGCAGAAATTAACACAACATGGTAAATCGACTATACGTCAGTAAAACAATTTTAAAAAAAAGGAAAACTTGAATTGGAAGCAAGCACATAATGACACATGGAAAGAGGGAGTAACATAGAGCTCATCTCACAGATTCTAGAAGAAATGCGATCAAGGAGTACAAATTTACCAGATGAGATTTTTTCCAACAGGTCAGCATCAGGGCACTTTAAGTACAAAATAGGACAATGGCTGTGTGCAAATGTCAGCTGTGTTCAAATATAAAGTACTCTTTTCCATGATTTTCCTGGCTTAATGACAGTCTGCTTGTCAATTATATTTTTCTATAGAGATGTATAGTGTTCTTATTGGTCAGTCAGTATCTCATGATTATGATCAATTGAAGTTTGGATCAATTTCTTGACCTGCCATACTCGAAGAACTAAAAAAAAAAAAAAAGTTTTATTTTGTACAATATGCTGGCAAACCCTGAAACTAAACAACTCAATGGGGTAAAAATGCTGCATAAGCTTAACATATCTGCCAATTTTTACTAATATTTCACCATGACACCCCATCCTTATTCATATTATCCCCAAACTATTTGCCATCTGTCTTAGACTCTTTGTGAAAGTCGCTCAGTAATGTCCAACACTTTGCAACCCCGTGGACTACAATCCATGGAATTCTCCAGGCCATAACACTGGAGTGGGTTGCCTTTCCCTTCTCCAGGTGATCTTCCTAACCCAGTGATCTAGCCCAGGTCTCCTGCATTACAGGTGATTCTTTACCAGCTGAGCCAAAATGGAAGCCCAAGAATACTGGAGTGGGTAGCCTATCCCTTCTCCAGCAGATCTTCCCAACCGAGGAATTGAACCGGGGTCTCTTGCATTGCAGGCGGATTCTTTACCAACTGAGTTATCAGGGAAGCCCTCTTGGACTCTTTGGTTACAAATAATAAAAACTGAGTTGGTCAATTAAAAGAAACAAACAAAACAAGTAAAGTAAGGTCACATAATCTATTTACAAACTGGCTTTCTCTACTTCTAGGCACATAATAGAATATGTGCTAACATATTTGCACACTCAGTCATTTCCAACTCTTTGGGACCCTATGGTCTATAAACAGCCAGGATCCTCTGTCCATGGGATTTTCCAGGCAAGAATACTGTAATAGATTGCCATTTCCTCCTCCAGAGGCACTTCCTGACTCAGGAATTGAACTCATGTCTCTCACGTCTCCTGCATTGCAGGTCAATTCTTTTCCGCTTGAGCCATTGAAGAAGCTTCATAGTAGAATGGAGTGGCTCCCTAATGCCTAAGGTTGCATCATTTCAATTCAAGCTCAGTACATGATAAACTGAAATCTCTTATCCACATTTCCAAAAAAAAAAAAAAATTAGGGTCAGGGTTAGGATTTCTAAATACTGAAATGAGAGAACTTGATTCTCCCATCTCTGAACCAGGACCTATCCCAGGCCAAATAACTATAGCTACAGAGGAATCCACAAAAAATTGACAAGGCACATAAGAGAATGAGAGGAGATAAACCCTGCAGGTAGATGGGTACAGTCTCCAGGAAAAAGTCTTCATGTCTTTAGGAGTTAGCGAAGAATCCTGTTTATCAGTGCCTCACTAGCTGTAATATACCTATGAATCACCCGGGAGGACTTGCTATATACTCGTTCTGATCCAGTAGTTTGTATGGGGTCTGAGAGTTTGCATATCAAGCAAATGATGTTGATACTCTGATCTGAAGATTACACTTGCCTTTCAACCAAAATTTCTGGGTCTCCTGTTTACACCTCAGTGATTATCATCGTGTGGCAGCAAGGATGAGGAACTACTCAGATCCTGATTCAAAGCTGAGCCTGCCTGGAGGAACACATCTAGCTGATAGACTCCCTCTGAGAGTATCTTCAGGATCTGTCTAGGCTTCCAAACTGAAGCCATATACCGTCTGGGCAGGTCCCCCAATAATAAGTGAGCACAGTCATGTTACAAGGACTTGTCATTTCTAAGGCAGATAATGGAGCTTGGGTGATGAAGTTCATAAAATCAGCCTCCTGGGGCAAGGAGCGGGGCAGAAAGGCTAGAAAATGCATCTGAGAGTTGGACTGAAGAATAAGCAGTCCAGCCAGGTAAATGGTAAATTTAAGGTCTGAACAGTACTGAAAAAGGAGGAGAATGGTTGTGGGGAAAGATAATAAAGGAAGAATCAAAACATGTGCTTGATGTCTGTCTTTAAACACACATGTGTTGTCTGTGTTGCTTCAGAGAACAAGACAATGTTTCTAATGGAAAACATATCCCATTTCAATAGAAGGAAAATGTTTTTTGCAGTGAAGCTATCCTATCATTATATGGCTTATGAGAGAGTGAGTTTTTCATTGCTGGAGGGATCCATGGAAGGATTGTTGGAATGGGAACTTGATTGAGGATATGATCAGATTAAATATCATTGACTGATACCAGAAACCAGACAGGTCTAAGGGAACTATAAGCTGCTAGAGTGAGATCCAAGGTCCTGGCATTAGGAGGAGTTTGGTCAGTCATTATTTCCCAGGTCTAGCATCATAACAGATGCTGGTGATCAAAGTTCTCTCCTTGACCAAACTTTATCAGGTTCCTCTAAACCCTCTTCTCAATTAGGGCTTGATCTTTGGACTTCTGTGCCTATTTATTTTTGTACCACGTGATTTCAGCAAAAATTCTGCTAAATCAGTTTAGCATCAATCCCCACTCTGAATATCTGATATTTGATGATAGTTCATCAAATTTTCATCCCCAAAATTCCCCAAGGCATATATGATCACCTCAGCCTCTCTTCGGCAAGAATCCTATCAAGTTGACTTAGCCAGAATTCTCCCTGACTCCTAATTCTTTCTCTCAATAATTTCCTGTCTCCTGACCTCCACCCTGATCCTTGGCTACAAACCCCATTTTTCCAAACCATATTCCAGATTGAATCCAGTTTTAGGCATACTGAGGTGTCTTTTTCCTAATGCATTAGTTCCTGAGTAAAGTATCTTTTTATTGCTTTATCTTCTGTCCTGATCTGTTTTTTCTTATACACTGGGTATATCATGGTTAGCAATATTCATCTGCTTTCAACGATGAAATACACTAGTAGAAGGAGACAAACATTAATTAAATAATTATAAAATGAATGAATACTTATAAACTAAAATAAAGACCATGAAGAAAAGATATTTTTCTAGGCAAAAAAGATCAGAGATAATTTCCCTGAACATATGACATCTAAGCTAAGATATCGAGTGAGAGGGGTTGACAAGGCATGTGGGTATGGGTGTGTGTGTTGGGGGTGTGTGTGTGTATGTTGGAGTCAAGGGGGTGTATCCCACAAAGTCATGGATGGAAGGATACAGGATATGCAAAATGTTGAATCAAAGAGAGTTTATTGAAGAGAATATTTCCAGAGGTGTGTGCAGGCTGAACAGGCTTTACCAGTAGCTCAGTGGTAAAGAATCTGCCTGCAATGTGGGAGATGCAGGTTTGACCCTGGATCAGGAAGATCCCCTGGAAGAGGAAGTGGCAAACCACCCCATTATTCTTTCATGGTCAGAGGAGCCTTGCAGGCTACCATCCATGGGGTCACAAAGAGTCAGACAGACCAAGCAACAGTAAAGCACACATGCTCAGGCAAGCTAAACAATAAGAGGTGAGCAAGCACACGGTAGCAGAGGGAGCCTGCAGGGCCAAGATAGAGGCTATTCCTGTAACCCAGGGAGACACAGATGTGGGGAAGCCTTACTTGATAGAGCTATTATTGTAAGTAGGGAAACACAACCACTCAACACCTAAGAGGATCCAAGTGAAATAGTCTGTGGAGGACAGTATCTCAGAGCACAGTACTATGTAGGTACAGATGGAGGGTCAAATGAATAACCACAACAAGGGAAAGAGTGGTGCAGGTAGAGAATGGAATGTAGTCTGGGGCTTAGACCATGTTAAAGAATATGGAAATCAAAATGTTAGTGTCAACCAGCAGCTCGGGGAAGTGTTTGGGGTCAGGAGGTCTCAGCTGGTATCAGGAACCTTGCTGTGAAAACTAGACACTTGATGAAGCCTTTGGTCCTTGGGTTCCTGTAATAGTGGGAGGTTAGGTTATAGTGAATTGTGTAAGAATTTTCACCTCTAATGGTTCAGTTCAGTTCAGTTCAGTTCAGTCGCTCAGTCATGTCCAACTCTTTGCGACCCCATGAATCACAGCACGCCAGGCCTCCCTGTCCATCACCAACTCCCAGAGTTCACCCAGACCCACACCCATGGAGTCAGTGACACCATCCAGCCATCTCATCTTCCGTCGTCCCCTTCTCCTCCTGCCCCCAGTCCCTCCCAGCATCAGAGTCTTGTCCAATAAGTCAACTCTTCGCATGAGGTGGCCAAAGTACTGGAGCTTCAGCTTTAGCATCATTCCTTCCAAAGAAATCCCAGGGTTGATCTCCTTCAGAGTGGACTGGTTGGATCTCCTTGCAGTCCAAGGGACTCTCAAGAGTCTTCCCCAACACCACAGTTCAAAGCATCAATTCTTCGGAGCTCAGCCTTCTTTACAGTCCAACTCTCACATCCATACATGACTACTGGAAAAACCATACCCTTGACTAGACAGACCTTAGTCGGCAAAATAATATATCTGCTTTTGAATATGTTATCTAGGTTGGTCATAACTTTTCTTCCAAGGAGTAAGCGTCTTTTAACTTCATGGCTGCAATCACCATCTGCAGTGATTTTGGAGCCCAGAAAAATAAAGTCTGACACTGTTTCCACTCTTTCCTCGTCTATTCCCCATGAAGTGATGGGACTGGATGCCATGATCTTCATTTTCTGAATGTTGAGCTTTAAGCCAACTTTTTCACTCTCCTCTTTCCTGGAATACCTTATTGAAGAAGATGTTAAGGCACTTTCCAAGTGAGTAGGAGGAGTGCCACGATTGATTAGTAACGTGCAATCCCATTCATTTGTTTTAGCAAAAGTGAATGGATCACATCCTTGGACATGTTCAAAGATCTTGATGTTATAGAGCAAGATCTTATAGATCAGTGATCACAAATTTCAAGATCTATTTTTATCAGCCTAGTAATTTTAGAATTAATTTGACTCTAGAAATTCTAAGGCTTCTAACAACTTGATAGGATAAGGCTGCTGCTGCTGCTGCTAAGGTGCTTCAGTCATGTCCGACTCTGTGCGACCCCATAGACGGCAGCCCACCAGGCTCCCCAGTCCCTGGGATTCTCCAGGCAAGAACACTGGAGTGGGGTGCCATTTCCTTCTCCAATGCGTGAAAGTGAAAAGTGAAAGGGAAGTCGTTCAGTCGTGTCCGACTCTTTGCAACCCCATGGACTGCAGCCTACCAGGCTCTGCTGTCCATGGGATTTTTCAGGCAAGAGTACTTGAGTGGGATGCCATTGCCTTCTCCTAGGATAAGGCAACTGTACCTAAAACTTCATTGAAAGTTTCATTGAATTTCATTGAAAGCTTTTCAAGACTTGAAAATACTTGAGAAAAAAGTTTAAAAATCTGAGGAAAAATTTTTTTCTCTCACTTGTCAATATTTAAAGATCATTTTGGTATAAAATTTCTTCTAATATGTATTTTTAAATCTTGTTTATGAGAAAAGAAAAATGACTTTGTTTAATAAGTTGTTAATTAGTTCTGAAAATTACAAAAGAAATAAAAGCTTGGTATGGGACTCATTTGCTTTGGGAATCCCTTGCTCATTATACCCAGGATGAGTGAAAGAGAATATGGCATACTCAGCATTTGTTTTCCACAAAGAAGATCTGTGTGATTTGAGGAAAGAACATAAGATATTAATGGTTTTTCTTTGAATATGAATTAATGAATTAATCTCCATTTTAATTTATCTATTGACAATAATAATCTATTTATTGAGCATTTACTAGATACTCATCATTCTGCCACACATTTATATGAATTATTTCACTAAAGCCTCATACCCAGGACTTCTCAGGTGGCACTAGTGGTAAAGAACCTGCCTGCCAATCCAGGAGACATAAAGCGATGCAAGTTTGATCCCTGAGTTGAGAAGATCTCCAGGAGAAGAGCGTGGCAACCCACTCCAGTATTCTTGGAGTGGAGAATCCCATGGACAGAGGAGCCTGGTTGGCTCCAGTCCATAGGGTCACAAAGAGTTGGACAGAACTGAAGCAATTTAGCACACACACAACCACATTCATGCTAGTAAACCAGTTCTTTAAAATTAAATTATATTTTAAAATAGCCCTGATGTGACATTTGCCAATTTTCATGAACTATCATGAACAATCTTTGCTAAGTCACTTCAGTCGTGTCCGACTCTGTGCGACCCCATAGACAGCAGCTCATCAGGCTCCCCCGTCCCTGGGATTCTCCAGGCAAGAACACTGGAGTGGGTTGCCATTTCCTTCTCCAGTGTATGAAAGTGAAAAGTGAAAGTGAAGTCTCTCAGTCATTTCTGACTCTTAGCGACCCGATGAACAATCTAGCAGTCAGCTAAAACATGGGTGTGTTCTCTGGGAGTAGACTGGGCTCCCGTGAGAGTTCGTCATGCCTGCCACACAGCCTGCACAGAAAGCCCGTGAAGCAGAAGGGACCTGGATCTCAGTCATTTCTGACTCTTAGCGACCCGATGAACAATCTAGCAGTCAGCTAAAACATGGGTGTGTTCTCTGGGAGTAGACTGGGCTCCCGTGAGAGTTCGTCATGCCTGCCACACAGCCCTGCACAGAAAGCCCGTGAAGCAGAAGGGACCTGGGGAAGAGTTCCGGACACCATCTGAATCCGTGGTCTTTTTACCAGCTACCTGATTTTCAGATGAGTCATCTCAGTTTCCTTGTTTGTAAAATAGAGACAATAATAGTATTTACCACATGGGGTTTTTGTAAGGAATAAATAAGTTAATAACATTGTGACCTTGGAATAGTTCATGGTACATTGCAAGCATTAAATTTAAAGTAGCTGTGATATTCTCAGATATAATTTAGTAGACATGGGAACAGGCATATGAACATGACAAAATTGGAAAACAAATATGAAAACTTGAGTTTTCTCACTCCTACAAAATTCTAGACGTTTTTGACAAATGTTGCCTGCTTTGCATCCCTATCACACTTGTATCTGAAACTAAACAAAAAGACTTTCAAGGGAAAAATAAATCTGGATATGGCAGAGGCCAGAAGATGTATAATCGTACTTGCAATCCTGAGTATTTTTCAGGGTAAAATTTAAATGACAGTTGAAACCTGTGAAAATGAAATTCTTCGTTATATGGTTTTGACTAAATCCCATATCAAATAATCCAAGCACAAAAGTGCCAAAAGCAACCTGCAGTGACAATCTTTTTCTTTTTTAAGCAGATTTCTTTCTTTTTTAAAAAATATTCCTTTATTTAGCTGTGTAGGTCTTCATTACAGCATGAAGGATCTTCATTGCATGTTGTGGCACACAGACCCTCTAGTTGCGGTGTGAGGGCTTAGTTGTTCTGCTGTATGTAGGATCTTAGTTCCCCAGCAAAGGATCGAACCCACGTCCCTTGCATTGCACGGTGGATTCTCAACCACTGGACCACCAGGGAAGTCCCCACAGTGACAATCTTAACACTGGGGTGAGGTGGTGAGCAGATGACACAGCTTTGCCAAAAGCTACTGAAATACAGTGTTTCGAATTACCCACTATTATCTGAATTTTAGGATTTTGTTCCCTTCAATGAGTATGAGTAACTCAAAATTAGTTGAACATATATATCAAAAGTAATTTTCAAAGCTAGTGGCAATTTTTTTTTAACTCAAAGAATGGCATGCACCTTCAGGTGAATTCCCTAAAGACTGGTCTTTGAGATCATTTTCTTATGACACCACTCATTTCCTGATGTGGCAGAAATTCCAAACTTTGTCAATCAAAATTCAATTTCACTGACAAAAAAGCACTCATTTTTTTCCTAGCGGATTCTATATTTTTTCCTTGAACTCAGTTGCTCTGTTTGACAGTATTAATGATTCCATCAAATGTCCTGATAGAAATAAAGAAAAGACATAGACAGATATCTGGGGTTTCTCTGAAACACTGTCCCCAAACTCTCACCATGGGATTAAGAGCAGACTAGGACGATTGTCTAATGCCCTGAATAAATTCAAATCACTCAACTTCTATCTCTGCCTGAATGATTTTTGTCTGTCGTATTGGACCTATTTGAGTAGCCATGATACTGTACTGAGGAGTGAGCATAAGTAAGAAGGTGTTTTGCCCCAAGATGTTGTAAGGTAAGGGCTTCACTGGTAGCTCAGCTGGTAAGGAATCCACTTACAATGCAGGAGACCCCAGGTCAATTCCTGGGTTGGGAAGATCCCCTGGAGAAGGGAATGGCAACCCACTGCAGTATTCTTGCCTGGAGAATCACCATGGCAGTGGAGCCTGGCAGGCTACAGACCATGGAGTCGCAAACAGTCCTACACTACTGAGCAACTAAGCACACATTGTGAGGTAGCACAACACAGAGAGAAGCTAAATCAGGGAGGAAGAGAACCACAACAGGCGATCGTACACCCAGTCTTGTTTGCATGGTTATGTGAACTGAAAATGAGAGCTTGAGCATCATGATCAAAAAACAAAATGGCGTGAGGAAGAGAAATAGATCAGGACCATTTCTCCACCGTCACCAGAAAGAGAGCTCAGACCTGTTTTTATTTGGTGCCAGTTTATGGTACATTGGTCCAGGTGACTACAGGGTTGGGAAGGAGAATACTTGCTTCTAAAGTCAAAACTCTTTTCTCAAATCTGTGTCTGAGAAAGGAGACCCTTTTCCCATTCCAGATCAAATGAAGATCAGTTTCCCATTCTCCCTACATTTCTGGCAGCCCAACACCTCCACCTTTTTGCCCAGCCTTCTCCAGTTTCCCTCTGCAGCTGCTGTGACACTACTTTCCACACTATGGCCAAATTTACCTGTCTACACTTCTATACACTCAGCTCCTGAAGTCCGTCTTTCAAGACTGTCATTTTGATATCAGCAAATTTTCAAGGAAACAAGTTAAAAGCAGCATTTGTCTGCAGTGCCTGTTTTCTATGAGGCACACTTACGTTCTCAACAGCATGGCCACACCATAGATCTAAACCTGAAGCCACATGCCACGTGGATCATATGCTCTGCCCCTGACTTCCATCGCTTTGTTCATATTTTTAATACACACAAGTCGCACCATATCTTCAATTTGTATGTGGTTTTTGGATGAACATAATCTTGATAATTATAACTTTTAACAGAAAAGAGCATATGTACCACCGCGTGTCCATCGTTCAGCTTCAAAAATGTTCAATATTCTGCTGATGTTACTAATGTCAAATGTTTACCTTGTTTTCCATATTTTGCAATTATGAATATGCTGCAAAAAATGGTGCTTGAGGTAGATTTTATATTTAGATAATCCCCTTGGCACAGATACCCAGTGGCAGAATTTCTGAGAGTACTTCCTGTAAGTACTTTGAATATCAGGGGGTTAAACAATGGTCGACTGGTTCTGTTTGCACTCTTGCTTTGCCCACTAAAGACAAGCTCTACTCTTTGGGGTTGCTTTGTGGATGAATGACCCAAAGTGGGCTCCAAGCTCAGGATTAAGGTCCTCTTTACACTGTGGGTGGGTCTTTGGGGACCATCTATGAAGGTCATAGAGCTGTTGCTATAATTTGAGAGAAATGTGAGGCACACGGATAAGAGTCATGGTCAAAGGTGTAAATAAGTTCTTTGTGCATTTTAATCAAAGAACAGTTTGCACACCGGTGTTTTTTTCTCACTTCCCCAAGCCCTTCTTGACAACACAACAAATGATAATCTGAAATCAAACACGACACTCTACCTGCAGGACCCGACGCTGACAGATGGAGCTGTGTTTAAATAGCTTCATGTTGCCAGTTCCAATAATGAAAAAGTACACAAAAGCCCGAGTCTGATGGGAAAAAGGAAAGTGCTCTGAATTTGAAAGGGAATCAGGTAAGCATTCTGGTGATGAGGATCACGCAACCTGTCAGCACACGGGGCAGCACGTCCTCTGATTGGCTGGAGGAGCCACCGCCGTGGCCAGGGCCAACTCACACGGGCGGGTGAGGTGGTGGAAAGTTTGGGGATGCTAAGGGCCTCTGTTTAGCTTAGCTGGGGCGTGAGGGAACTCCGCCAGAGTTTTGATCCGTGTTAAGCTGATGGGTGTGCAACAGCTGCTTTTGATATCTGAGAATGAGGCATCCTGGAGCTGTGGGACTGCTCTAGGCGTAACGATTCTGGGGTTTTGTTAAATAAAAGCACTCAGATGACATTCTAGCGAAGGGAAAGGCCTCAGAAGGCTCCAGAAAGGAAAACAACCTTTACCTTGAATTTGGGGGGTTGATTCTGAGGGAATGCAGTTATGCATCAATTTGAAAAACCTGCAAAATAATTTGTTGGGGGTAAAAATAGTCTTTTTGTCCTCAACTAGATTTGAATTTGTTTCAGCACCATCTGGAGAGAATATTAAATATTGTCTCTCTGATCATATATAGCAAGGAAAATGCTTCACTATTTATGGCTTTAAAAAAAAACAGTTGATTTACAATGTTGTGTTAGTTTCAGGTGATAGCAAAGTGATTCAGTTATGTATTTTTTCAGATTCTTTTCCATTACAGATTATTACAAAATACTGAATATAGTTTTTTGGTCTATACGTAAGACTTTGTTGTTTATATATAGCAGTGTGTGTATGTTAATCTCAAACTCCTAATTTACCTCTCTTCTCTTCTCTGTCTGCTATTCCCTGTGGTAACTATAAGTTTGTTTTCTTTGCAAGTTTATTTCCATTTTATAAATATGTTCATTTATATTATATTTTAGATTCCACACTTAAGTATTATCATATGTTACTGATAGCTCAGTTGGTAAAGAATCCACCTGCATTCCAGGAGAGTCTGATTCAATTCCTGGGTTGGGAAGATCCGCTGGAGAAGGGATAGGCTACCCTCTCCAGTACTCGGGCTTCCCTTGTGGCTCACGTAGTAAAGAATCCACCTGTAATGCAGGAGACCTGGGATCGATCCCTGGGTTGGGAAGATCCTCTGGAGAAGTGAAACGCTATCTGCTCCAGTATTCTGGCCTGGAGAATTCCACAGTCTGTATAGTCCACGGGGTCTCAAAGAGTCAGACGACCGAGTGACTTTCACTTTCACTTTGTTACTTGTTTCTCTGACCTACTTCACTTGGTATGATCATTTCTAGGTCCATCCATGTTGCTCAAAATGGCATTATTTCATTCTCTTATATGGCTGAATAATATTGTACATTTGTGGTATTTTTAATCCTCACCTTTCAGGAACTGGCCTCTATCTGTTCCATAGCACTCTAGGGGTCTTGCCAGAGATGTCCCGGGTGCTTCATTTGTTTGAAGTTGATTTCATCCTAATGTGTCTTCAGTCATACTGGAAAGTCATCCTGCAGTTCTGTCACCATCTTTAAAACCCACTGATACACTGAGTCCACCAGCATGTATTGGTGAATTTTTTATACAAGGTCTGTAGGTGAATTTTTTATACAAGCCCTGTACAGAGGTTGCAAAGATAAATATGACAGTCACCAAATTTAAGGAATTCATAGAAGCGGCAAGAGATAGACATTAAGTACATCATTATGGGCTTCTCTGTCAGTTCAGTGGTTAAGAATCTGCCTGCCAATAATACAAGGGACACAAGTTTGACCCTGCTTCAAGAATGTCCCACATGCCATGTGGCAACTAAGCCCATGTGCCACAACTACTGAAGCTGGTGTACCTAGAGCCTATGCTCTGCAATAAGAGAAGCAACTGCAATGAGAAGTCTGTGCAACACAACACAGAAACGTCCACTGGCCACACAACTGGAGAAAGCTCATGCATAGCAACAAAGACCCAGCACAGCCAAAGTTAAATAAATAACTAAATCTTTAAAAAGAAAAAAGACATCATTATAAAACAATGTGCAATAACCAGGGCAACTTCCAGAAAGGTTATGAGGATACCTGGGTTTGTTGGTAAACGCTGTCCAGGAAGACCTGGGGAGAGTCACCAGCTGCTCTTTGAGATAAAGGTAATCAACAAAGGCTTCCTGAGTGGCTCAGTGGTAAAGAATCTACCTGCCAATGCAAGAGACACAGGTTCAATCCCTGAGTTTAGAAGGTCTCCTGGAAAAGGAAATGGCAACCCACTCCAGTATGCATTCTTGCCTGGGAAATCCCATGGACAGAGGAGCCTGACATGCTACAATCCATGGGGTTGCTAAAGAGTCAGACATTACTGAGTGACTAAACAACAACAATAAATCAACAAATAGCTACTATTTATGGAGTGCCCCAAATGTGCCAGGTTTAAAATTAGACAATTTAATTTAATTAAGTAAATATAACAACCCCAGGCATTAGATATTGTGAACCTCAATGTACAGCTAAGAAAACTAACTGAAAGAGGTAATGAACTGAGGCACACCCAGCCAGAAAGGGTCAAAAAGCAGACACAAATTGAATATTTTTTCTGACTTCAAAACCTGTGCTCCTTGCTCAGTACAACACTGCTTTTGGACAAAGAGACGTGACAGAAGTGTATACTCAGGCAAAGAGGTAGAGTTACCGCCACCAAGTTTTCCATCTGTTCCTTCACCTCTTTCCTGCAGAAAAGACTCAGTATCATGGCATTTTAACCTGCCTTCTCAGCCACCTGGTTATGACATACCACTGCATTCCCTTATTACTTCTTCAAAACGTATTCCTTAACAGACACCCTAAGACAAAACTCAAAAATGCAGATTCCTGTAAGAACAAACCAAAAAAGTGAAAATGCCAACAAAAGCTTCTAAAAATGTCTGATGCTTTGCATCTTCCTCTACAGCCTAGATGATTTTGCCATGTCCATGGTCAGGACAGGCAGGTATCAAACCATGATTTGTACATTTTTTGGAGAGCCCTCTGTTCATCTCAATTTACTAAAAGAACATCTCTACTGATTTGGTCATAGCCTTACAAAGGCACATGGACCATTTCTGAAAAATAAAATGACCTAGGACATTAGCAATCTGCAACAGGTACACTATATACAATACCCTCCTCCTAATCTCCAATACTTTGGTCACCTGATGTGAAGAGCAACCTCACTGGAAAAGAGCCTGATGCTGGGAAAGATTGAGGGCAGGAGGAAAAAGGGACGACAGAGGATGAGATGGTTTGATGGCATCATTGACTCAATGGACATGAGTTTGAGCAAACTCTGGGAGATAGTGAAGGACAGGGAGGTCTGGCTTGCTGCAGTCCATGGGATCGCAAACAGTCGGACATGACTGAGAAACTGAACAACAACAACCTCCCAATCAGGTAGAAGCCAAGAGGATAGAAACTCTGACTCATTACTAGCTAACCAGAGACCAAAGCTTTTGACTCATTATTGATCAGCCAAAGTGAGCCTCTTTATCTTTGGATATATCTTATGTGCCTTGATTTGTGTAGAGAAATGAAATATTGATCAAATTTCACTTCATGAGAGCACCTGGGAATGCACTTTAGTTTGACCTAGCTTCTGAAATAGCTCACAGGTTTAGTGATATTTACTCAAAGTGTAGGTGTAATGGCATGTGTGACTGCATTGTGTGGTTATGTTGAACAATATCTCATCACTTACTTTGCAGTTAACCTTGAGATCAAAATGGATAATACTGGTCCTTGACTAGAGATGGGATGGCTTTCTCACTAGTCACATGCCCTTATTAGATGCCTCAATTTCGCAAGTGATTGACAGCCTAAACCTAGTCCAGCTGACTATTAAAGCACATGTTTTTATTCTTAACTGGTATAATAGCTCAATGTCCTCTGAATCTCCTTATAGGATCCCCACGCATATTCTGATTTCAAAGGTCTGGGGTGGTCAAGATTTGGTATTTCTAGCAATCTCTTAGAAGCACTGCTGACTCTTTGACTGCTGAGAAGCAAGGTGAAAGACTATGGTCTGGGTCCTTATCAGAGAGTAATTTCTAATACATGGTTACTCAACCATTTTTGAGAATCTAGACAAATGAATAAATTATGTATACTTTGGAAAATTCTCAGTAAATATTATTCATCTCTCCTCAGTAAATATTATTCATCTCAGTTGAGCTTTTGAGGGTTTCAGTAAACCACTAAATAATACTTCAGTGCATGTTAATATGATTTCTTGTTTAACCCTCAAACAGAGTTAAGAAATAGCTACAGTTACTGCATTTATAGATGGGAACCTGAAGTTCAAATAGTTTCAGAAAATTACCCACAGCCACTCAGCTCTTAAATGACAGAGCCAAACTCAGACCCAAATTAACTATGATTTATTTGGTCTTTTACTTCTGATTTCATTTTATTTTCTTACTGTTAGTTCCCTTTTCTATTGTTTTTCTTAGTTACTTTAAATATGTCCTTGTTACTATATTGCATGGACTCTTTATGATGTCTAAAACACTATTTTGTTTTTCTTATTATTTAAGCTCATTTATTAAATAATTCAAGTGCAAAAAATTGCAGTGCAGAGTAAGTCATAATTGGGAAAACCCAAAAGTTCTATTTCCAACTCTCAGAGATAATTCTTAAAATCTTAGTGACTCTCTTTCCAGATTTTCCTCACTAAAATTTGCTTACCTTCTTTCTTGAAATAATGAAATAGGATTCCATGTATATGCTTTGTAATTACCTTTCTTCATTTACTGATATATTAATAGTCTAGCCATATTTACAGGGCTTCCCAGGTGGCTCTAGTAGTAAAGAACACACCTGCAATTCAGGAGACATCAGAGACACAGGTTCTATCCTTGGGTCAGGAAGATCCCCTGAGCGGGGCATGGCAACCCACTCCAGTATTCTTGCCTGGAGATTCCCATGGCCCGAGAAGCCTGGCAAGCTACAGTCCATAGGGTCACAAAGAGTCAGACACAACTAAAGCAACTTAGCACTCACCTATACTTACAAAATGCTACTCATAACTAGTATAGGATATTTGTTTAAATGAGTAAAGACTAATTCATAGGTTCTATCTCTGGTTCTTGGACATTTACATTGTTATATTTTTGTTTGTTTCATGAGTTTAAGTAACATCTCAGTCAATAACATACTTCATATTTGTGTCTGTGTGCATTTTTACCTTATTTTTTCCCAGTTACTTTAGTGACACAATGTTATTTTCAAACTACTAATATCTTTATCTAAAGCTAGTAAAGAGAAATTTCCTTTGGTTCTGAATCCCACTTCTCTCCCTAGAGTCCCTTCAACTGAAATGTCTCCTTCAAGGCTTTTCTACTTTCTTACACAGATGTACATAGTAAATGGTTCTAAGATTTTTTTGGAGCACACCATAGGTCTCCTGAAATCACATTTCATAGGAAATATTTCCCAAAAGACACACTGCTTTGTATGTCAGAGCAGTCTTTAATTCCATCTTGCCATCATGGCCCATTGTCATTTGTTCATTTTTGTCAAGTTGACAAGTGGTAATTAGTACCCTTCAGGAGTAACCCCACTTAAGTGCATTGTTTTAGACCTTTTCCCAAACTTGCATTTGCAAATAGCTAAGTACACACACTTAGGATATATCCTACCCTTTATGTGTGTATATGTGTATATGCTAATAAATGATATAATCTACAAGCCTTGTGAAATGGACAATATCTCTTGGAGAACAATTCATGTAAGTGGTGTAAATCAGTTTCTCAAACTGGTCACTTTATTGAGATTTTGGGCCAGATAGTTCTGTGTGGTGAGAGGCTTCCCTGTTCATTGCACAATGTTTAGCAACATCCCTGGCTCTCTCCCCACCAGATAACATTAATATTTCTTCACATCCTCTTGCAACTGTGACAATTGAAACTATACACTGCCAAATATTCCCTGGGAAGAAATTTTCTCCAAGTTAAGAACCAATATATAAATGTACCTCATTCCTTTGTCACACTTTCTTACATTCCAAATTACTTAGCAATGTTTTCCTGTTACAAGGTTGCAATGAATATCTTTTTAAAAGAGAACAGTCTTCTTGAGTAATATTGATAATATGGCATAATGGGAAAAAGTTTATGGAACTGAACTACCTGGGTTCAAATTTTAAATTGTAAATTTGTAAAATGGGGATACTAATGGGAACTAATGGGCATTAAGGCATTTAAGTATGCAAAGCACTTAAAACAAGGGAAGCAATTTTATCGATAAATGATATTTCAAAACCGCAGCAGTGGCCACAGGACTGGAAAAAGTCAGTTTTCATTCCAATCCCAAAGAAAGGCAATGCCAAAGAATGCTCAAACTACCACACAATTGCACTCATCTCACACGCTAGTAAAGGAATGCTCAAAACTCTCCAAGCCAGGCTTCAGCAATACGTGAACCGTGAACTTCCTGATGTTCAAGCTGGTTTTAGAAAAGGCAGAGGAACCAGAGATCAAATAGCCAACATCTGCTGGATCATGGAAAAAGCAAGAGAGTTCCAGAAAAACATCTATTTCTGCTTTATTGACTATGCCAAAGCCTTTGACTGTGTGGATCACAATAAACTGTGGAAAATTCTGAAAGAGATGGGAATACCAGACCACCTGACCTGCCTCTTGAGAAATCTGTATGCAGGCCAGGAAGCAACAGTTCGAACTGGACATGGAACACCAGACTGGTTCCAAACAGGAAAAGGAGTACGTCAAGGCTGTATATTGTCACCCTGTGTATTTAACTTCTATGCAGAGTACATAATGAGAAACGCTGGACTGGAAGAAACACAAGCTGGAATCAAGATTGCTGGGAGAAATATCAATAACC